>CM064581.1:60392067-60859754 GCA_032716605.1 Paralithodes platypus | reverse complement strand
AAACGTTTTACTTTCAACCGGCCCAACATAACAGTTAGTTGAATCCAGTTGAGAGAGCCGACCAGAGACTCCCAGACCCTCCGCGTCGTAGTCAGACTGTGAAGAAACATGAACAGTTTCCTGCGAAACCTGTTGTGATTGTCCACACTCTGACTCAGAGTGAGAGCGGCCGTGTCCCAGACCAGCCCTATCCACTGAATTACTCGTGAGGGAACCAGGTTTGACTTTACCAGATTTACCTTGAACCCTAGAGTTTTGACATGATTTAAAATGATGTTGACATGTTTGATGCATAATTGTTGTGTCTCTGCCACCACCAGCCAGTCGTCTAGGTACCACAAAACTCTGATTCCCTGTTTTAACAATGGCATCAGGGCTTGCCGGACTAATTTCGTGAATAATCGAGGTGCCAGGTTCAAACCGAATGGCATCCGTTGAAAAACAAAATTTTGGTGCCTGATCCGTAAGGCCAAAAACCTTTGAAATCTTTTGTTGACCAATACGTGCCAATAGGCGTCTGTCAGGTCTAGGGAACACATCCAACCTCCCGGCGGAAGTGTTAGCCTGATTTGGTGTACTGTTAACATTCGGAAAGACTCGTTGTGAATGTGAAGGTTCAGATAAGACAGGTCTACGACCGGTCTCATCTGAACACTGTCCCTTTTGGGAACCAAAAATAGCTTGGACGTGAATACAGGGTAATTTGGGGGGACCGGGATGATGACATTCTTGGCAATCATTTCCTGGACCAGTGACTCCACCTCTAAAGAAACAAAATTCGCCGTTGTCGGCTGACGTAAGCGAGGTCGCCGGAGCCACTGCCAAGTGATGCCTTTGCGTGCCACCATCCGTGCCCAAGTGTTTAACGGCCATGCTTGGTGACACGTTCGGAATGACCCAGTTAGCAGACAAGGGTTCGCCGGCTGTACTACCCTCGGATCCGCCGGCCTTAAGGTTGGCACCGGGAGTGAGAGAGACTTTAGTTTTTTGATGGTGTGGTTGGTGGTGCTGGACGCTTCGCCGGCTGGCTGGTGTTGGCCGAAGACGGGCCCTGACCTGGCTTATTATGGCCGCGTCCTCTCTGACCTGAAAACCTACTCTGTCTATGCCTGTACTGACCTTGAGGGGAGGAGGAGGACTTAGGTGGAAGAAAGGGCTTAGATCCCCCCGGCTGAGCTTTAGCGGCTGGCCTGGGTTTGGGGAAGTTAAAGGCAGGTTTCTTAGAAGGGGTGGGACTGTGTTTAAAGGCCTGCGCCATATTAAACACCGTTCGCCACACGTCAGGGGACATTAAAGAGGGAGTAAGCACTGGTGACATGACCACCTGATTCGCAATGCGATCAGGCAGTTTGCGGACTAAAGACATTCTGAGGTCTTGTCTCGCTCGTACCGCCTCAAGCAAGGCGGTGCGGATGTCACCCAGAGATTGGATTGACGACTGAAGAAGCAGTCGCCGGGACAATTCAACCGATCGTCTGGCATCCGCGTCTGCGATTGCCTGAGTGGACCGGAGCAAAGACTTTGCTACCTGTTGAGACACTATGTATTGAGAGAACAGGCGAAAAGCTTTACCCCTTAGCCTAAATTCTCGGTCTAGGTGAGTTGGGGTAGGGGTAGTGAAAGGGTCTTTTAGCTCACAAAGATTAATTTTAGGGGCAGCTAAGAAAGCAAACAAAGCTGAAGGGACTCCGCCGGCAGAACACACTGGCATGGAGAACCACGAATGAGTATCTTGAGGGATCTGGTGGGAAGTTTTGGAAGTAAATGTGGTCGCAAAGTTTTGAGCCTCTGTCTCCCAATCCACCCAAGGTCCTGGACCCAACTGCCCCACCTTCAAGACTGGATTAGCTGCTTCGTCTGTGACGGTTTGTAAATCAAGTTCTGGAGTGAGAGCTGACAGAGTCTTAATGTCATTAAACCCATCCAGCTTAGACCAGTCTGAAAACAATTTTGAAGCTGAGGCAGGGGGTAAAGCTGGCTTAGTAGCATACACAAAATAGTCTTGGTGATAATAACTAGGTATAGCCTTTATATTAACGTCTAGTACATTTCCCAAAGTATCCAAGGCCCTTAATTTCTTTGATTTATTGCCCTGGATGACCCACTCACGCGGTACTGGGAGTTCCCCTGACAAGGTAGGTTGGGCGAGCTCTGGTTTAGTGGGGGTCAAAAGGACCCATGACTCGTCTGGTCTGTAAAGCAAGGGCATAGCTACCTTTCTGAGAGGTGCCTTGTCTAGAGGGGGTGGATTGACATCCGTTATAACCCTTACATTCGAAGTGGTCAATGCCGCCGTAGCAGGCCTAGTAACCACTGATGGTGACAGAGTGGGAGGGTGAGGGATCTTAGTTAAAGCAATAGAAGTCATCAGAGGCCGTACCGTAGAACTTGTTGTGGGAGCTCCCAAGTCCACTGTGGGAGTTTCCTGTTGTTGGCCAAAAAATTTAGATAAAGCATGACTAAGTAGCCCATCAATTTCCTGTGCAGTGACAAATTGACTTGATGATGTACTCACTGGTGAATCATTAATATCCTGCGCGGCATCTAAGCCTGAACCTGACTCTTGCCCTTCCATATCCGAAATTATTGAAACCTCGTCTTTCTCCTTCTGTTCCTCCTGAGAAGATCCCGCCGAAGCTGGGGTACCTTGTTGCCAAGATAAGTCAGGAATAGAGGATGGGATCGCCGCGTCCCTGTGGACGTCAGCTACTGTGTGACTAGTTTGAGTCGGAAGTGGGTGGTCAGACCCCGGCCGAGAAAATCGCCAAACACCGAGGCCTTGGCCTACACTCTCTTGGGAGTCTGAAACACTCTCAATCACTGATCCCCCTGAACTCTCCAATTCCAGGGTTAAAATGTTAATGGGTAAATCATCTTTAGGTACAGGCACCGTACTAGACCCTTGAGACCTAACACAAACTCTGTCTGGGGTAGAGTTACGATGAGAAGCACTAGAAACTGGCGAATGTAGGGAGGCCTTTCTATTATGGGAATCATTTTTGGAAGATTTATGGCTACGGTGTGACCGTGAACTACTCTTTGATTTGGAGGATTTATCGCCGTGACCACTGGTGGAACTTTCCGTCTTACTCTTCTTACTCGATGGTGAAGAGGCAAGACTAGATGGCTGGTGTCGGAGAGGTGACCTAGACCGAGATCTCTCCCGAGACGAGGAGGCGGTCGCCGGGGGTGTAGGCTCTCTTGGACGTTTCGGAGTAGCAGCAGAAGACACAGAACCCTGACCAGTTTCCGCCGGCTTATTACTAGTTACTCGAGAGGAACGTTTAGGGTGAGGGTGTTCGAAAAGCAGTCTATCCCAAAGAGGGACGTTGTCACATTGAAGTGACTTATGAGCTACAATCGTCGTATATGCTGACATCTGTTGCCTAACCTCTCTTAATGCGACCGCTGCGGTCTTATCATTGTCGCGGAGGACCTTGACACTTAATTGGGAGCAAAAGGAACAGTTGCGCATCACCCACAGACCCCTTGAACGGTCTAGCCATTTAACACACTTGATGCAAAGAGTGTGCGCAAAAATAGGGATACCGGCACAGGTAGGGGTAGTGCATAAAGCAAAGACTGGGGCCAAGGTAGCCATGACAGAGACTGGTGGGGAAAACTACTGCCGGGTCTGTATTGGTCCGCCGGAGCCCAGCTCTGGAAAAGAAAATTTCCAGGAATTAATGCTTATAAGGTTAACCCAACATGTTCGCACACAAGTGTTAATAACCCACCGGGTAACGAGATGTAATGACACAACGATCACAGCTCGCTACGCGGCGGGGTTCAGAATATCTAAACATATCTTTTTAAGAAAGTGAAGAATACCCTCTGACATAATATAAAGGACCAGCATGGCGTTTATAGTCTTTCTGGTGGTGACTGTTTCAAGATTCAATTTTTTTGGAAAAACAACCCCCCACAAAGACGCCGGCCCTTGAATTATTTTAGTAGAATAACACAGGGCAGGCTGATACGAGATCTGATTTCTAACGAATTGTCACAAAAGATCGCCGAAAGTTTGAAGGCGGCGATACATAAACGTATCTCTCAATTAAGTGGTTAATCGAAATTGAATTGTAAATTCCTTATTTCCTCCACCCAGGAGCACCCGCCGGGTGTAAAACCGATGTTAACCCTAATTGAACCTTCAATCGCCGTAAGTGTAAAGGCGGCGATACATATAGTATCACTAAAATGGATCGGTTAACTAACTGAATGACTTAGTTGTTCATCCCACCCTACCAAGGTGCACCCGCCGGGTGAGATGTCAAAACGTTAACCCCATAAGTTCCTGTCCCCACTTCTTTGTAAAAGATCGCCGGGGAAGAAAGCCCTTAACAACAGCTAGGTTTTTTCTGTGGTTTGTAAAACCGGGTAGAAAAACTTCATAACATATGTCCGCATGAACAATGTTAGATGGGTACAGCCACTCCGCCGGGAATCAAAGGGAGCCTGAAAACAGGCACCAACACAGAGACGCAGTCCTGGAGAGCCACAGACACCTCATCGCCGGGGACACAAGCCTGTGTTGAAACCACGTGTGGCCCAACACGGCTCTCGGCCGGGTTTTTTTCATGGTGAAACCGAGAAAAAACCCGCCGGAAGGTAACCCACCCCGTTCAGAACCATCTGAACGTACATCGGACTCGAAGGAAAGCCAAGCACGACTAGCCTAGGTCCACACAATAATCCGTGGAATTAGCCAATACACAACTAAACCAGGAAACAAACATAGTCCGTGGAATTAGCCAATACACAACTAAACCCGGATACACATGACACAGTAGGACATATTTATAAAATAAACAATAACACTTGTACATGTGGCAAAGCTACGAGCGGCTGGCTAGGCCTAAGTAGACGGCATAAGAAATGTTGAAATATAAACAAAAAACACTGGAAATATAACAACAGGAACCACCGCCAACACACCACTGTAGCAAAAACTTCCGGCAAAGGGAAGACTGACTCGGGACCCAGAAAAAACTTCACTAAGTGAAGAAAAATACGCTGGGAACGTCAGTAAGCAACGCTTACCTCATCAGAAAGATAAAAGGCAGCCTAATTAATCGCGTAATGAAAGCCGCCTGCATCACAAGCTAACACAACTGTGAAAAGATCACAAGTCCACAACAGGACCACGAGGGTACATCCGAAATAGATGCCCCAAACACACGACCCAAAATACACTGCACTGCGGGCAACCAGCCCAGGACACTCCTGCTACGCATATCCTAACCTTACTCGATACATCCCGGAGTAAACAAATGAGAAAAAACTCACTAGGGACGCAGCAAATGCGGAACCAGCGGAGCGTGGGGAGACACGTCCGGGCAGGCTGAGCGCAGAGCAGAGAAGGAAGAATGACGCCTGAATCAGCGTCTGGTCAAAGATCCACACAAGTACATCCACGATATGATGGAAAGCTTATTGGATAGTTATTCTTATTTTCTTTTTGTTTTTATTTTTTACGAAGTTTTTTCGTAGTGAGAACCCAATTCATAATGACTGAAGCCATGAGTGAGGTCGCGTGCGCTCATGATGAAGGCTCCTCAGTTTTTAAATGCTCTGCGCGGTAGATTCAAACTACGGCGGATTAGTGTTTGAAGAGGATGCCTTATGTAATAGGCATGTTCGTCAATGATGGAGGGGCCACTAATAAATTGTGACGTTGTACTCCTTTTGTTGAATCCAATATCGCACACTATACATATTTTCCTGTTACTGTTCATCGTACGTCTGGCGGTGTGGTGATCAGCTGTGCGCCGTGAGCGGCTGATGGTGTGTGAGCGTGTGAGATGAGGACAGGTTGTGGCTCCCCCTTGCCCCCCTCCCACCCCACTGGGTTGGTTTCTCTTGTTGTCTATCTTGTTCGTTGCTGTTACTTCATTGTCGATGTGTTTGCTAGAGCTTACTGCTTGTTTGGGTGTTCTGGTTGCATGTTGTGTTACTTGGGTCACCGATATCTGTGGTAGTGATGATACAGTTGAGGGTAATGTTGAGTAGGTAGAATGTTGGCACTGTGCTGGCGGTTGCCCTGCGGTCTTGGTTGTGAGTTGGAGCGTGACGGGAGACTTGGGTGCCTGCTGGCCCAGTTTGTTATAACGAATTTTACTGCTAGGGACTATTGAAATGTCGGTGTCTGCCTTACTTGTTTGGTGGTGAGGTTTCTTCAACGTTGAACTAGGGCCGGGGTTGGTCTCTATATCTCCGCAGTTAATTAGAGTGTAGCACAATAGGTGTCGTAGCGAGGTTGTGCCAGAGTATTTGCCCAGCCGTGGCGTCTTCCTGATATATGAAATAGACCAGGCAGGAATGGTGACAGAAATTTCACTCGTGTGTGATTTCTGTGTGACGAGGTCCCTCAATACTTGTTTAGTGTTGACCTGGTACACTACCGGTCCCCTCTGCACCTGTATATCAGCACAGCCCCTCTGGATGTTGAGAAGGATGATACATAGAGAGAGGGCTACGCCCGCATCATTCATCCCTCCCGCCATCTTACTCTAACATACCTTGTCTTGCCAGACTAAGTTTCTGAAGACCCATCGCCCCCATAAAATCTATGTATTTAATCCTTAGTTTAAGTATTAATGTTAACATTCCCTAACATATCTTGTCTTGCCAGACTAAGTTTCTGAAGACTCAACGCCCATAAAATCTATGTATTCAATCCTTAGGTTAAGTATCTTTATCCGCCATTGTGTTCACCGTTTTCCATTTACTTTTCCATAATTGTCATACGTCTTCCACTTACCTCCTTCGTATCCACAGTCCACACTACGCCATATTACTTCGTGTCCTACACCCCTTACCCGCCCGATTCTACCTACACGATGATGAACAAGAATATACATTCATATTAAAAACATCCATGCCCTGTCCCTGAGTTGAGCCAACGCCAACCCATCCAACAGCCCTATATCTATGTATGTTCTTACATCCGAGAAGTAGATGTGAAAAAGAAACCACATGTCCAAACTCATAAGAAATTAAAGATACCCACGGGTACACCAAGATATAGAACCATTGCCCCCATAAGACTTAGACAGCCATGACTACAGATGTTAGCCACCATGCTGTAACGTAATCCTTACCCCAACCAGAGATTGTATAGATAACCTTTGTTACCAGTATCTATCATAGTACCTCGAAACAATAACGCAGTACCCCTACGAACTGCCGCTTTCCTTGGGTCTATATTTCATAGAAAACGCAGTTCCCAGGGACACATAGACGTACACAAAAAGCGTGTCAAATAATAGGTCCATAACCCCTCGTATGTACGTGAAATAATACACCATGTTTTTCCTTACTTTATCCACAAGTCACGCACACACTACAGTTAACCTCCTTCTCCCCCACCGCCCCACAGTCCACATGATTCTATCTTTTCCAGACTCATATACCACCCGTATTTGCATCCCCCGGTAGCATTTGACTAACGTACTTTCACTGTCTTTTCAAACTCCAATATCAATTGTAGCCTAATGCCACCCCCACGCCCAGGGACCTTAGGGGCAAATTTCCCTGTAGCCCCTGAGCTTCCCCCCCCCCCCCCCTCTCATTAAGACACCCGCACTTCTCGACTCTTGTCCGACCTAGCCTCTCTCTCATACCTCTTGAAGATCCTTGAATTTTCCGTTGCTAACGCTCTCCAACCTTTTATATATATACTCCTATCCAGCCTACCTTCACTTAGTAGGCCAGAACAACATTAGAACTTTACTAACCCCTTGCATGCCATCTATTCTCTTACAACCCATTCACAACCCTGCACCCAATGGTCGTCGGTGCGAGGCTCGCCGCCTCGCCAGTAACTAACTTCTATTGCCATACTTCCAGATAAATGTGGCAGAGTTAGCAACCCGTCTCCACCACACCAAGCAAACCATGAAATTAACAACCAACCGATTATAACCAGCTAGCCAAGGCACCTTCGGTTTTGATATTAAAAACACTCACATCTGTCTCATAAACAGAGGGTTATTACAAACACTGGTGATGTGGCAAGCCCCCAGCCACAGCCACCGGACGACCATCACAGAGAGAGGGCGCCCAGCTACCCCTTTTTACCCACCCGAGGAGGGAGACCCCCACCCCTGCGGAGGTATACCTGACCCCTGTTTTGACTCCCGGGTCATTGCCAGGTAGCACAGGAATTCTTCCTATCAATGAACTAACCATGCATGACTAACACCTTTACTAACCTCTATTAACTCACAATAAACCATTTACCTTTCTTGCATACTCTGATTACTAAATTAGCACCTCAGCTATACCATAGAATGAAGATTGAACAATCTAAGAGAGACGCTCCTATCACAGCTGTCCCCATCCTCCTCGCAAAGTAGATCCAGTCTCTCTCCCCTAAATACTTCCAGTGTAGCCAAAATAGTACCTCTTACTAAGGCTCAGTTATATCACAAATTGAAGGCTTCCTATAGCCATGTGCCACAACAGTAATCACCATCTTACCCAGTCCCCATATCTATTGAGAGCTCAAATAAGTCCATAAGACTCGAGATCCCTATTGTCTACAGGGTCCAGAACCGAGCCTATAAACCTAGCTCCCGCCCCCAGTCAAATCAGTTGAAAGCTAGACACCAACCAGTGGTCACTACCCTGAAGTTAACCTCTAGCTCTGCCCTTGTGTTGTTCCGGAGTTGAGAGATTCCAGAGCCGGCAGACTCCGTGGCAGACTTAAATAGAAGGACCTGTCCACGTATTGGAGAACTTCATACATATGGACACCCTGGACGGCCGCGGAACCAGTCGCTAGCCCCCAACATCATGGATGCAAGATAACCAGGACCAGACCCATCAAATACTACCCAAGATTCACTCTATCAGTACTACATTACTACAGTGCTATTTAGAGATTTCACTTATTCATATTTCTACGAAGTGGCTATCTCTTTGCCCCAGTATAATTCATATAACCATTCAATTAGGAAGTGCTAAGCGTATCAGTGTTCATTAATTAACAGGCGATACTAACTCTCGTAATCAACCATATACCCAGATATTATTACATAGAAGTGAAACCCTAGTGATATCTGAATGTTCGCCCACTGATTTGCGTTCTATGTATTTCTGAGACAAGAATATAAAACTTAGATCAGTACCCCTGAGGTTACTAGAATTCCAGTGCTCTAAAATACGCGTGTCTAATCTAGTCTGTGAACTACTACTTGTGCACCAGAGCTACCAGTAATAAATCTAACAGTGAATATGATTCTATAAGTAACATTGATGGTCTTCGGTATATAAACCTGTTGAATTAAAGCCAGTGATCAGAAGATTAATACCTGAACGTTGGAAGTGGGAGACTAGGCTCCATTCAGATCCACTTATGCTAGTGTTGTTCAAATCTATATATTGTCTTGCACGAGTATTCTGCAGTGGTATATCAATAAACGTGATCGTGTATCTTGTTACCATGTGTTTCTTTGTGTTCTGTATTCCTCATACCTTGTATTGTGCATGCAGCCTTATATACCCAGTCATTTAGAACTCACATTACCCAAGTTAATCCTGTAGAAAAACAGGGCATAACATTTACATTCTAGCTAACACTTTAACTTCATTTACATTCTAGCTAACACTTTAACTTCATTTACATTCTAGCTAACACTTTAACTTCATTGTTGATCATCCCTATAACTTGTTTTGTGACATCATTTAAAAGAGGATTTCTACAAGTCATTAATTTGGTAACAGCGTTGTGGATATGTGGAATAGGCTACCGAGTGCCATTGTGGGATTACGAACGATATAAAGCTTTAAGTTAAAATTATATAGGCATAATGGACGAAATGGGTTAGGTGTGAAAGGGATCTGCCGTGTGTGGGCCAATCGGCTTTCTGCAGACTCCCGTTTTATTATGTTCTTATGTTAACATTAAACAGGCATATGGACGAGATGGGTTGGGTTTGAAAGGGATCTGCCGTGTGTGGGCCAATCGGCTTTCTGCAGACTCCCGTTTTATTATGTTCTTATGTTAACATTAAATAGGCATATGGACGAGATGGGTTGGGTTTGAAAGGGATATGCCTTGTGTGGGCCAATCGGCTCTCTGCAGACCCCGTTTTCTTATGTTCTTATATGTAATTATTCATATTATTTGTTCGGTTACTTTTTTTCTCTTTCAAAAACCTATTACCATCAGATTTGATTTCATCGATAATTAGATACATATTACAAATACGTTACTTTTATCATGAACATAATATATAATAACTCTATTTCCAGGATTATCTTTGAAATATAGATAAATAATTTAACATATACAATTGGATGGTAACACTACTTTAAAAACTTTACAATGATGAAAACCGTTGATGAATTGCATCGTAGTCTAATAAGTAATCATATTATTGGTTTACAATGTAATTTGTTCTTATTTTTAATGAATTAGAGGCGAGAGATTCCGTTTCAAAATATCATTACCTTTGCTTGTTATTAATATTTAGTTATAGCCTACTGTAGCCTACTGTAGCCTACTAGCCTATATTTTCTTATTATTTTAAATTTACTTTGCGGCTGTTTCGCCAGACTCCCCTCAAAGGACCGTCTCATAATATTAGAACATAAGAAAACGGGAGACTGCAGAGAGCCGACTGGCCCAAACACAGCAGATCCCTTTAACACCCACCCTATCTCAGTGTCATGAAATTATTATTATTATTATTATTATTATTAGTAGTAGTAGTAGTAGTATTATTATTATTAAGTATTAAAACATACAAAATAGTTTACATGTGAGTAAATGTATCATATCTTAATAATGATGCAAGGTATTGTTGCATAGTAAATGTATCATATCTTAATAATGATGCAAGGTATTGTTGCATAGTAAATGTATCATATCTTAATAATGATGCAAGGTATTGTTGCATAGTAAATGTATCATATCTTAATAATGATGCAAGGTATTGTTGCATAGTAAATGTATCATATCTTAATAATGATGCAAGGTATTGTTGCATAGTAAATGTATCATATCTTAATAATGATGCAAGGTATTGTTGCATAGTAAATGTATCATATCTTAATAATGATGCAAGGTATTGTTGCATAGTAAATGTATCATATCTTAATAATGATGCAAGGTATTGTTGCATAATTTAGTTTTATCAAGGTCAATTATTGTGACTATTCTTAAATTAGATATAAATAAAAATAAAGTATTTTTAACTTTACGTTTCTCGTATAATCTCTGCTTACTGTTTGTCTGTATTTAAAGAGTGGTTATCTACTTATATTGTTATTATTCATTTGAGGCTTATCCCTCAATACCTTCACCTGACCTGACATATCAAGGATTATTATTAACCGTGGTTTCATAAACATATTTTCTAAACAAATAGTTAAAAAGATAACACATTAGTATTAGAATGTAAAATGCCCCAGAACAAGAAGCCCACCACAGAAGCCACGAGCGAACACCACACAGAAACACCCGGAAGAAAGGTCCACAGAACGAAAGGACCAGCTGACCGAGCCCGCCATTCCAGACAGGCCCAAGCCCGCAGGGCTAAACAGCTCCAGGACACACCCATTTACCTTTTCTAAACCGACCATTTTCCACACCTCACGTACACTAACCCCCTCGTGTCCTACACTTATTAACTACAAAGATGATGAACAGGAATATACATTCATATTAAAAACACCCATGCCTGTCCCGACGTTGAGCCAATGCCAACACATCAGACAGCCATAATTATATCTATGTATGTTCTTGCATCCGAGAAGTAGATGTTATATATCTTAGAAGTTCAAACACCCACGCTTGTCCCTAGACCTCTTATATCATTTTCCATGACGAGTATAGATATGTGTAACCCGTGCTCAGTCACCCCTTGCATTGTTCCTCTAGTAACTAAGTCTATAATATTAACTGCCACCAGCATTGATGCGACATAGCGGCAGTGTCCTTGTGACGTATTATGCCCAGTACAGATCAACCAGGTTTCATCACCTTATTAGGACGACGACTATAATGTCATCGTTCATCGATGTATGCAATCCTTTAGGTTAAGTATTTTATCCGCCATTGTGTTCACCTTTTTCCATTTACTTTCCACAATTGTCATACGTCTTCCCCTTGCCTCCTTCGTATCCACAGTCCACACTACGCCAATTTACTTCGTGTCTTACACCTCTTACCCCAACCAGAGATTATATAAGATAACCTGGTTATCAGTATCTGTCATAAGTACCCCGAAACAATAACTAAGTACCCTCGCTGTTGTTGATATTATATTTAATAGAAAACGCAGTTCCCAGGGCCAACTAATAGTATCCATAACCCTCGGACTGATCACATAACTCTATCTTTTCCAGACTCCTATACCACCCCATAGTTGCATTCCCCGGTAGCATTTGGCTAACGTATTCTACTGCCTTTTCAAACTTCCATATCAATTGTAGCCTAATGCCACCCCCACGCCCAGGGACCTTAGGGGCAAAATTTCCCTGTAGCCCTTGAACTCTCCCCCCCCCTCTCATTAAGACACCCGCGCTTCTCGACTCTTGTCCGACCTAGCCTCTCTCTCATACCTCTTGAAGATCCTTGAATTGTCCGTTACTAACGCTCTCCAACCTTTTATATATATACTCCTATCCAGCCTACCTTCACTTAGTAGGCCAGAACAACATTAGAACTTTACTAGCCCCTTGCATGCCATCTATTCTCTTACAACACATTCACAACCCTGCACCCAATGGTCGTCGGTGCGAGGCTAGCCGCCCCGCCAGTAACTAACTTCTATTGTCATACTTCCAGATAAATGTGGCAGAGTTAGCAACCCAGTCTCCACCATATCCAGCAAACCCTACAATTAACAACCAGCCGAGTAAAACCAGCTAGCTAAGGCACCTTCGGTTTTGGTATTAAAGACACTCACATCTGTCTCATACACAGAGGGTTATTAAAACACTGGTGATATGGCAAGCCCCTAGCCACAGCCGCCGGACGACTATATCAGAGAGAGGGCGCCCAGCTCCCCCTTTTTGCCCACCCGAGGAGGGAGACCCCCACCCCCGCGGAGGTATACCTGGCCCCTGTTTTGACTTTCGAGTCATTGCCAGGTAGCACAGGAATTCTTCCTATCAATGAACTAACCATGAATGACTAACACCTTTACTAACCTCTATTACCTCACAATAAACCATTTACCTTTCTTGCATGCTCTGATCACTAAATTAGCACCTCAGCTATACCATAGAATGAAGATTGAACAATCTAGAGAGACGCTCCTATCACAGCTGTCCCATTCCTCCTCGCAAAGTAGATCCAGTCTCTCTCCCCTAAATACGTCCAGTATAGCCAAAATAGTACCTCTTACTAAGGCTCAGTTATATGAAAATATAAAGGCTTCCTATCGCCCTGTGCCACAACAGTAAATACCATCTTACCTAGTCCCCATATCTATTGAGAGCTCAATTAAGTCCATAAGACTCGAGATCCCTACTGTCTACAGGGTCCAGAACCGAGCCTATAAATCTAACTCCCGCCCCCAGTCAAATCAGTTGAAAGCTAGACACCAACCAGTGGTCACTACCCTGCAGTTTACCTCTAGCTCTGCCCTTGTGTTGTTCCGGAGTTGAGAGATTCCAGATCCGGCAGACTCCGTGGCAGAGAAGACTGATAGAAGCATCTGTCCATGTACAAGTTATAACGTGCACCTTATAACCTTCACACAAATTCGTGGGTATATAAGTGTGTAGCCAGCAACGATCATCAAGAGATCCGACTTGAGAACTTCCTACATTTTGGACCATCTGGACGGCCGAGGAACCAGTCGTTAGCCCCAACATCACCGGAAGCAAGATAACCAGGACCAGATCTACCCATACTATTCAAGATTCATGTTACTAGTACTAAGTGTTATAGTATTAGCTTGATACTCACCTATTAACTTTCTATAAAGTGGCTAAGACCTTGCCCAGTGTAATTCATATTTAACCATTCCATTTGGGACGTACTAAGCGATCAGTGTTTTTTATTAACAGGCGACCTTGACTCTCGTAATTACCTTATTCAGATATTAAAACTCTAGTGATATCTAACGTTCGCCCACTGATTCGTGTTCTACATATTTCTGCCTTAAGAATATCAAACTTAGTTCAGTACCCCCATGAGGTTGCTAGAGATTTCCGTGTTCTATAATATACGCGTCTAATCCTAACTGTGAGTTGCTACGTGGGCACGCGACCAGCCAGCAAGAGGTAAAATCAGTGACATTGAATTATACGAATATATTGAGGTCTTCCAGTAAAATATGAACTTGCTAATTAAACCCGTGATCAGAAGAATATACCTGAACGTTGGAAGTGGGAGACTAGGCTCCATCCAAATCCGCAAATGCTAGCAGTTCCCTTCTATCATTTGTTTTGTGCGAATTATAACTATCTTTCTATGCTCTTTATTTCTTTATTTCAATAAACGTGAACTTGTGTCGTGTTACCGTGTGTTTATTTTGTGTTCTCTATTCCTCATACCTTGTATTGTACATGCAGCCTTCTATACCCAGTCATTCAGAACTCACATTACCCAAGTTAAACCTGTAGAAAAACAGGGCATAACATTGGCGGCAGCGGTGGTTCTTGATTCGGATAAAAGGTTGCATTACATTGCAAGTTTGGAACAGCTAGAACACGAGAACATCATGGCGCAACCTAACCACGTTTTCATCCCAAATTATGAGGAAACAAATTATGGGATCGAAGTATTCATGGACATAGTGAAACCCTTAGTTGACATTACTTATACCACGGACGCACATAAAATAGCCGTAACATTACCACACCTGGGAAAAGCCGTTTCCCTGGTGGCCTATCAAGTGCGCCCTGATCTCACCTGGAACGAATTTCGCACAATAGTGATAGAAGCCATTAAACCTTCGTTGGGCGTTTTCGTGGCCCACACCCGTATCCTAGACACGAAATTCGAAGGCGATCTAGATGCCACAGTCAGTAAGCTTGCCCAACACATAAAAAATTCTTTCCCCACGTTGACCAAAATCCAACAAGAACAGCAAATTCTGGTCAACCTTGTGTCGATATTGCCCTCAGCAGTAAAAGACCATTTCCGGGTGCACGATTTCGTCGAATACAAAAAAGACCTCATCACGATCCGACGTATTTTGGCCGTGCGCACAGAAGCACCCACCCAAATCGCTGCAATCAAGAGGTTTCCCACGCACCCGCAGCAAACCAACCACCAAAACCCCAAGAATGCCTACCCAGCCTCATCTTTCAACAACAGACCCACCTACCCTTCCGGCAAGCCCCAACCCAGTAGACCCCGGTTCCAACCGTCCCAGCCACGCAGAATCTTCAACCGGAACAGCAACTACAACACCTACCAAAGCAAAAATCCTACCTTAGTCATTATCAACCCCTATGAATTCCCTGCCTGTAATGCTCAGTGTGCCCTCCACCAAATTCGTGACTCTGCCAAACCTCGCCCCTCTACTCCTCGCATTTCTGTAAATGAAGAGGAGTGGGGACAAGAGGAAGAAATTGCCCCCCATACCATGACCTCAGACGATACCGAGGAAACCCTGGAAGAGGTAGATACCGACCCCCAGGATTTTTAAAGTATCCCCCGCCCACGATGGGCTCGGCGGGGGACGCCATAACTAGTCGCACTGCCCCCATTTATTACATGGCCAAAATCAAGGACATTCCTGTCCGCTTGCTAATCGACACGGGAGCTGCCAAGTCATGTTTGTTCAAATCTTACTATGAAAAACATCCCCGACGATTTGGCCCTTTGTTAAACACCAAAACAGAACTCATCTCAGCTGCTGATACTTACTTAAATCTCCTAGGAGACACTTTACCCCTATCAGTAACCACTCCTGGCCCCCATGCTCGTTGTTATCACACATTTACAGTATTTTCCTCCAACTGTAAACATTATGATGGTTTCCTTGGACTTGACCTCCTTCAAAAACTAGAGGCCCAGATTGACTGCGGCCAAAGGCTGATCTCATTCAAAAACAAATTCCAGCCCAAAGCCTCTGACAAACCAATCACGCAGAACCCATTTCCAAAAGAAAAAACAACCTCCCCCTCAACAAAACCTGATTCAGGGTTACCAAGTTGCAGCTAGCACTAAGGTTACTCCTAAAACCTCCCCTTGCCCCGAGATCTCTCAAAACCTCACTCAATTCAGTAAAAAAATGCCTCAACAAACGAAAGAAGACAAGTCCAAGCAACTCCCCCTCGGTAATCCCCTCAATTCTCGTAACTCTGCCCAGAATAAATCCTCCCATGTTTTCAGGACAGACTTGATATATGTAACCCTAATTCTATCCAATGTTTATGTACACATGTTTCCAGAGAAAATGCCGACCAATGTACCCAACAATGTTTCCCCCATGCCCCCAGAAATGTTAACAACCCCAAATCAAGACACCAGTCCTACACCAATAACCCATGTTCTACACCTAACTTTTTCCCCACCAACCCTCCGCAGTCCCCCCAGCAAATCCCGTTTTCTAACTCGCTCACCTCGCACCCTTCTGAACCGCCCGCACGCGCCGTTAATCCCCCCCTCACGCGTGCCGACCGAGGGACACAACCATGTTCCCACCATGCCCCCAGAAATGCCCAGCTATTCCACCACCCCCCCAATCCCCCCCCTGCCACGTTTTCCTCACTTACTCCCTTCCCCCCCCACAATTCACACCCCTAATAAACTTCAAAACCCCACACTTGACTCACCCCCTCATGACAGACAAACCCACCAACCCCAGATAACCTCTAAACAAACCGTTACTGCCACCGACAACGCTTCCCCCACCAACCCTCCGCAGTCCCTCCAACAAATCCCGTTTTCTAACCCCCTCACACCGCGCCCATTGATCCTCTCACACGCGCCGTTAATCCCCCCTCACGCGTGACCCCCACCAAAGTGACCTTGCCCCCCTTATAAGTACCAAGCACCTGCGCCAGTCGATCCACCACCATCATTACCCCAGCGGTAGTTCAGGATAAATCCCAAATTCCCCCCCACCATCAAAAATGGGTGAACCTGCGGCCCATACCCCAAACTCACATGGTATTTTCCCCCTACAACACCTCCCCCGACCCCCATCGCTGCCTCTTACAACCCGCCATCATTCCCGCTCGTATCAACCACATTCTCGTGGCTAATATCTCAGAGGAACCCCTGACATTACCGAAAGGTCTCATTATAGGAGATCTCGAAACTTTCGATGACCTCCCCATACATTGTAACGACACCCCTACCAGCCTCCAATTGCCCCCTCTTCCTGAGACACTATCTGACCACCAAAAGAACGGCATGTACGACCTACTGATGGAATTCAGTGACGTCTTTGCCAACAACCCCCGAAATCGGACAGACGGATGTAGAAAACACACATCATTAACACCAGGCCCCCCCATACGACAACCATCCCGTAGAAGAACCCCATACCAGGAAGAGGAACGCCAAGTCCAGGTTTAGAGGCCGGGATTGCCACCCCGTCCATTAGCCCCTGGTCTTCCCCTGTTGTCTTAGTCAAAAAGAAAGATGGGACAACCCGTTTTTGCGTCGATTACAGGAGGTTAAATGACATAACCATTAAAAGCGCCCTTACCCCGAATAGACGATTCCCTTGACTCCCTATACGGATCCAAATGGTTCACTACCCTCGACTTGCAAGCAGGGTATTGGCAAGTGCCTATCAAGGCCGAGGACCAAAAGAAAACAGCATTTTCCACTAGTGGTGGCCATCACTATGAATTTAACGTCCTACCTTTTGGCCTCTGTAACGGACCCGCCACTTGAGTGGCTGCGTAGGTGCGAAACCAACTCAGCCATTTTGGTACGTTGGAGAGAGACACTAGAGGACTACGACTTTACAATACAATATCGTCCCGGCAAACTCCATACTAATGCAGACGCCCTGTCACGTTTGCCAGTACCAAAAGACCCCCCCACCAACCTAGCCGCCTTACAAAACACTCAATTGGTATCTACCCCCACCTCCCGACAGAATGCCCCCCCCAGCCCCCTCCCTAATTCAATCTTGGGAAGCACGAATCAGACCCCCCTGGATACCGTTAAACGTCTTCAGGAGGACTGACTCGCTGGGAGATCAACTTGCCACAGACACTGGTCACATAATCTTGGACCCCACCATAGCCCACGACTACATGATTGCCATCCACGAGGGAAACGGCATACACCTTGGACAAAAGAAAATGTTAAAGATCTTCACAGACCAATACTGGACCCCCAACCCCTCCAAAATTGCACAACGAGTGACAGAATCCTGCAAACCGTGTTTATTGGGAAAGGATAGATCACGCACCCCAGGCCCAGCTGGTACCATTTCTGCCAACAAACCGTTCCAAGTCCTATCCCTCGACATCATGGGCCCGTTCCCTTCTTACGCTGGCAACCGCTATATCGTCACATTTGTAGACGTATATTCAAAATTTCTAATAGCCTGCCCAGTTAAAGACCACACAGCCACCACAGTCGCCACACTGCTTGCCACCGAAGTGTTCCCTATATTCGGCCTTCCCCTTGCTCTTCTATCGGACAATGCCCCCGAGTTTAGTGGACACGTTTGGCAACAATTCACCCAACAATGCGGTATCAAGATTAAACACTCATCCCCGTACTGGCCTCAAGGAAATGCTATCTGCGAACGCAGCCATCGCACCATCAACAACCAGTTACGTACAAGAATGATTGCTCTTAATACCTCAGACTGGCCATCACAACTAAAAATGATACAGTGGGGTATGAACACCTGTCCTCGGGAAGACGGTATTTCCCCTCATGAACGTGTTTACGGTGTACCCCCCCTGTTACTGCCATTCCACCACCACGCTCACCTTCCCTCCACCACCTCCACAATTGACCCATTGCAACATCAGCAAAACACCCTCCATACCGCCCAGATCTGTCAAGACACCAAAACTGACAACATCGATGAAAAAAAACCCTTTCGCCATCCATGACACCGTAATGGTAGCCAACCTCCCTATCACCAACAAGTTAGGCCCTCGCTATGTCAGACCCTACACCGTAATACAAGTCCCAAATGCCTTTCAAGTCACCATCGACTATCACGGCGTAACTCGCACGCTCCGAACTAGATTCGTCCGAGCGTTTAAACCTCTAAAGCCACAAGACATTACCCCACCCCACACGTCCGACCCTAAATTAAATACCCCTACTCACCCCCTCACTCAGGCTACGAATATTCCCATACAAACCCCTAAGGACCTAAGCCCTCCAGCACCGAACCGACAAATCTTTTCTCACCATACCCCCCCAACTAACCTCCACAAACCCCAAGCCCCCAATATCACACCCTCTTCCACCATGACACCTTCTTTCACTTCTGATAGTCAAGTTCCTCCCCAACTTATCCAAGTACAAAAACCTCCACCCACAACCCCGACCACAACAGAAACCCTCCCGTCTAGCCCTGACATACCTCCACCAGGCACCACAGTGAGAAACCCACCACCGCCACCCCAAACCAAGTACACACCCAACCGCACCACACAATCTACCTCAGTAACCTCACGCTACAACTTACGCCCACGACAAACATCGTTTAAAACCTCCAGAAAACACACCCTACTAACCAAGTTCCGTAGGGCTGCCAGACCAATACCCTCCTCCTCCTCCTCTTCTTCTTCTTCGTCGAATTCTCCCCCACAAAGGGAAAGAAGACGAATAATCACCAGCAAATCACCAACCTTATCAAACAACACACGCCCCTACCCCCAACCCTCCAACTTAAATCTACACTCCTTACCCACCCGTCTAGCCCCCCCCGCATCCGCCCCTTTCCCCTCCACGATCCCCACCACCCCACCCACACACCGACCAACCTCCTCATCTCACCGAACCCCCAACCAACCAACCCCTAAGAAACCCCCCCCCAAAGTCACCCCCGAGAAAACTCCCACATGTCATTTACCTATAAAACATGCTTCCCCTCACTATAAAACATCGTCGAGCGACTCAAGTCCCACGACAAACATCTACCTTCCCACCAGGACCGCCAGAGGTAGAATAATCAACAGACCCATCAGATTTAAAGACAGCGATACAAAAATAACACCCCGTTCTGACACTAAGGACCCAAGCCACACAACACACACACCCCCTCCTTCCCACACACCTCCTTCACCCACCTTACCTACACCGATTTTGCGCATTGCCTCACTATATATTCCCAACCTACAACACCGCCTAAGAAAACCAAATACAACCCAGACTCACATTCCCCCTTCATCCCCAGCCCTGTTGTCACGCGCGAATCCCCTTTCGGTTAGTAACCCATTCACCACACTAAACAGACTTCCTGTCAACCCCACACACCTCACTCCGACCCCCACGGGGGAAAGCTACAAACCATTCATACGAAAGGTTAAAGTAAAGACCCCCACTGGACACTTGGCCCGTGTACCACACCCACACCAAGCCCGGGCAGCCGCCCGCCACAACACAGAGGACACATTCTTACAGGTATACATTGACCTGCAAAAGAAACCTGACCGTCGCTCTCGTGTTTGGTGGAACTTTCTAAATACCCTGAAAATGACCCACCATTACTATGATTCTTTTAACTTCACCCTTGAGGCTCGAGGACGAGCCTATAATGAAGGAGAGGGAAGTAAAATGCCCCAGAACAAGAAGCCCACCACAGAAGCCACGAGCGAACACCACACAGAAACACCCGGAAGAAAGGTCCACAGAACGAAAGGACCAGCTGACCGAGCCCGCCATTCCAGACAGGCCCAAGCCCGCAGGGCTAAACAGCTCCAGGACACACCCATTTACCTTTTCTAAACCGACCATTTTCCACACCTCACGTACACTAACCCCCTCGTGTCCTACACTTATTAACTACAAAGATGATGAACAGGAATATACATTCATATTAAAAACACCCATGCCTGTCCCGACGTTGAGCCAATGCCAACACATCAGACAGCCATAATTATATCTATGTATGTTCTTGCATCCGAGAAGTAGATGTTATATATCTTAGAAGTTCAAACACCCACGCTTGTCCCTAGACCTCTTATATCATTTTTCATGACGAGTATAGATATGTGTAACCCGTGCTCAGTCACCCCTTGCATTGTTCCTCTAGTAACTAAGTCTATAATATTAACTGCCACCAGCATTGATGCGACATAGCGGCAGTGTCCTTGTGTCGTATTATGCCCAGTACAGATCAACCAGGTTTCATCACCTTATTAGGACGACGACTATAATGTCATCGTTCATCGATGTATGCAATCCTTTAGGTTAAGTATTTTATCCGCCATTGTGTTCACCTTTTTCCATTTACTTTCCACAATTGTCATACGTCTTCCCCTTGCCTCCTTCGTATCCACAGTCCACACTACGCCAATTTACTTCGTGTCTTACACCTCTTACCCCAACCAGAGATTATATAAGATAACCTGGTTATCAGTATCTGTCATAAGTACCCCGAAACAATAACTAAGTACCCCTACGAACTGCCGCTGTTGTTGATATTATATTTAATAGAAAACGCAGTTCCCAGGGCCAACTAATAGTATCCATAACCCTCGGACTGATCACATAACTCTATCTTTTCCAGACACCTATACCACCCCATAGTTGCATTCCCCGGTAGCATTTGGCTAACGTATTCTACTGCCTTTTCAAACTTCCATATCAATTGTAGCCTAATGCCACCCCCACGCCCAGGGACCTTAGGGGCAAAATTTCCCTGTAGCCCTTGAACTCTCTCTCCTCCCCCCCCCCCCTCTCATTAAGACACCCGCGCTTCTCGACTCTTGTCCGACCTAGCCTCTCTCTCATACCTCTTGAAGATCCTTGAATTGTCCGTTACTAACGCTCTCCAACCTTTTATATATATACTCCTATCCAGCCTACCTTCACTTAGTAGGCCAGAACAACATTAGAACTTTACTAGCCCCTTGCATGCCATCTATTCTCTTACAACACATTCACAACCCTCCACCCAATGGTCGTCGGTGCGAGGCTAGCCGCCCCGCCAGTAACTAACTTCTATTGTCATACTTCCAGATAAATGTGGCAGAGTTAGCAACCCAGTCTCCACCATATCCAGCAAACCCTACAATTAACAACCAGCCGAGTAAAACCAGCTAGCTAAGGCACCTTCGGTTTTGGTATTAAAGACACTCACATCTGTCTCATACACAGAGGGTTATTAAAACACTGGTGATATGGCAAGCCCCTAGCCACAGCCGCCGGACGACTATATCAGAGAGAGGGCGCCCAGCTCCCCCTTTTTGCCCACCCGAGGAGGGAGACCCCCACCCTCGCGGAGGTATACCTGGCCCCTGTTTTGACTTTCGAGTCATTGCCAGGTAGCACAGGAATTCTTCCTATCAATGAACTAACCATGAATGACTAACACCTTTACTAACCTCTATTACCTCACAATAAACCATTTACCTTTCTTGCATGCTCTGATCACTAAATTAGCACCTCAGCTATACCATAGAATGAAGATTGAACAATCTAGAGAGACGCTCCTATCACAGCTGTCCCCCATCCTCCTCGCAAAGTAGATCCAGTCTCTCTCCCCTAAATACGTCCAGTATAGCCAAAATAGTACCTCTTACTAAGGCTCAGTTATATGAAAATATAAAGGCTTCCTATCGCCCTGTGCCACAACAGTAAATACCATCTTACCTAGTCCCCATATCTATTGAGAGCTCAATTAAGTCCATAAGACTCGAGATCCCTACTGTCTACAGGGTCCAGAACCGAGCCTATAAATCTAACTCCCGCCCCCAGTCAAATCAGTTGAAAGCTAGACACCAACCAGTGGTCACTACCCTGCAGTTTACCTCTAGCTCTGTCCTTGTGTTGTTCCGGAGTTGAGAGATTCCAGATCCGGCAGACTCCGTGGCAGAGAAGACTGATAGAAGCATCTGTCCATGTACAAGTCCTAACGTGCACCCTATAACCTTCACACAAATTCGTGGGTATATAAGTGTGTAGCCAGCAACGATCATCAAGAGATCCGACTTGAGAACTTCCTACATTTTGGACCATCTGGACGGCCGAGGAACCAGTCGTTAGCCCCCAACATCACCGGAAGCAAGATAACCAGGACCAGATCTACCCATACTATTCAAGATTCATGTTACTAGTACTAAGTGTTATAGTACTAGCTTGATACTCACCTATTAACTTTCTATAAAGTGGCTAAGACCTTGCCCAGTGTAATTCATATTTAACCATTCCATTTGGGACGTACTAAGCGATCAGTGTTTTTTATTAACAGGCGACCTTGACTCTCGTAATTACCTTATTCAGATATTAAAACTCTAGTGATATCTAACGTTCGCCCACTGATTCGTGTTCTACATATTTCTGCCTTAAGAATATCAAACTTAGTTCAGTACCCCCATGAGGTTGCTAGAGATTTCCGTGTTCTATAATATACGCGTCTAATCCTAACTGTGAGTTGCTACGTGGGCACGCGACCAGCCAGCAAGAGGTAAAATCAGTGACATTGAATTATACGAATATATTGAGGTCTTCCAGTAAAATATGAACTTGCTAATTAAACCCGTGATCAGAAGAATATACCTGAACGATGGAAGTGGGAGACTAGGCTCCATCCAAATCCGCAAATGCTAGCAGTTCCCTTCTATCATTTGTTTTGTGCGAATATAACTATCTTTCTATGCTCTTTATTTCTTTATTTCAATAAACGTGAACTTGTGTCGTGTTACCGTGTGTTTATTTTGTGTTCTCTATTCCTCATACCTTGTATTGTGCATGCAGCCTTCTATACCCAGTCATTCAGAACTCACATTACCCAAGTTAAACCTGTAGAAAAACAGGGCATAACAGAATGTATTGTGTTTAGTATGAGTAATAAGATCGAAGTAATTCACTAATTCAAAATCATATAAATATAGGCCTATTTTTAAAGGTATCGCATTATTCTGCCACAAGTGGAACATTCAGTCTTTTCCAGAATGCTACATTTTCATATTACAATCATAGTACACCCGAAAAATCTATAGGTCAGGTGAAGGTATTGGTGGATAAGCCTTTGCAACGGCACCTCGCATCTACTTACCGAAGAGTATTGAGAGGAGAGAAGGGGTGATGGAGAGAGGAAGCTGACAGTACTTTTGGCCCAGTTACTCTTTCAACTATGGGGGAGGCACTCGCTACAGGCAATTCTGCCTTTTGTCTCCCTCACTCACATAGAACAAAAAATAGTAATATTGGAAATTACCCCACTCCACCGCTGGGGATCTATATTATTGAGTGATTTAATATGTAGTATCACTACGGATATATTATGTACATATTAAACAAAAGTACATAGGCTACACAATTATAACAAACAACTTCTTTTGGATCCCATTGTTCAGTCAGTTTAGTTAACATTAACTGATGGTAGTCTTGGCCAAATATCGACTAGACTAACTTACTAAATAAGAAAATAAAATTGGATGCACATCTTAATTAGAATAATTTTCAACTTACATAAATAAAACAATTTTAGAATTTAGCATATTAAGTTATAAACTGGTAATTAGGGCGAGAGAACGGATATATCTATATTGTTGTAATTTGTTAGCTGTGGTTTTATAAATGGTATATTGTTATTGGGAAGGATCTTTCTACCCCTTTCCCCCATAAACTACAAAAGGTAATTATGAACCCATTGCACAATTTTAAGAACACGATCACAAGTCCTACAACTGATCATTCAAATCCAGAAAGTACCGGTCTAGAAATGGCTAACAACAAATGATTCGGTAGGTCAATAATATTAATGAGAATACTAATGGATGACTTAGAGGATAAATGTTTCCTAGAACGAATAAATAAAAAAGGGACATATACTGTAGGTAGGATCAGGAATGAAAATATATGATTGTCTTCTATCATCATTGTTATGCCCTGTTTTTCTACAGGTTTAACTTGGGTAATGTGAGTTCTAATTGACTGGGTATATAAGGCTGCATGCACAATACAAGATATTAGGAATAGAGAACACAAAGAAACACATGGTAGCAAGTTACACGATCACGTTTATTGATATACCACTGCAGAATACTTGTGTAAGACAATATAATATAATCGAACAACACTAGCATAAGTGGATCTGGATGGAGCCTAGTCTCCCACTTCCAACGTTCAGGTATTAATCTTCTGATCACTGGCTTTAATTTAACAGGTTTATATACCGAAGACCATCAATGTTACTTATAGAATCATATTCACTGTTAGATTTATTACTGGTGGCTCTGGTGCACAAGTAGTAGTTCACAGACTAGATTAGACACGCGTATTTTAGAGCACGGGAATTCTAGTAACCTCAGGGGGTACTGATCTAAGTTTTATATTATTGTCTCAGAAATACATAGAACGCAAATCAGTGGGCGAACCTTCAGATATCACTAGGGTTTCCTTCTAGGTAATAATATCTGGGCATATGGTTGATTACGAGAGTTAGTATCGCCTGTTAAATAATGAACACTGATACGCTTAGCACTTCCTAATTGAATGGTTATATGAATTATACTGGGGCAAAGAGATAGCCACTTCGTAGAAATATTAATTAGTGAATCTCTAAACAGCACAGCAATATATATGTAGTACTGCTAAAGGGAATCTTGGGTAGCATCTGATGGGTCTGGTCCTGGTTATCTTGCGTCCATGATGTTGGGGGCTAACGACTGGTTCCGCGGCCGTCCAGGGGGCCCATATGTGTGAAGTTCTCAAATACGTGGGCAGGTCCTTCTATCCAAATCTGCCACGGAGTCTGCTGGCTCTGGAATCTCACTCCGGAACAACACAAGGGCAGAGCTAGAAGTTAACTGCAGGGTAGTGACCCCTGGTTGGTGTCTAGCTTTCAACTGATTTGACTGGGGGCGGGAGCTAGATTTATAGGCTCGGTTCTGGACCCTGTAGACAGTAGGGATCTCGAGTCTTATGGACTTATTTGAGCTCTCAATAGATATGGAGACTAGGTAAGATGGTATTTACTGTTGTGGCACATGGCTATAGGAAAGCCTTTATTTATTAGTGGCCCCTCCATCATTGACGAACATGCCTATTACATAAGGCATCCTCTTCAAACACTAATCCGCCGTAGTTTTGAATCTACCGCGCAGAGCATTTAAAAACTGAGGAGCCTTCATCATGAGCGCACGCGACCTCACTCATGGCTTCAGTCATTATGAATTGGGTTCTCACTACGAAAAAACTTCGTAAAAAATAAAAACAAAAACAAAATAAGAATAACTATCCAATAAGCTTTCCATCATATCGTGGATGTACTTGTGTGGATCTCTGACCAGACGCTGATTCAGGCGTCATTCTTCCTTCTCTGCTCTGCGTTCAGCCTGCCCGGACGTGCCTCCCCACGCTCCGCTAGTTCCGCATTCGTGGCGTCCCTAGTGAGTTTTTTCTCATTTGTTTACTCTAGGATGTATCGAGTAAGGTTAGGATAGGCGTAGCAGGAGTGTCCTGGGCTGGTTGCCCGCAGTGCAGTGTATTTTGGGTCGAGTGTATGGGGCATCTATTTCGGATGTACCCTCGTGGTCCTGTTGTGGACATGTGAACTTTTTCACAGCTGAGTTAGTTTGTGATGCAGGCGGCTTTCACTACGCGTTAGTTAGTCTATCTATCTATCTATTGCCTGACGCCGTGATCCCCGAAGGGGTGGCCACGAACGAACCGCCCCCATGCACCTCTGTCCCCAGTCAGTCGACGCCCCTCCCCCCAACCAGCACCACCTTCGTTCATGTACTTCCTCACTCCATCCTTCCACCTCATATTCGGTCTACCTCTCCCCCTCTGTCCCTCCACCTCGCTCTCATACACCCTCTTAGTCATTCTCTCGCTTTCCATACGTTCCATATGGCCGAACCATCTCAAGTTGTTCCTTTTCACACTTTCCAGCACATCTACCTCCACACCACACCTCCTTCTTACTTCCTCATTAGTCTGTCTATCCCTCCATGTAACTCCGCACGCACTCCTTAAGTAATTCATTTCCACTGCTCTCACTCTTGGTCTGAGTCTCTCAACCAACGTCCATGCTTCGCTTCCGTAAGTCAGTGTCGGGATTACCACACTGTCATGCAAGGACTTCTTCACTTCCATACTGACCACCCTATTTCTTGTTACTGCTTTTAGCGTTCCTACAACCCTCTTCCCCTGTTGTACCCTCTCCTGCACCTCTTCATCCATAGTCCCATCTTTACTCAACACACTGCCCAGATACTTAAAAGAGTTGACGATCTCCATAGCCTGACCGTTCAGCTTCACCTCACACTCTGTGACTTCACCCCTTTCGAAGACCATAACCTTGCTCTTCCCCGTATTTACCTTCAAATTCCGTTTTTCGCACACTGTTCCAAACTCATTTACCAGACCCTGCAACTCCCATTCATTATCACTCATCAGAACTGTATCATCCGCAAACAGCAGTATAGGTAGCTTCCACTCAATTCCCTCCCTTTTCAGCGATACACCAACATCCACTGCTCTTGATAGTATTTCTTTCATAACTCCATCCATATATACAGTAAACAACCACGGGGACATCACACACCCCTGTTTCAAACCAACATTCAGGTCAAAGAACTCGCTCTGCTCACTCTCCACACGTACTGCCGCCTTTGCACCCTCATACATGCTCTTCACTGCTTTCAGCAACTTGCCCTCTACTCCGTATATTCTAAGTACTTTCCACAAACCTTCTCTATCCACTCTGTCATAGGCCTTCTCCAAGTCCATAAAGGCAACATACACCTTTTGTTTCTTCTCCAGATACTTCTCCACAACACAATTCAGGGTAAAAATCTGATCTACACATCCTCTTCCCTTCCTAAAACCTCCCTGCTCGTCGCCTATCCATTTCTCCGTTCTCACTCTCACTCTCTCAATCACTACCCTACTGTATACCTTCCCTACTACGCTTAGAAGACATATTCCTCGGTGGTTACCACACACTCCTCTTTCCCCTTTGCCCTTATATAGGGGGACTATTATGCCAGTCTTCCAGTCATCGGGTGCACTCCCCTTCTCCCATGCTAGTTTGCACATTTTCCATACCCATTCTATCACTATCTCACCACCATACCTCAACATTTCCCCACACACTCCATCTGTTCCTGGTGCTTTCCCCAACTTCACTCTTTTCATGGCTTCCCACACTTCTGACCTCCTGATCCCCACCTCCTCCTCCACTACTTCTCTTCTTCTCCCTCCCATACCATATCCAGCTATGTTTGCTGGCTCTTCATTCCTTTTGTAACGGGGGGGGGGGTATCAGTTGGAGTATCTCTCCTACTTCCTCACTTCCCTTCTTCTGCTGCCAACAAGAGAGAGAGAGGGAGGGAGAGACAGAAGAAGAATGATAGATTAAGCTGCGAAGGTGGAAAATAGGTACTCAAGGATAGAAAGGAAGAGATGACGACCAACCCGTTATTGCATTCTAATTAACGAGAGGACAACCCTGTTTGGTTGACCCACATCCAACATCCTTCGAGGAAGGGGAAAGGCGGCAACTCCGACACGATGATATTACCAAAGAACCACAAAAACCCCACTGAGACCTAGCATATTCTCTACTTTCTAGATATCACATAAGGATGTTTTTGGGAACGGTAATTCATTCGAATTTGATCGCCCACCTTCAGGTGAACTGGCCGTCCCCATGGTTTTCTTATTCTTTATGCAATCGTGATACATGCTCATTATTCAGGTACATTAGGACAGTAGGATAAATCGGAGGCTAGCAAAGACCAATCAAGAACTTCACCTTCAATGTTGGCTGACAAGACTTTGACTCTCGGTTAGGCTACGGGTACTACTCTTAGACCAATTTAATATTGACAGCTCCGATTTACCCTCCTGACAACACATTTAGATCCAAATAGGTACGGGAGGATAGATACAAACATATTGCAGTAATCTTAAGCTTGATATTAATAGAAGGAACCTTTTACCGTTTACAACTCTTAACATTGGTACCGTATGGTCCGTATCTAATTATCTCTATACCATTAACCTGGGACCAATCCATTACCGTACTGGGACAGTCTCTTAACCTAGGAGTAGGACTCGAATATTGCTGTCTGTATCCACCCCTTTCCTCTCAGTATTATACATCCCAATTCCGCTAGATACCGGTATCGGCCAGGCTTGCCTGTAGGTTTCTTCGGCCTACCGTATCCTGGGGTATAGGGGGTAATCATACGTCTTCCGGCGGTCCTTGAACCCTCGTACAGTACACGAGTTCAGCATCCTGCACTCAGCCAATGGGAGGGGTGAATCTCCGATTCTCCGCCATCAGCAATTCAGCATCACATCGACTCCGTCCCAAACTGGTTCCCTCTGAATGGAGGGAAATGAAGCCTAAGTCCGGAGAAGAAGCGGGGAATGATGACAGAGACTGGGGGGTAGGTCTCTCTCGTAGGACTGGAGTCACGACAGTGAGGGGCCGAGGGCCAGTGCCAGGGATCCCGCCAAAAAAGGGGAGGGTGACCACAAAGGGTGGCGTCGCTTGGGTAGGAGTTGGCGGTCTTTTTACACAAGGGGGCATTACTCTAAATTCGAAAAGGAAGGATTTTTACATGGGATAACAAAAGGGGGTAAAAGGATAAATTAGGCTTGAAAGTATTTTACATAGATTTGAGAATATTAGTTCTCCTCCTGATCTAGGCTAAATCCCTCTTTACATAGACAAGGGTTACTTAACCCTTCTTAAACGATACATTTCCCTTAAATATAGGGAAGAGTGAATGAAGGGGAAAAAGTCTTACAGTTAAGTCAAACCTTACAACATATACCAAAAGGGAAAGTACAATTTCTTCCCGTTACACTTTCATTTAGCAACTCACTGAAGTACTCCCTCCATCTTTCGACTCTCTCTTGCTTCTCGGCTAGCATTCTCCCATTCTTATCTTTCACACCCTTACTGTTTCCCTTGCTACCTTCCCTAACTTTCTTGACTTCTTTCCAGAACAGTTTCTTACTCTCCCTCCATTTTACACTCAGATTCCTTCCAAATTCCTCATCTACTCTTCTCTTACTTTCCTTCACTACTCTCTTCACCACCCTCTTACTCTCCACGTACCTCGCTCGTTTCTGTCTCTCGGAATCTTCATTCCCTCTGCTACCCAACCACTCTCTATATGCTTTCTTCTTTTCTTCCACAGCTATTCGTACCTCTTCTGTCCACCATGCTGTACCTTTCACTCCCCTCCCTCTTCTCCTCACTCCACACACCTCCTCACATGCTGCACAGATCTCATCCTTAAACACCTTGCTCATCTCCTCCACTTCCTCCATAACTTCCAGGTCGAACCCACCTAGTCGTCTTTCCACTGCTCTCCTGTACTCCTCCCGGATTCCTCCTCCTGCAACCTCTCCACCCTCCTCACCATTCCACCCTCCTCTCGCCTCCCTCCCGCTCTCCTCACCCACTTCTTTTGTATCCTAACCTTAGCTACCACTACATAATGATCAGACAGACCCCCTCCAATACCCCTATACACCCTAGCATCCATCACAGATTTCTTCATTCGTTCATCCACACATACATAATCAATCAATGACTTTCGTTCCACCACTGTCTTATCCTTCATCGTCAACGTCCGTTTCCACGTGTACCTGTGGATCATTCTGTGTCGGAAGAAGGTGTTGGCTATCCACAGCCTCCTCCCCACACATACGTCCACAAGTGCACTACCATTCCCATACTCTGACGGTACCCCCCACCTTCCCGCCCCTCCATCAACTTTCCTATCACCCACCTTCCAATTCATATTCCCAATCAGAATATTCTTTCGTTCTTGTCAAACTTCTCCAGGCACGCCTCCACATTCATCCAGAACTCCTCTTTCTTTCTTTCAAGTATATCCTCTGTCGGGGCATACACGCATACAATCACCCACGTTTGTATTCCTACTTTCATTCTCACCCACACAATCCTTGAACCCACAGACCCATACTCTCTTACACATTCCTTCCATTTGCTACTTACAAACAAACATGCACCTTCTCTCGCTGTTCCTTCACTCACTCCAGCACACACACCCATTCCACACTCCCACTCTCTCACATCTGAACCTTTCCATTTGGTCTCTGTCATTCCACATACATCCAGCCTGGCATTCACTAACACTTCCAGAACCTCTCTCTCTTTTGTGCCATCATTCATGCCACTAACATTCCACGTAGCCATTCTCAGAATGTCCGAAGGCACGTTAGTTAGTGCTGCCTTTTATCTTTCTGATGAGGTAAGCTTTGTTTCTGACGTTCCCAGCGTATTTTTCTTCACTTAGTGAAGTTTTTTCTGGGTCCCGAGTCAGTCTTCCCTTGGTTGGAAGTTTGTGCTACGGTGGTGTGTTGGCGGTGGTTCCTGTTGTGATATTTCCAGTGTTTGTGTATATTTCAACTTTTATTATGCCGTCTACCTAGGCCTAGCCAGCCGCTCGTAGCTTTGCCACATGTACTAGTGTTATTGTTTATTATTGATAAATATGCCCTACTGTGTCATGTGTATCCGGGTTTTAGTTGTGTATTGGCTAATTCCTCGGACTATAATTGTTTCCTGGTTTAGTTGTGTATTGGCTAATTCCACGGATTATTGAGTGACCTTGGGGTTGTCGTGCGTGGCTCTCCTCGTGTCTCTTGTTGTTCAGATGGTGTCTGTTCAGGGTGGGTTGCCTTCCGGCGGGCTTTTTCTCGGTTTCACCATGAAAATCCCGGCCGCGAGCCGTGTTGGGCCACACGTGGTTGTAAACACTGGCTTGTTTCCCCGGCGTTGGGGTGTCTGTGGCTCTCCAGGACTGCGTCTCTGTGGATGCCTGGTTTCAGGCCTCCTTTGATTCCCGGCGGGATGGCTGTTCCCATCTATAAAACGATTGTTCATGCGGACATACGTTATGTAGTTTTTCTACCCGGTTTTACAAAAACCACTTGAAAAACCTAGCTGTTGTTTTAGGCTTTCCTCCCCGGCGATCTTTTACAAAGAAGTGGGGACAGGAACTTATGGGGTTAACGTTTGGACATCTCACCCGGCGGGTGCACCTGGGTAGGGTGGGATGAACGACTTATGTCTTTCAGTTAGTTAACCAATCCATTTTAGTGATACTATGTGTATCGCCGCCTTTACTCTTATGGCAATTGAAGGTTCAATTTAGGTTAATATATCGATTCTTCTCACCCGGCGGGTGCTCCTAGGTGGAGGAACTAAGGAATTTACAAAATTCGATTTCGATTTAACCACTTAATTTAGTGATACAAGTAGGTATCGCCGCCTTCTAACTTACGGCGATCTTTTGTGACAATTCGTTAGACATCAGATCTCGTATCATCCTGCCCTGTGCTATTCTACTAAAATATTTCAAGGGCCGGCGTCTTTTTGGGGGGTTGCTTTGTTACAAAATTGAATCTTGAGACAGTCGCCACCACCAAAAGACTATAAGCGCCATGCTGGACCGTTATATTATATCAGAGGGTATTCTTCACTTTCTTTAACAAAAGATTTGTTTAGATTTCTGAACCCCACCGCGTAGTGAGCTGTGTTTGTGCCATTACATCTCGTTACCCGGCGGGTTATTAACACTTGTGCGCGAACATGTTGGGTTAACCTTATGAGCATTAATTCCTGGAAATTTTCTTTTTTTCCAGAGCTGAGCTCCGGCGGACCAATACAGACCCGGCGGTAGTTTCCTCCCACCAGTCTCTGTCATGGCTACCGTGGCCCCAGTTTTTGCTTTGTGCACTACCCCTGCTTGTGCTGGTATCCCTATTTTTGCGCATACCTGTTGCATAAGGTGTGTTAAATGTCTAGACCGTTCAAGGGGTCTCTGGGTTATGCGTAATTGTTCTTTTTGCTCCCAATTAGCTTTAAAGGTCCTTTGTGATAATGATAAGACCGCGGCGGTAGCCTTAAGAGAGGTTAGGCAACAGATGTCAGCCTACACTACCATTGTTGCACATAAATCACTTCAATGTGACAACGTCCCACTTTGGGATAGATTGCTCTCCGAACACCCTCCCCCTAAACGTTCCTCTAGAGTCACGAGTATTAAGCCGGCGGAGACTGGTCAGGGTTCTGTATCCTCTGCGGCTACACCTAAACGCCCAAGAGAGCCTACACCCCCGGTATCCGCCTCTTCGTCTCGGGCGAGATCCCGGTCTAGGTCTCCTCTTAGACACCAGTCATCTAGTCGGGCCTCTTCACCGGCGAGTAAGAAGAGCAGGACGGAAGGTTCCACCAGTGGTCACGGCGAGGATTCCTCTAGATCTAAGAATAGTTCGCGGTCACACCGTAGCCATAAATCCTCTAAAAAGGATTCTCATAAACGGAGGTCCTCTCGACATTCACCAACTTCTAGTGCATCTCATCGTACCTCTACCCCAGACAGAGTTTGTGTTAAGGCCCAAGAGTCCAGTGCAGTGCCTGTCCCAAAAGAGGATTTGCCACTTAATATTTTAACCCTGGAATTGGAAAGTTCAGGGGGTTCAGTAATTGAGAATGTTTCAGACTCTCAAGAGAGCGTAGGCCAGGGCCTCGGTGTTTGGCGGTTTGCTCAACCAGGGTCTGATCACCCACGTCCGACTCAAACGAGTCACACAGTAGCCGATGTCCACAGGGGCGCGGCGATCCCATCCTCTATCCCAGACTTATCTTGGCAACAAGGTACCCCTGCCTCGGCGGGGTCTTCTCAGGAGGATCAGGAGGAGAAAGATGAAGTTTCTATAATTTCGGAGATGGAAGGACAAGGGTCAGGCTCAGGCTTGGACGCCGCACAGGATACTAATGATTCACCTGTAAGTTCTTCATCAAACCAGTTTGTTACGGCACAAGAAATTAATGGGCTGCTTACTCATGCTTTATCTAAATTTTTTGGTCAACAACAGGAAAACCCCACAATGGACTTGGGGGCTCCCAAGACAAGTTCTACGGTACGGCCTCTGATGACTTCGATTGATTTATCTAAGATCCCTAACCCTCCCACTCTGTTAACCTCAGGGATCACTAGGCCTGCTACGGCGGCTTTGACAACTTCAAATGTCAGGGTCATAACGGATGTCAATCCACCCCCTCTAGACAAAGCGCCTCTTAGAAAGGTAGCTATGCCCTTACTTTATGGGCCAGACGAGTCATGGGTTCTTTTGAACTCCTCTAAACCAGAGCTTGCCCAACCTAGTTTGTCAGGGGAACTCCCGGTACCGCGTGAGTGGGTCATCCAGGGCAATAAGTCAAAGAAACTAAGGGCCGTGGATACTTTAGGTAATGTTCTGGACGTAAACATCAAGGCTATACCTAGTTATTATCATCAAGATTATTTTGTGTATGCTTCTAAGCCTGCTTTACCCCCTGCCTCAGCTTCAAAACTATTTTCAGACTGGTCTAAGCTGGATGGGTTTAATGATATTAAGACTCTGTCAGCTCTCACTCCTGAACTAGATTTACAGACCGTCACAGACGACGCAGCTAATCCAGTTTTGAAGGTGGGACAGTTGGGACCAGGACCTTGGGTAGATTGGGAGGTAGAGGCTCAAAACTTTGCAACCACTTTCACTTCTAAATCTTCCCACCAGATACCTCAGGATACTCATTCATGGTTCTCCATGCCGGTGGGTTCTGCCGGCGGAGTCCCGTCAGCTTTGTTTTCATTTCTAGCTGCCCCTAAGATTAATCTTTGTGAGCTGAAGGACCCGTTCACTACCCCTACCCCTACTCACCTAGACAGAACATTTAGGCTACGGGGAAAAGCTTTTCGCCTGTTCTCACAGTACATAGTATCTCAGCAGGTGGCTAAGTCTTTACTACGGTCCACTCAGGCAATCGCAGATGCGGATGCTCGAAGATCGGTTGAGTTATCCCGGCGACTGATTCTTCAGTCGTCAATCCAATCCTTGGGTGACATACGTACCGCCTTGCTTGAGGCGGTACGAGCACGACAAGATCTTAGGATGTCGTTAGTTCGCAAGCTACCTGATCGCATTGCTAATCAGGTGGTTATGTCACCAGTGCTTACTCCCTCTTTAATGACCCCTGAAGTGTGGCGAACGGTGTTCAATATGGCACAGGCCGTTAAGCACAGTCCCACCCCTTCTAAGAAACCTGCATTTAACTTCCCCAAACCCAGGCCTACTACTAAAGCTCAGCCAGGGGGATCTAAGCCTTTTCTTCCGCCTAAGTCCTCCCACTCCCCCCAGGGTCAGTTCAGGCATAGACAGAGTAGGTTTTCAGGTCAGAGAGGACGCGGCCAACATAAACCAGGTCAGGGCCAGTCTTCGGCCAACACCAGCCAGCCGGCGAAGCGTCCAGCACCAACCCCACCATCAAAAAACTAAAGTCTCTCTCACTCCCGGCGCCTACCTTAAGGCCGGAGGAACCGAGGGTAGTACAGCCGGCGAACCCTTGTCTGCTAACTGGGTCGTTCCGAACGTGTCACCAAGCATGGCCGTTAAACACTTGGGCACGGATGGTGGCACGCAAAGGCATCACTTGGCAGTGGCTCCGGCGACCTCGATTACGTCAGCCGACAACGGCGAATTTTGTTTCTTTAGAGGTGGAGTCACTAGCCCAGGAAATGATTGCCAAGAATGTCATCATCCCGGTCCCCCCAAATTACCCTGTATTCACGTCCAAACTATTTTTGGTTCCCAAAAGGGACAGTGTTCAGATGAGGCCGGTCGTAGACCTGTCTTATCTGAATCTTCACATTCACAACGAATCTTTCAGAATGTTAACAGTACACCAAATCAGGCTAACACTTCCGCCGGGAGGTTGGATGTGTTCACTAGACCTGACAGACGCCTATTGGCACGTATCGGTCAACAAAAGATTTCAAAGGTTTTTGGCCTTACGGATCAGGCACCAAAATTTTGTTTTTCAGAGGATGCCGTTCGGCTTGAACCTGGCACCTCGATTATTCACAAGACTAGTCCGGCAAGCCCTGATGCCATTGTTAAAACAGGGGATCAGAGTGTTGTGGTATCTGGACGACTGGCTGGTGGTGGCAGAGACACAACAATTATGCATAAAACATGTCAATATCATTTTAAATCATGTCAAAACTCTAGGCTTCAAGGTAAATCTGGTAAAGTCAAACCTTGTGCCCTCACGAGTAATTCAGTGGATAGGGTTGGTCTGGGACACCGCCGCTCTCACTCTGAGTCAGAGTGTGGACAATCGCAACAGGTTTCGCAGGAAACTGTTCAGGTTTCTTCACAGTCTGACTACGACGCGAAGGGTCTGGGAGTCTCTGGTCGGCTCTCTCAACTGGATTCAACTAACTGTCAAGTTGGGCCGGTTGAAAGTAAAACGATTAATATTGGAAGGCAACAAATATTTCCCGCTCTTACCGGCGGGAAAATTATGGCCCATCCCGAAATTAATCCACACCTTACTAGCGGTCTGGGCGAAGAGGGAAACATTGCACTCAATCATGTCATGGACCTCTCCTCCACCAACGGTATGGGTAGACACGGATGCGTCAGGCACAATAGGTTGGGGATTTCAGTCAAATCAGGGGCACCAGGGTCAGGGGCTTTGGTCCCACTTAGAAATCTCTCACATCAATGTCAAAGAATTACTAGTCCCCTTGTATTTCCTTCAGGCTCACGGCCCGGCGTTACGGGGCAAGTCGGTGGCCTTCAGAATGGACAATCTGAATGCAGTCCACTGTATTCAGAAACAAGGGTCAACGAGGTCAAGGAAGTTGCTAAACGTGTCGGAAGAGATTTTTGCTCTAGCCAACAGTCTAGATATTTATCTTCACGCATCTTATCTCCCAGGCGTAGCGAACGTCTGGGCAGACGCTCTGTCCCGGAGACAGAGCACGACAGTAGAATGGGAGCTCAAGCAACCCATTTTCAACCTAATGATTGCAGAGCTCTCCCATCCACAAGTGGATCTTTTTGCGTCCGAGGAGACTCACAAACTCCCTCTATACCTCACCCGCCGGGCGAAAACGCCGGCAGGGGGGCCAGACGCCCTAGTGACAGACTGGAACAGATGGAGCTCCATCTATCTGTTTCCACCGCCAGATGCGTCACTAATGTGCCACGTAGTGAACAAACTACGAGATTATCGAGGCTTAGTCTCGCTAATCGCGCCACTGTGGCCGGCGCAGTTGTGGTACCAGCAATTGAAAATGTGGTGCCCGGACCCGGTATCGCTCCCGGTCGGGTATTTCCACTTAGACACGATTGGCAACCTAGCGACCTCGCTGACTTTTGCATTATGGACATTCAGGAGGCCAAGTGGCTAGCACCATACGGTAGAGATGTGACAAATAAATTACTTAATCAATATACTCAGTCTACAAAACGACAGTATCAATCACATTGGCAAGCCTTTACTTCTTGGATCGTTAGGACAGAACAAACTGTACCCTCAGTGGCATTAGTTTTTAATTATTTGAATTATCTGTTTGAGCAGCAACGTTTATCTGTGGTAACATTAAAAAATCACTTAACTGCGATTAGAGTGCCCTTTTTAGACCTTACGGGTCTTTCCATACCGGTAGCGGAGGAAACAGGTTTTATGAGAGCATGTTTTAAACTCCGCCCACCTCCCCGTCAGCTCATGCCTACTTGGTCTCTGGACAAAGCTTTGTCTTTGCTTCACTCTCGTCTGTACCAAAATACTGCAGACTTTGCATTACTCTTAAAAAAGGCGGTTTTCCTTTTGGCTTTGGCCACCGGAAACAGAGTGTCTGAGCTGGCGGCGATGAGCAACACACCTAATTGTCTTAGGTTTGGTAGACTTAATGAATATATTTCCATTGCACCCTCCCCAGGTTTTGTAGCCAAGAATGAGCATAGTGCACACGTGTTTTCTGAGTTCACGGTGCCGGCGTTAAAAAGGGGAAAGGTGCATCATAATTTATGTCCAGTGCAAGCTCTAACCAAATATTTGAGAGTAGCTCCTCGAAACCCCCAAGGTGCTTTATGGGTAGCAAGTACGGGTAAACGCTTACTTAAACGGCGATTAGCCTCTCTTCTGGTAGAAGTCATTAAAGAAAGTAATCCCGGCGATGTGGGTCGGGCCCACGATTTACGCAAATGGGCAGCCTCTTTACGTTTCCTGAAATTTTTTTCAGTTGAAGACATAGCGTCCACGCAGTTGTGGGCGTCTAATCATACGTTTCTGTCTAGATACTTGTCAGTTGCTCTAGACAAACCTTCCTTACCATGTATAGCTTTAAGGCAGAGGGTCTAGGTGGCCCTGCAGTCACTTTTGTTTACTTTCACGGAAAAGGGGGGGGGGGGGGGCAGTCAGTTGACATAGGACACCCTAGACCCCGCCGGAGTATGAGAGCTGTGATACAATTTAAGGTTAAAATGTGATATGAAAATTTCTCAGTGAGAAATTGTGCTAGTACAATGTTAAGTACAAAACAACGGTGTTGTTAGAGTAGTTTAGCTGCGAAAGCAATTTAATTTTAGAATAATGGAGTTCCTTTGCAATTTATCTCCAAGTTTATGTTGGAGTTTATTATGTGCACATATAAACTTATAACTTGTTATTTTTTGTCACCACTCGTTGAGTGGGGTGCCTTTGTAACTACAGATCTGTGTTCAGAATCTTCAGGGTTACCCATTTTTTGTCAGGCAGGCTTCTTTGAAGCACGCACCTGCCTGAACCCCCTTTTCTTGTATTTTTTCGGCTACGCCGTTGTTAAATATATTTTCAAAGTAAGAATACTATGTGGTTGTTTTTATTATCTGCTTTTCTAGAGTTATGATATGATTACGAATGTCCCCCTCCAGTCTTAGAAATCAGGCATGTTCGTCAATGATGGAGGGGCCACTAATAAATTATAGGTTTGACTCCTGTAAGGAGATAAAGATAACCTAATATTTAGTAGTGGCCCCGTAATCATTGACGACTGGGGCCCTCCCGACCGTCCCCTTCCCATTCGTTGATGTATTGAGGATTTTGATTTACTTGATATGTCAGTGAAGGAAGAATGACGCCTGAATCAGCGTCTGGTCAGAGATCCACACAAGTACATCCACGATATGATGGAAAGCTTATTGGATAGTTATTCTTATTTTCTTTTTCTTTTTATTTTTTACGAAGTTTTTTCGTAGTGAGAACCCAATTCATAATGACTGAAGCCATGAGTGAGGTCGCGTGCGCTCATGATGAAGGCTCCTCAGTTTTTAAATGCTCTGCGCGGTAGATTCAAAACTACGGCGGATTAGTGTTTGAAGAGGATGCCTTATGTAATAGGCATGTTCGTCAATGATTACGGGGCCACTACTAAATATTAGGTTTTCTTTATCTCCTTACAGGAGTCAAACCTATAATATTTTCATATAACTGAGCCTTAGTAAGAGGTACTATTTTGGCTATACTGGAAGTATTTAGGGGAGAGAGACTGGATCTACTTTGCGAGGAGGATTGGGACAGCTGTGATAGGAGCGTCTCTCTTAGATTGTTCAATCTTCATTCTATGGTATAGCTGAGGTGCTAATTTAGTGATCAGAGTATGCAAGAAAGGTAAATGGTTTATTGTGAGTTAATAGAGGTTAGTAAAGGTGTTAGTCATGCATGGTTAGTTCATTGATAGGAAGAATTCCTGTGCTACCTGGCAATGACTCGGAAGTCAAACAGGGGCCAGGTATACCTCCGCGGGGGTGGGGGTCTCCCTCCTCGGGTGGGCAAAAGGGGGAGCTGGGCGCCCTCTCTCTGTGATAGTCGTCCGGCGGCTGTGGCTAGGGGCTTGCCATATCACCATGTTCGTAATAACCCTCTGTGTATGAGACAGATGTGGGTGTCCTTAATACCAAAACCGAAGGTGCCTTGGCTAGCTGGTTTTACTCGGCTGGTTGTTAATTGTAGGGTTTGCTGGATGTGGTGGAGACTGGGTTGCTAACTCTGCCACATTTATCTGGAAGTATGGCAATAGAAGTTAGTTACTGGCGAGGCGGCTAGCCTCGCACCGACGACCATTGGGTGCAGGGTTGTGAATGGGTTGTAAGAGAATAGATGGCATGCAAGGGGCTAGTAAAGTTCTAATGTTGTTCTGGCCTACTAAGTGAAGGTAGGCTGCATAGGAGTATATATTATAGGTTTGACTCCTGTAAGGAGATTAGGAAAACCTAATATTTAGTAGTGGCCCCGTAATCATTGACGAACATGCCTATTACATAAGGCATCCTCTTCAAACACTAATCCGCCGTAGTTTGAATCTACCGCGCAGAGCATTTAAAAACTGAGGAGCCTTCATCATGAGCGCACGCGACCTCACTCATGGCTTCAGTCATTATGAATTGGGTTCTCACTACGAAAAAACTTCGTAAAAAATAAAAACAAAAAGAAAATAAGAATAACTATCCAATAAGCTTTCCATCATATCGTGGATGTACTTGTGTGGATTTCTGACCAGACGCTGATCCAGGCGTCATTCCTCCTTCACTGACATATCAAGTAAACCAAAATCCTTAATACATCAACGAATGGGAAGGGGACGGTCGGGAGGGCCCCAGTCGTCAATGATTACGGGGCCACTACTAAATATTAGGTTTTCCTAATCTCCTTACAGGAGTCAAACCTATAATTTATTAGTGGCCCCTCCATCATTGACGAACATGCCTGATATCTAAGACTGGAGGGGGACATTCGTAATCATATCATAACTCTAGAAAAGCAGATAATAAAAACAACCACATAGTATTCTTACTTTTGAAAAATGTATTTAATACGGCGTACGCCGGAAATATACAAGAAAAAGGGGGTTCAGGCAGGTGCGTGCTTCAAAGAAGCCTGCCTGACAAAAATAGGTAACCCTGAAGATTCTGAACACAGATCTGTAGTTACAAAAGGCACCCCACTCAACGAGTGGTGACAAATAATAAGTTATAAGTTTATATGTGCACATCATAAACCCCAAAATACATGTGGAGATCAATTGCTAATGAACTCCATTGAACTAATGTTACATTGCTTTCGCAGCTAAAACTACTATAACAACACTGTTGTTTTGTACTAAACTTTGTACTAGCACAAATTCTCTCAGAGAAATTTTCATATCACATTTCCACCTTAAATTGTATCACAGTTCTCATACTCCGGCGGGGTCTAGGGTGTCCTATGTCAACTGACTGCACCCCCCCCCCCCCCCCTTTCCTTGAAAATAAACATAAGTGACTACAGGGCCACCTAGACCCTCTGCCTTAAAGCTATACATGGTAAGGAAGGTTTGTCTAGAGCAACTGACAAGTATCTAGAGAGAAACGTATGATTAGACGCCCACAACTGTGTGGACGCAATATCTTCAACTGAAAAGTTTTTCAGGAAACGTAAAGAGGCCGCCCACTTGCGTAAATCGTGGGCCCTACCCACAACGCCGGGATTACTCTCTTTAATGACTTCTACCAGAAGAGAGGCTAATCGCCGTTTAAGTAAGCGTTTACCCGTACTCGCTACCCATAAAGCACCTTGGGGGTTATGAGGAGCTATTCTTAAATATTTGGTTAGAGCTTGCACTGGACATAAATTATGATGCACCTTTCCCCTTTTTAACGCCGGCACCGTGAATTCAGAAAACACGTGTGCACTATGCTCATTCTTGGCTACAAACGCCGGGGAGGGTGCAATGGAAATGGAATCATTAAGTCTACCAAACCTAAGACAATTAGGTGTGTTGCTCATCGCCGCCAGCTCAGACACTCTGTTTCCGGTGGCCAAAGCCAAAAGGAAAACTGCTTTCTTTAAGATTAAAGCAAAGTCTGCAGTATTTTGATACAGACGAGAATGAAGTAAAGACAAAGCTTTGTCCAGAGACCAAGTAGGCATGAGCTGACGGGGAGGTGGGCGGAGTTTAAAACACGCTCTCATAAATCCTGTTTCCTCCGCCACCGGTATGGATAGACCTGTAAGGTCGAAAAAGGGCACTCTAATCGCAGTTAAGTGATTCTTCAGAGTAACCACAGATAAACGTTTCTGCTCAAACAGATAGTTCAAGTAATTAAAAACCAATGCCACTGAGGGTACAGTTTGTTCCGTTCTAACAATCCAAGAAGTAAAAGCTTTCCAATGAGATTGATATTGTCGCTTAGTAGACTGAGTATATTGATTGAGCAATTTATTGGTCACATCCCTACCGTATGGTGCTAGCCACTTGGCCTCCTGAATGTCCATAATGCAAAAGTCAGCGAGGTCTCTAGGTTGCCAATCGTGTCTAAGTGGAAGTACCTGACCGGGAGCGATACCGGGTCCGGGCACCACATTATTAACTGCTGGCACCACACCTGCGCCGGCCACAGGGGCGCGATTAGCGAGACTAAGCCTCGATAAACTCGTAGTTTGTTCACTACGTGGCACATTAGTGACGCATCTGGCGGTGGAAACAGATAGATGGAGCTCCATCTGTTCCAGTCTGTCACTAGGGCGTCTGGCCCCCCTGCCGGCGTTATCGTCCGGCGGGTGAGGTATAGAGGGAGCTTGTGAGTCTCCTCGGACGCAAAAAGATCCACTTGTGGATGGGAGAGCTCCGCAATCATTAGGTCGAAAATGGGTTGCTTGAGCTCCCATTCTACTGTCGTGCTCTGTCTCCGGGACAGAGCGTCTGCCCAGACGTTCGCTACGCCTGGGAGATAAGATGCGTGAAGATAAATATCTAGACTGGTGGCTAGGACAAAAATCTCTTCCGACACGAGTAGCAACTTCCTTGACCTCGTTGACCCTTGTTTCTGAATACAGTGAACTGCATTCAGATTGTCCATTCTGAAGGCCACTGACTTGCCCCGTAACGCCGAGCCGTGAGCCTGAAGGAAATACAATGGGACTAGTAACTCTTTGACATTTATGTGAGCGATTTCTAAGTGGGACCAAAGTCCCTGACCCTGGTGCCCCTGATTTGACTGAAATCCCCACCCTATGGTGCCTGACGCATCCGTGTCTACCCATACCGTTGGAGGAGGAGAGGTCCATGACATGATTGAGTGCAATGTTTCCCTCTTCGCCCAGACCGCTAGTAAGGTGTGGATTAATTTTGGTATGGGCCATAATTTTCCCGCCGGTAAGAGTGGGAAATATTTGTTGCCCTCCAATATTAATCGTTTTACTTTCAACCGGCCCAACTTGACAGTTAGCTGAATCCAGTTGAGAGAGCCGACCAGAGACTCCCAGACTCTTCGTGTCGTAGTCAGACTGTGAAGAAACCTGAACAGTTTCCTGCGAAACCTGTTGCGATTGTCCACACTCTGACTCAGAGTGAGAGCGGCGGTGTCCCAGACCAGCCCTATCCACTGAATTACTCTTGAGGGAACAAGGTTTGACTTTACCAGATTTACCTTGAAGCCTAGAGTTTTGACATGATTTAAAATGATATTGACATGTTTTATGCATAATTGTTGTGTCTCTGCCACCACCAGCCAGTCGTCTAGATACCACAACACTCTGATTCCCTGTTTTAACAATGGCATCAGGGCTTGCCTGACTAATTTTGTGAATAATCGAGGTGCTAGGTTCAAACCGAACGGCATCCTTTGAAAAACAAAATTTTGGTGCCTGATCCTCAAGGCCAGAAACCTTTGAAATCTTTTGTTGACCGACACGTGCCAATAGGCGTCTGTCAGGTCTAGGGAACACATCCAGCCACCCGGCGGAAGTGTTAGCCTGATTTGATGAACTGTTAACATTCTGAAAGACTCGTTGTAAATGTGAAGATTCAGATACGACAGGTCTACGACCGGCCTCATCTGAACACTGTCCCGTTTGGGAACCAAAAACAGTTTTGACGTGAATACAGGGTAATCTGGGGGTACCGGGATGATGACATTCTTGGCAATCATCTCCTGGACCAGCAGCTCCACCTCTAATGAAACACAATTTGCCGTTGTCGGCTGACGTAAGCGAGGTCGCCGGAGCCACTGCCAAGTGATGCCTTTGCGTGCCACCATCCGTGCCCATGTTTTTAACGGCCATGCTTGGTGACACGTTCGGAACGACCCAGTTAGCAGACAAGGGTTCGCCGGCTGTACTTCCCTCGGTTCCTCCGGCTCTAAGGTAGGCACTGGGAGTGAGAAAGACTTTAGTTTTTTGATGGTGGTTTTGGTGGTGTTGGCCGCTTCGCCGGCTGGCTGGTGTGGGCCGAAGACTGGCCCTGACCCGGCTTATACTGGCCGCGTCCCCTCTGTCCTGAAAACCCTCTCTGTCTATGCCTGAACTGACCCAGGGGGGATTGGGAGGACTTAGGCGGAAGAAACGGCTTAGAACCCCCTGGCTGAGCTTTAGTAGGAGGCTTAGGTTTGGGGAAGTTAAATGCGGGTTTCTTAGCCTGTGCGGGACTGTGCTTCACGGCCTGTGCCATGTTAAACACTGTTCGCCATACATCAGGGGACATTAAAGAAGGTGTAAGTACTGGGGACATAACCACCTGGTTAGCAATGCGATCAGGCAGCTTGCGAACTAATGACATTCTAAGATCCTGTCGTGCTCGCACCGCCTCAAGTAAGGCTGTGCGTATGTCACCTAAGGATTGAATTGACGACTGAAGAATCAGACGCCGGGATAATTCAACTGATCTTCGAGCATCCGCGTCTGCGATTGCCTGAGTAGACCTGAGTAAAGACTTAGCCACCTGTTGAGAAACTATGTACTGTGAAAACAGGCGGAAAGCTTTTCCCCTAAGCCTAAATTCTCTGTCTAGGTGAGAAGGGGTAGGGGTAATGAATGGTTCCTTTAGTTCACAAAGATTAATCTTAGGGGCAGCTAAAAAGGAAAATAAAGCTGACGGAACTCCGCCGGCAGAACCTACCGGCATTGAGAACCATGAATGTGTATCCTGAGGGATCTGGTGGGAAGATTTAGAAGTGAAAGTGGTTGCAAAGTTCTGAGCCTCTACCTCCCAATCCACCCAAGGTCCTGGTCCTAACTGTCCCACCTTCAACACTGGATTAGCTGTCTCGTCTGTGACGGTCTGTAAATCTAGTTCAGGAGTAATAGCCAACAGAGCCTTAATATCATTAAACCCATCCAGCTTAGACCAGTCTGAAAAAAGTTTTGAAGCTGAGGCAGGGGGTTAAAGCAGGCTTAGATGCATAAACAAAATAATCCTGATAATAATAACTAGGTATAGCCTTGATATTTACATCCAAAACCTTACCCAAGGCATCCAATGCCCTTAATTTCTTAGACTTATTTCCCTGGATAAACCACTCACTTGGTACCGGGAGTTCCCCTGACAAGGTAGGCTGGGCAAGCTCTGGCTTAGAGGGGTTCAAAGGGACCCATGACTCGTCTGGCCCATAAAGCAGGGGCATAGCTACCTTTCTAAGAGGCGCTTTGTCTAGAGGGGGTGGATTAACATCCGTAATGACCCTGACATTTGACGTAGTGAATGCCGCCGTAGCTGGCTTAGAGCTCCCTGCCGGTGACAAAGTAGGAGGGTTAGGAATCTTAGATAAATCGATTGACGTTATCAGAGGCCGTACCGCAGAACCTGTCAAGGGAGCCCCCAAGTCCATTGTGGGGTTTTCTCGTTGTTGATTAAAGAATTTTGATAGAGCATGAGTAAGTAACCCATCAATTTCTTGTGCTGTAACAAACTGGTTAGGTGCAGAACTTTCAGGTGAATTAGTATTATCATGGGCGGCGTCCAGGCCTGAGCCTGACCCTTGTCCTTCCCTATCTGAAATTAATGACACTTCATCTTGTCCCTCCCGATCCTCCTGAGAAGACCCCGCCGAGGCAGGGGCACCTTGTTTCCAAGATAAATCAGGGATAGAGGATGGGGCCGCCGCGTCCCTGTGGACCTCGGCTACTGTGTGACTCGTATGAGTCGGACGTGGATGGACAGACCCTGGCTGAGCAAAACGCCAAACACCTAGGCTCTGGCCTACACTCTCTTGAGAGTCTGAAACATTCTCAATTATTGAATATCCTGAACTCTCCATTTCTAGGGTTAAAATATCAATAGGTAAATCTTGTTTAGGGACAGGCGCTTCACTATACTCTGAGGCTGTAACAGAAACATTGTCAGGTGTAGAGGTACGATGAGATGCACTAGACTTAGAAGAATGTCGAGAGGACTTCTTATGGGAATCCTTTTTGGAGGATTTATGGCTACGGTGTGACCGCGAACTGGACCTAGGTTTGGACGGATCACCACCATGGTCCCTGGGGGAAGCTTCAGTCTTGCACTTCTTACTAGCCGGGGAAGAGGCCCGACTTGAAGACCGTTGTCTGAGGGGAGACCTTGACCTCGATCTCGCCTGCGACGAGGAGGTGGCTGCCGGGGGAGTAGGCTCTCTCGGGCGTTTAAACGTCTCCACAGACGATACAGAATCCTGGCTAGTCTCTGTCGGCTTAAAACCCCTTACTCTAGAGGTACGTTTAGGGGGAGGGTGCTCTGACAGCAACTTATCCCAAAGTGGGACGTTGTCACATTGAAGTGACTTATGTGCGACAATGGTAGTGTAGGCCGACATTTGTTGTCTGACCTCTCTCAACGCTACCGCCGCGGTCTTGTCATTGTCACACAGGACTTTATTAGTTAATTGGGAGCAAAAAGAACAATTACTTGTAACCCAGAGACCCCTTGAACGGTCTAGACATCTAACACACCTTATGCAAAGGGTATGTGCAAAAATGGGGATACCCGCGCAAGTAGGGGTAATGCACAGGGCAAAAACTGGGGTGACATTAGCCATGACAGAGACTGGTGAGAGGAACTACCGCCGGGTCTGTATTGGTCCGCCGGAGCTCAGCTCTGGAAAAATAAAGAAAATTTCCAGGAATTAATGCTCATAAGGTTAACCCAAGTGTTCGCATACAAGTGTTAATATCCCGCCGGGTAACGGGATGCAAAGACACAGCTAACACATCCCGCCACGCGGCTGGGTATAAAGAGGCTAAACAAGTCTTCTTAGCTAAGAACATGAAGAATACCCTCTGATATAATGGTCCAGTATGGCACTTATAGTCTGTAGGAGGTGGTGACTGTCTCAAGATTCAATTTTGTAACAAAGCCCCCCCTCATAAAGACGCCGGCCCTTGAAATATTTTAGTAGAATAGCCCAGGGCAGGAAAATACGAGATCTGATTTTTTAACGAATTGTCCCAAACGATCGTCGTAAAAATAGAAGGCGGCGATACTGAAAGTATCACCCAATTAAGGTTAATCGAAATTGAATTTGTTTATAAATTCCTTAGTTCCTAAACTTAGGGACACCCGCCGGGTGTGGAAATCGATTTGGTTAAACCTCACTGATCCTTCAAATGCCGTAAGAGTAAAGGCGGCGATACACAGAGTATCACTCACATGGATTGGTTAACTATAAGAGACCTAAGTCGTTTTATCCCACCCTGCTAAGGTGTACCCGCCGGGTGAGAAGTCTAAAAGTTAACCCCACAAGTTCCTGACCCCACTACTTTGTAAAAGATCGCCGGGGAGGAACGCCTAAACAACAGCTAGGTTTTCCCCGTGGTTTGTTAAACCAGGTAGAAAAACCTATAAAAAACAGTGTTCTCACGAACATCGTTTCTTATATATAACTAAATATATATGTAAGGATGGGTACAGCCATCCCGCCGGGAAATAAAGGAGGCCTGAAACCAGGCACCCACAGATACGCAGTCCTGGAGAGCCACAGACACCTCCCCCGCCGGGGAACCAGCCAGTGTTAACAACCACGTGTGGCCTAACACTGCTCATCGGTCAGGTTTTTTCACGGTGAAACCGAGAAAAACCCGCCGGAAGGCAAACCCCACCCTGAACAGACACCATCTGAACAAAACGACCCGAGGAGAGACACGCACGACTAACCAAGGTCACAACATAATCCGTGGAATTAGCCAATACACAACTAAACCAGGAAACAAATATAGTCCGAGGAATTAGCCAATACACAACTAAAACCCGGATACACATGACACAGTAGGGCATATTTATAAAATAAATAATAACACTAGACATGTGGCAAAGCTACGAGCGGCTGGCTAGGCCTAGGTAGACGGCAAGAAATAGTTGAAATATAAACACACACTGGAATATCACAACAGGAACCACCGCCAACACACCACCGAAGCGAAAAACTTCCCAACCCCGGGAAGCCTGACACGGACCCAGAAAAACTTCACTAAGTGAAGAAAAATACGCTGGGAACGTCAGCAAACATACAGCTTACCTCATCAGAAGGATAAAAGGCAGCAATAATTAACGCGTAATGAAAGCCGCCTGCATCACCAACTAAACCAAACTGTGAAAAGTTCACGTGTCCACAACAGGACCACGAGGGTACATCCGAAATAGATGCCCCATACATACGACCCAAAATACATTGCACTGCGGGCAACCAGCCCAGGACACTCCTGCTACGCCTATCCTAACCTTACTCGATACATCCCAGAGTAAACAAATGAGAAAAAACTCACTAGGGACGCCACGAATGCGGAACCAGCGGAGCCTGAAAGGAACGTCCGGGCAGGCTGAGCGCAGAGCAAAGAAGGAGGAATGACGCCAGATCAGCGTCTGGTCAGAAATCCACACAAGTACATCCACGATATGATGGAAAGCTTATTGGATAGTTATTCTTATTTTCTTTTTGTTTTTATTTTTTACGAAGTTTTTTCGTAGTGAGAACCCAATTCATAATGACTGAAGCCATGAGTGAGGTCGCGTGCGCTCATGATGAAGGCTCCTCAGTTTTTAAATGCTCTGCGCGGTAGATTCAAACTACGGCGGATTAGTGTTTGAAGAGGATGCCTTATGTAATAGGCATGTTCGTCAATGATGGAGGGGCCACTAATAAATATAAAAGGTTGGAGAGCATTAGCAACGGACAATTCAAGGATCTTCAAGAGGTATGAGAGAGAGGCTAGGTCGGACAAGAGTACAGAAGTGCGGGGTCTTATAATGAGAGGGGGGGGGGAGTGCAGGGGGGCTATAGGGGAATTTGACCCTAAGGTCTCTGGGTGTGGGGGTGGCATTAGGCTGCAGTTGATATGGAAGTTTGAAAAGTCAGTAGAATACGTTAGCCAAATGCTACCGGGGAATGCAACTATGGGGTGGTATATGAGTCTGGAAAAGATAGAGTTATGTGATCAGTCCGAGGGGTTATGGATACTATTAGTTGGCCCTGGGAACTGCGTTTTCTATGAGATATAAGTATACCAACAACAGCGGCAGTTCGTAGGGGTACTTAGTTATTGTTTCGGGGTACTTATGACAGATACTGGTAACCAGGTTATCTTATACAATCTCTGGTTGGGGTAAGAGGTGTATGACACGAAGTAAATTGGCGTAGTGTGGACTGTGGATACGAAGAGGCAGGGGAAGACGTCAATTGTGGAAAAGTAAATGGAAAAGGTGAACACAATGGCGGATAAAATACTTAACCTAAGATTGAATACATAGATTTATGGGGCGATGGGTCTTCAGAAGCTTAGTCTGGCAAGACAAGATGTTAGGGAATGTTAATATTAATACTTAAACTAAGGATTGCATACATCGATGAACGATGACATTATAGTCGTCGTCCTAATAAGGTGATGAAACCTGGTTGATCTGTACTTGGCACAATACGACACAAGGACAGTGCCGCTATGTCGTATCAATACTGGTGGCAGTTAATATTAGAGACACTTAGTTACTAGAGGAACAATGCAAGGGGGCGACTGAGCACGGGTTACATATATCTATACTAGTCATGGAATGATATACAAGGTCTAGGGACAGGCGTGGGTGTTTTAACTTCTAAGATATAACATCTACTTCTCGGATGTAAGAACATACATAGATATAATTATGGCTGTCTGATGTGTTGGCATTGGCTCAACATAGGGACAGGGCATGGGTGTTTTTAATATGAATGTATATTCCTGTTCATCATCTTTGTAGTTAGGAGTGTAGGACACGAGGGGTAGTGTGACGTGAGGTGTGGAAATGGTCAGTTTAGAAAAGGTAAATGGGTGCGGCCTGGAGCTGCTTAGCCCTGCGGGCTTGGGCCTGTCTGAAAAGGCTGGCTCGGTCAGCTGGTCCTTTCGTTCTGTGGACCTTTCCTTTGGGTGTTTCTGTGTGGTGTTCGTTCATGGCTTCTGTGGTGGGCTTCTCGTTCTGGGGCATTTTACTTCCCTCTCCTTCATTATAGGCTCGTCCTCGAGCCTCAAGGGTGAAGTAAAAAGAAGCATAGTCAGAAAAGTGTAGGTTAACAAGAAAAGTAGTATGACTAAGGGAAAAAATATAATATATAGTATATGGAAAACATGTAAATTTAAGAAAGAACAGATAATTAAGAACACAGGAAATTAAGAAGAGGTAAAGTGTTTAACAATGTATAAAGCAAATTTAAAAGATAGTCAGAAAAGTGTAGGTTAACAAGAAAAGTAGTATGACTAAGGGAAAAAAATAATATATACAGTATATGGAAAACATGTAAATTTATAGAATCATGCCCAATCGCTTAGGAATTGAAAACAATAAAAAAATTAAGTACAATAATATCCTCATCATCATCAGGGGGGGTTATTTAGGGTCGCCGTTAGTCTGGGTGACGGTCTGGTAATAGGGGGTGGTGGTGGTGGTTGTGGCTTTGACCTTGGGGTTTCACTTTCACTTTGGAAGGGAGGGGTGGATATACCGTTAGTTCTTGTCGTTAGGAATGTGGGTCTGGGGGCGAGCTGGCCCGGGGCCAGTTTTGGAGGGGGGTCTAAGTGGTTTCGGTCGGGGGTAGTGATAGGGGGGTTTTAAAGATGAAATGGGCAGGTCGAGTCGGGGTTGTTGTTGCGGAAGAGGTTGGTGCTGGGGAGGGGTTGAATTGTGTAGAGAGTTGTGGTCGTGAGTGGTGTTTGGGGAAGGGTGAGTAAGGCTGAAGGTTGAGAGTTTACTATGATCGGGTGGTTTGGAGGTTTGGGGTGTGGGGATTTGATAGGGAGATGGTGGGGGGGGGGGCTGGGCAGGCAGGGTTGTGGGTTGAGAGGCGTTGAATTTGGACTGAGTTTATTTTCGGGAGAGACATGGATGGGTTTCGAGGAGTGGTTGAAGTTGAGAGGTTGATTATGTTGTTTGGGGCGAGAGAGAGAGTATTTTGGGGTTTAGCCAAGGTGGAAAAAGTTTTATGGTTGGATTGGGATGGGAGTGGTATTTTGTCGAGCGGGATCTTTGGGGGTGGAATTTGGGGCGGGTGGGGTAACGGTGAAGAGGGGGGTAAGATAGGGGGGAAAAAGGAGGTAGGGGTTATGTACGGGGGTGATTGTTCGTTCTGAATGTGGTCGTGAGAGGTTAGGCTGGTAGGGTGGGAATTGGTGGAGGTTGAAAGTTTAGCTGGGCTCATGATGGTGGGGGACCGACTGGTGAGCAGGTGTTCGGTACGCATGAGGGGGGGGGAAATCACTTTGGTGGGGGTCACGCGTGAGGGGGGGATTAACGGCGCGTGTGGGAGGATCAGAGTGGTGGGGTGTGTCGGTGGCAGTGACGGTTTGTTTAGAGGTTATCTGGGGTTGGTGGGTTTGTCTGTCATGAGGGGGTGAGTCAAGTGTGGGGTTTTGAAGTTTATTAGGGGTGTGAATTGTGGGGGGGTGGAAGGGAGCTACTGACGGAAAACTGTCACAAGGGAAATTTTGTTGGTGGGGGAATAGCTGAGCATTTCTGGGGGAAGGGGGGAACATGGTGGGTCCCTAGGTCGTCACGCGTGAGGGGAGGATTAACGGCGCGTGTGGGAGGGTCAGGGTGGTGAGAGGTGAGCGAGTTAGGAAACGGGATTTGTTGAGGGGACTGCGGCGGGTTGGTGGGGGAAGAGTTAGGTGTAGAACAGGGGTTATTGGTAGAGGACTGATGTATTGATTTGGGGTTGTTAACAGGACGAATTTGGGGAATTTTCTTGGTGTCAGTTTCGGTCTGGTTAAAGGTTATGTGGGACTGGGGGGGATTAGTGGGGGCAGAGTTAGGCATAGGACATGGGTTATTGAGGGAGGAGTGATGTACTGATTTGGGGTTGTTAACAGGACGAGTTTGGGGAATTTTCTTGGTGGCAGTCTCGGTCTGGTTAGAGGTTATCTGGGACTGGTGAGTTTGTTTGACATGAGAGGGCGAGTCAAGTGTGGGGTTTCGAAGTTTTCTAGGGGTGTGAATTGTGTGGGGTGGAAGGGAGCTACTGACTGAAAACTGTCACAAGCTACCGACGGAAAACTGTCACAAGGGAATTTTGTTGGTGGGGGAATAGCTGAACATTTCTGGGGTCATGGGGAAAATATGTTGTGGTAGGCCTACATAGGTAGGCATAGCTAGAATACGGGGCTTGTTGGGGGGGCTGCGGAGGGTTGGTGGGGGAAGAGTTAGGTGTAGAACAGGGGTTATTGGTAGAGGACTGATGTATTGACTTGGGGTTGTTAACAGGACGAATTTTGGGAATCTTCTTGGTGGCAGTCACGGTCTGGTTAGCGGTTATCTGGGGTTGGTGGGTTTGTTTGACATGCATAGAAAAAGGATGGGGTTTATGGGGTAACACAATTGATGGAAGATGATCGTTGGTGGATGGCTGGGCAGGGGGAAATTTAGGGATGGTCAGAGAGGATAGAGGCAAGGAAGAGTGCACTGGGGTTGGACTTTCACCGGAAGTCATTTTGGAAGGGTGCACGGAGTCTTGGATAGGGGCTGAAGGGTTGGATAGGGGATTCATCGAACTGAGTAGGCATTCTTCTCTGATGGAGAGCATATGTTCTTAATCGAATAAGCCATACGGGTCGAGATGGGCGGTGATGTGGGGTGGGAGGATGTTTAACAATGCGGTGAATAAGAGTTCATTTTGTTGGTCGTAATCTTCTTAGCTATACGTGGTCCTCACGTATCTGTAGAGTTGTATGAGGGTCACATTTATATCCCCTTCATACTTGATCTCGTCGACTTTTATTATTTTGGGGGCGACGGGGGAACCCAAAAGTGGATCTAAGGTCCGGATCACAAAGGATCGAAACTGGTTCCAGGTAAACTCTGGCGTACACTGTGTCACAGTTTGGCGAATAAATTCTTTAAAGGTAGGCTGATCAACAAGTTGGGAAACGGCTTCTCTCAACTGTATAATATGCGTAATTGCAACGGCGATTTTTTCGCGGTCATTATGAAGTACCACATCGTACACTGGCTTTATTATGTCTAAGTAACTGGTGATATCATACGTGTTTACATCATACTTGGGAATGTGTGCGAGTGGCTGAAAATTTCGCGATGTTGCCATGCTTCTACTGTTCCAAACTTGCAGTGTAATGCAACCTTTTATCCGAATCAAGAACCACCGCTGCCGCCAATGTTATGCCCTGTTTTTCTACAGGTTTAACTTGGGTAATGTGAGTTCTAATTAACTGGGTATATAAGGCTGCATGCACAATTATAGGTTTGACTCCTGTAAGGAGATAAAGAAAACCTAATATTTAGTAGTGGCCCCGTAATCATTGACGAACATGCCTATTACATAAGGCATCCTCTTCAAACACTAATCCGCCGTAGTTTGAATCTACCGCGCAGAGCATTTAAAAACTGAGGAGCCTTCATCATGAGCGCACGCGACCTCACTCATGACTTCAGTCCTTATGAATTGGGTTCTCACTACGAAAAAACTTTGTAAAAAATAAAAACAAAAAGAAAATAAGAATAACTATCTAATAAGCTTTCCATCATATCGTGGATGTACTTGTGTGGATCTTTGACCAGACGCTACTGCAGGCGTCATTCTTCCTTCACTGACATATCAAGTAAACCAAAATCCTGAATACATCAACGAATGGGAAGGGGATGGTCGGGAGGGCCCCAGTCGTCAATGATTACGGGGCCACTACTAAATATTAGGTTTTCTTTATCTCCTTACAGGAGTCAAACCTATAATTTATTAGTGGCCCCTCCATCATTGACGAACATGCCTGATTTCTAAGACTGGAGGGGGACATTCGTAATCATATCATAACTCTAGAAAAGCAGATAATCAAACAACCACATAGTATTCTTACTCTTGTAAAAAAGAGATATTCGGGTGCATAAACTTTATACAGCCTAAATCTTCAAAAAGGGGTACAAGCAGGAGCGTGCTTCAAAGAAGCCTGCTTGAAAAAGGGTTAACTCTGAGACTCTGTACACAGATCTGCTAGTTAAGAAGGCACCCCACTTAAAGTAAGTGGTGAAAACTAAAAACTTATAAGTTTACATGTGCACATATAAACCCCATTAACTAGTGGATATATTCCTAAAAATATAACCAAACATAAATGAATTCTTGTACATTCATAGAAGTACTGAACTCGTGTACTTATGGAGAAGTAATTACTTCAAAAGTAGAAGTCGTAGTTGCAACTACCAAGATTTCTCAAAAATCTATTGCTTCACAGCCAAAGCTACTTACAACAAGAATTGTTGTAACACTACTATTGGCCTTTAGCACAATTTCCTGCAATAAATACTACAGAGAAATTTTATAAAACAATGCCTACAAACAGTATCCCAGCTCGTATGTTCCGAACACATACTCCGGAGGGGTCTAGGGTGTCCTATGTCACACTGACTGCACCCTCCCCCCCCTTTTTCTTGAAATTAAACAAAACGTGACTAAAAGGGCCACCTAGACCCTCTGCCGTAAAGCTATACATGGCAAGGAAGGTTTGTCCAGAGCTACTGAAAGGTATCGCGTCAAAAAAAAAAAAAAAAATCCTGATTAGAGGCCCACAACTGTGTGGACTTAATAACTTCCACCGAAAGATTATTAAGGAAACGTAAAGAGGCTGTCCCCTTGCGTAAATCGTGGGTCTTACCCACAACGCCGGGATTCTTCTCTTTAAAGTCCTTGACCAAGAGAGAAGCCAGTGTACGCTCCATCAAGCGTTCACCCGGACTTGCGACCCATAAAGCACCCTGGTGATTTAGAGGTGCCACTCTTAAATATTTGGTTAGAGCTTGCACTGGGCAAAAAAAGATGGTGCACCTTTCCCCTTTTTAACACCGGCACCGTGAACTCTGAAAACACGTGTTCACTGTGCTCATTCTTGGCTAAGAATCCTGGGGAAGGTGCAATGTGAATACACTCATGAAGCCTATCAAACCTGAGGCAAATAGGTGTGTTGCTCATCGCCGCCAGCTCAGATACTCTGTTCCCGGTAGCCAAAGCCATAAGGAATACTGCCCTTTTGTAAAATCTGCAGTCTTTGGTACATACGGGAACGAGAATAACTACGATGCTTTGTCCAGAGACCATGTAGGCCTGAGCTGACGGGGAGGTGGGCGGAGTTTAAAACCTGCCCTCATAAATCAATTTCAGATAAATGTTTCTGCATGAACAGATACATTAAATAATTAACAACCAACGCCACCGAGGGCACAGTTTGGTTTGTTCTAAGAATCCAAGACATAAAAGCTTGCCAATGCGATTGAAACTGTCGCTTTGTAGACTGGGTATATTGATTCGTGAATATCTTGGTCACGTCGCTACCATATGGTGCTAGCCACTTGGCCTCCTGAATGTCCATAATGAACAAGTCCGCGAGGTTTCTAGGTTGCCAATTGTGTTCTAAGTGGAACAACCCGACCGGGAGTGACACTGGGTGCGGGCACCACGTGTACAAATGCTGGTACCAAACTGCACCGGCCACAGGGGCGCGATTAGCGAGACTACGCCTCGCTAATCCTGTAGTTTGTTGACTACGTGGCACATTAGAGACGCGTCTGGCGGCGGAAAATAGATAAATGGAACTCAACCTGTTCTCGTCCGTCATCAGAGCGTCAGGTCCGCCCGCCGGCGTTATCGTCCGGCGGGTGAGGTACAGTGGGAGTTTGCAAGTCTTCTCAGACGCAAACAAATCCACTTGTGGATGGTAATGCTCCGCACACGCAAGAGCGCCCATTCCACTGAAGTGCTTTGTCTCTGAGACAGAGCGTCTGCCCAGACGTTTGCAACGCCTGGGAGATAAGATGCGTGAAGATGAATGTTCAGCCTGTTGGCTAGTATAAAAATCTTTTCTGACACGTTTAGCCACTTCCGAGATCTTATTGACCCTTGTTTCTGAATACAGTGAACCACATTCAGATTGTCCATTCTGAAGGCCACCGACTAGCCCCGTAAAGCAGAGCCGTGAGCCTGAAGGACAGATAAGGGGACTAGTAAGTCTTTGACATTGATGTGGAAGATTTCTAAATGGGACCAAAACCTTTGACCCTGATGCCCGAGGTTTGACTAAAAGCCCCAACCTATCGTGCCTGACGCATCCATGTCCACCCATACCGACGGAGGAGGAGAGGTTCATGACATGACTGCGTGCAACCTTTCTCTCGTCGCCCAAACCGCTAGTAAGTTGTGTAATAACATTGGGATAGGCCATACTATCCCCGCCGGTAATAGTGGGAAAAATTTGTTGCCCTCCAAGATTAAACGTTAGACTTTCAACCGGCCCAACTTCACAGTTAGCTGAACCCCGTTGAGAGAACCAACTAGAGATTCCCAAAGTTTCTGTGTCGTATTCAGACTGTGGAGAAACATAAACAGTTTTTGCGAAATCTGTGTCGAGTGTCCACACTCTGACTCAGAGTGAGAGAAGCTGTGTCCTCGACCAGCCCTATCCCCTGAAATACTCGTGGGGGAACAAGGGATTGACTTTTACTAAGTTGACCTTGAATCCTAGAGATATGAGATGGTTTAACGTAACGTAGACATGACTGATGCGTAACTTTTCTGTTTCTGCCACCACCAGTTAGTCGCCCAGATACCACCAGACCCTGATCCCTTGTTCTAACAAGGGCATCAGGGCTTGCGGGGACCTTGCTTGAATGCTTGTGCCAAATTGAAAACAGTCTTCCAAACTGCTGGTGAAATCAAAGAAGGAATTAGAACTGGAGACAGAACTACTTTGCTTGCAATACGGTCAAGAAGTTTCTTCACTAAGAACATCCTCAGATCCTGCCTTGCTCGAACTGCCTCTAATAAGGCCGTCCGAATATCTCCTAAAGACTTGGATGGAAGTCTGGAGAAGCAAGCGCCGGGAAAGTTCAATGGCTTTCCTGACTTCCGCGGCTTCTATTGCCTGAGAAGAGCGTAACAGAGACTTTGTTACTTGCTGGGAACCATATATTGCGAAAACAGTTTAAACGCTTTTCCTCTTAACCTAAACTCGCGGTCTAGGTAAGCTGGGGAAGGCGTGCTAATGGCAGCCAAGCAGAGGGGACTCCGCCGGCACCAAAAACCGGAAGAGAGAACCAAGAATGGCGTTCTGGAGGGATTTGGTGGTAAGAATAAGTCATGGTTATAATAACTTGGAATGTCCTTAATATGAACATCCAAAACATTTCCGTAACATTGCTACCCCTGACTCATCAGGCCCGTAAAAAGAGGCATAGCTCCTGTTTTTTGACTGGCGCCTTGTCTAAAGGAGGGGGAGATATGTCTGATATGACTCGCACAGTGGAAGTAGTGAGAGCTGCTGTGCCTGGCACATTGGAAATTGGGTCTGACACAAGCGGATGGCTAGGTATTTTAGCTAAAGCAAAGGATGTAGCCAGAGGTCGCACATTCGTCGACATCGCGGGATCTCCCGTATCAGAAGGAGTTTCCGGCGTAGGGCCAAAGAACCTATTAAGTGCAATCAATAGTAGTCCATCAATCTCTTCCGCCGGTACATACCTAGCCGATGACGAACTCCGTGGAGATTCGACAGTACCCTGAGAGTCGCCTAGAAGGTGACTGGACTCTTCAACCTCCATCTCTGAGACCAGAGATCGTTGTTCTTTATCCGTTAAGTCTGGCTTATCATGGGAAGATCCCGCCGAAGCCGGGACCTCCACATGTTGCCATGTTAAAACTGGGGTAGAAGATGGTACATCGGCATCCCGTGGACGTCAGCACTAGTTGAGTCACAAAGGGATGTGTTCTGTCCTGCCAGGACTGTGAGTATCGCCATACACCTTGGCTGTGGCTGTCCCTCGCTTGCGAGCTCGGTATACTCTCTGAAAGAGAGCCCTGTAAAGGTTTATGATAATTAAAAGCTCCCATAGCTCATTAACACATTGAAAGCAGAGCTGGTGAGCAAAATCATAAAGTATACTAATTAATTTAATTTATATTTAATTGTAGTAAAATAAAAAACTATAAATAAACACAATATTATCCTAATATAATCATAGAAAATATATATGGTTATTATTATTCAGTGATTAAATTATTTCATTAACAAATAAAAATAATATAGGGATACCTGATCTTAACGGCGTTGAACATACAGCAATGAGAGGTTCAAGTGCCGACATGACAGAGACTGGGGGAAAACTACCCCGCCCCCGGGAACTACCTGGTCACCTGGTGCAACACCGGTACTCCGCCCTGGAAAGAGAATTTTCCGGGGATTAATGCTCATAGGGTTACACCCAAAAAATGGTACAAAATATGTGTCACAAGACCGCCGGTCAACGAACCGTAGCACTCCACCACTACTTTTCGTTTTCCTTTAGTTTCATATTAAAGATTTCAGGATATATTTACCTGTCCAGAAGATTTTAAGCATATCTTTTGAATCCTCATAAAGATGAAGTATATCTTTATTAAAGATGAAGTCTTTCAAGTATCCCTTTACACTTGAAACATTAGTAAGATTCCGGCATCTTTTTATCCCATAAAAAGTCTAAGCCTATCCTAATCTCTAATCCGGCTTCTCCCAGAAGCCCTCATAGATCGCCGTCTTGAAGGCCGTGATACTCTATTGTATCAATCAATTGTTTGGCAAATGATCGCGAATTGCTAATCAGTTAATATAACCACCCGAAGGTATAACCGCCGGGTTTTATATGCAATGTCAAACCAATTGTACCTGCCCCAGACCTTTTTTGTAAAAAGGTCGCCGGGAGGGAAAGACTAAACAAACAAACAACATTGTTCCAATTGTTTATTAAGGATTTCAGCATATCTTTTACCTGTTCGAAAGAATTAAGCATAACTTCTGAATCCTCATAAAGATGAAACATATCTTTATTAAAGATGAAGTCCTTCAAGTATCCCTTTACACTTGAAACACTAGTAAGATTCAGGCATCTTTTTATCCCATAACAAGTCTAAGCCTATCTTAATCTCTAATCCGGCTTCTGCCAGAAGCCCTCATAGATCGCCGTCTTGAAGGCCGTGATACCCTAATGTATCAATCAATTGTTTGGCAAATTATCGCGAATCGCAAATCCGTTAATATAACCACCCGAAGGTACAACCGCCGGGTTTTATATGCAATGTCAAACCAATTATACCTGCCCCAGACCTCTTTGTAAAAAGGTCGCCGGGAGGGAAAGACCAAACAAAATAACTGTGTGGAGCCCCCCTCGCCGGGAATAACACAGGAAGCCTGATCCCAGGCTTGACCACAGAAAACGCAGTTTCTGATGAGCCCTCAAGCGACCAAACTCGTCGGGGTAACTTACCTATTTTAGCCATCCTGACTAAAACTCGGTAAACAAAAACGGTGTTCTCGGAGCAACGAGAAAAAACGCCGGAAAGGTAACCCACACCAAACGAGACATAACAGGAGGGCGTAATGCATAAAGCAATGAATAACACAGGAAGCCTGATCCCAGGCTCGACCACAGAAAACGCAGTTTCTGATGAGCCCTTAAGCGACCAAACTCGTCGGGGTAACTTACCTATTTTAGCCATCCTGACTAAAACTCGGTAAACAAAAACGGTGTTCTCGGAGCAACGAGAAAAACGCCGGAAAGGTAACCCCCACCAAACGAGACATTTTAACACATTTTATACAAAGGGTGTGCGCAAAATTAGGGATACCTGAACAGGAGGGCGTAATGCATAAAGCAAAAACCGGGGCAAAGGTAGCCATGACAGAGACTGGAGGGAAACTTACTCCAGGTTCTGCATAGACCCGCCGGGACCCAGCTCTGGAAAAATAAAATGTCCAGGAATTAATGCTCATAAGGTAAACCCACTCATGTTCGCACACAGGTGTTAAATAACCCGCCGGGTAACGAGACGTAATACTCAACGACCACAGCTCGCTACGCGGTGGGGTTTCCTAAGTAAAGGATATCAGAATATCTTAATTTGTCCAAAAGATTTATGAATACCCTCTGACATAATATATAAAGACCATCATGGCGTTTATAAGTGATTAAGTCTTTCCGGTGGTGTTTGTTTCCAGATTAAATTTTGGAAAAAAAAAAAACCTAAAAAAGACGCCGGCCCCCGAATTATCTCGTAGATAAAAAACTGGGAAGCCTGACAAATATACGAGATCTAACTTCTGCCGAAGTATCTTTTTAGATCGCCGTATGTTAAAGGCGGCGATACAAAACGTATCCCTCAAATGTCTGGTTAACTAACTGAATTGTAAATTCGTTATTCTCATCCGTGTAAGAAGCACCCGCCGGGTGTGAATAATAGTTTAAAAAACGTGAACCCCAATTGTGCCCTAAAGCGCCGTATGTTGAAGGAGGCGATACACAATGCATCCCTCAATTGTCTGGTCAACTAAACTGAATTTTGCAAATTCGGTCATCCCACCCTTCCAGGTTGCACCCACCGGGTGATTTAAAGTTTAAAAGTTAACCCCAATTGTTCCTATCCCCAATTCTTTGAAACAGATCGCCGGGGAGGAAATACAACTACAGCATAGTTTTATATTGGCTTTGCAAAACCGAAAAAACTACAAACAACACGTGTCCGTATGAACACTGTTAGATGGGTACAGCCAACCCGCCGGGAATCAGAAGGAGCCTGAAACAGGCACCCCAGAGACGCAGACCTGGGGAGCCACAGACACCCACTCGCCGGGGAAACAAGCCTGTTTTAAACCACGCGTGGCCAAAACTTGGCAACCAGCCGGGGTTATCAAGGTGAAACCGAGAAAAACCCGCCGGAAAAACCCACCCCGTCCAGAAACCATCTGAACGCAACACCGGACCGAGGCGTAGCTAAAACACAACTAACGCCGGGCCCAACATAGTCCGTGGAATTAGCCAAAACACAACTAACCCAGGACACATAAATAGTCCGTGGAATTAGCCAAAACACAACTAAACCAGGATACACATGACACAGTAGTACATATTTAGAAAATAAATCAATAACACTTGTATATGTGATAAAGCTACGAGAGGCTGGCTAGGCCTAGGCAGACGGATAACAGTAACAAGTCGGAATATAAACAAAAAGCACTGAATTATATCACAACAGGAACCACCGCCAACACACCATTGTAGCAAACACTTCCGGCAAAGGGAAGAACTGACTTGGGACCCAGAAAAAACTTCACTAAGTGAAGAAAAATACGCTGGGAACGACAGCAAAAATACGCTACCTCATCAGAAAGATAAAAGGAAGCAATAACGTGTAATGAAAGCCGCCTGCATCACAAAGCTAGCTAACTGTGAAAAAGTTCACCTGTCCACAACAGGACCACGAGGGTACATCCGAAATAGATGCCCCAAACATACGACCCAAAATACACTGCACTGCGGGCAACCAGCCCAGGACACTCCTGCTACGCATATCCTAACCTTACTCGATACATCCCGGAGTAAACAAATGAGAAAAACTCACTAGGGACGCAACAAATGCGGAACCCGCGGAGCGTGGGGAGACAGGTCCGGGCAGGCTGAGCGCAGAGCAGAGAAGGAAGAATGACGCCTGCAGTAGCGTCTGGTCAAAGATCCACACAAGTACATCCACGATATGATGGAAAGCTTATTAGATAGTTATTCTTATTTTCTTTTTATTTTTATTTTTTACGAAGTTTTTTCGTAGTGAGAACCCAATTCATAATGACTGAAGCCATGAGTGAGGTCGCGTGCGCTCATGATGAAGGCTCCTCAGTTTTTAAATGCTCTGCGCGGTAGATTCAAACTACGGCGGATTAGTGTTTGAAGAGGATGCCTTATGTAATAGGCATGTTCGTCAATGATGGAGGGGCCACTAATAAATACAAGATATGAGGAATAGAGAACACAAAGAAACACATGGTAGCAAGTTACACGATCACGTTTATTGATATACCACTGCAAAATACTTGTGTAAGACAATATAATATAATCGAACAACACTAGCATAAGTGGATCTGGATGGAGCCTAGTCTCCCACTTCCAACGTTCAGGTATTAATCTTCTGATCACTGGCTTTAATTTAACAGGTTTATATACCGAAGACCATCAATGTTACTTATAGAATCATATTCACTGTTAGATTTATTACTGGTAGCTCTGGTGCACAAGTAGTAGTTCACAGACTAGATTAGACACGCGTATTTTAGAGCACGGGAATTCTAGTAACCTCAGGGGGTACTGATCTAAGTTTTATATTCTTGTCTCAGAAATACATAGAACGCAAATCAGTGGGCGAACCTTCAGATATCACTAGGGTTTCCTTCTAGGTAATAATATCTGGGCATATGGTTGATTACGAGAGTTAGTATCGCCTGTTAAATAATGAACACTGATACGCTTAGCACTTCCTAATTGAATGGTTATATGAATTATACTGGGGCAAAGAGATAGCCACTTCGTAGAAATATTAATTAGTGAATCTCTAAACAGCACAGTAATATGTAGTACTGCTAAAGGGAATCTTGGGTAGCATCTGATGGGTCTGGTCCTGGTTATCTTGCGTCCATGATGTTGGGGGCTAACGACTGGTTCCGCGGCCGTCCAGGGGGCCCATATGTGTGAAGTTCTCAAATACGTGGGCAGGTCCTTCTATCCAAATCTGCCACGGAGTCTGCCGGCTCTGGAATCTCTCTCCGGAACAACACAAGGGCAGAGCTAGAAGTTAACTGCAGGGTAGTGACCCCTGGTTGGTGTCTAGTTTTCAACTGATTTGACTGGGGGCGGGAGCTAGATTTATAGGCTCGCTTCTGGACCCTGTAGACAGTAGGGAACTCGAGTCTTATGGACTTATTTGAGCTCTCAATAGATATGGAGACTAGGTAAGATGGTATTTACTGTTGTGGCACATGGCTATAGGAAAGCCTTTATATTTTCATATAACTGAGCCCTAGTAAGAGGTACTATTTTGGCTATACTGGAAGTATTTAGGGGAGAGAGACTGGATCTACTTTGCGAGGAGGATGGGGACAGCTGTTAATGGAGCGTCTCTCTTAGATTGTTCAATCTTCATTCTATGGTATAGCTGAGGTGCTAATTTAGTGATCAGAGCATGCAAGAAAGGTAAATGGTTTATTGTGAGTTAATAGAGGTTAGTAAAGGTGTTAGTCATGCATGGTTAGTTCATTGATAGGAAGAATTCCTGTGCTACCTGGCAATGACTCGGAAGTCAAAACAGGGGCCAGGTATACCTCCGCGGGGGTGGGGGTCTCTCTCCTCGGGTGGGCAAAAAGGGGGAGCTGGGCGCCCTCTCTCTGTGATAGTCGTCCGGCGGCTGTAGCTAGGGGCTTGCCATATCACCAGTGTTCGTAATAACCCTCTGTGTATGAGACAGATGTGGGTGTCCTTAATACCAAAACCGAAGGTGCCTTGGCTAGCTGGTTTTACTCGGCTGGTTGTTAATTGTAGGGTTTGCTGGATGTGGTGGAGACTGGGTTGCTAACTCTGCCACATTTATCTGGAAGTATGGCAATAGAAGTTAGTTACTGGCGAGGCGGCTAGCCTCGCACCGACGACCATTGGGTGCAGGGTTGTGAATGGGTTGTAAGAGAATAGATGGCATGCAAGGGGCTAGTAAAGTTCTAATGTTGTTCTGGCCTACTAAGTGAAGGTAGGCTGGATAGGAGTATATATATAAAAGGTTGGAGAGCATTAGCAACGGACAATTCAAGGATCTTCAAGAGGTATGAGAGAGGCTAGGTCGGACAAGAGTAGAGAAGTGCGGGGTCTTATAATGAGAGGGGGGGGAGGGGAGTGCAGGGGGGCTATAGGGGAATTTGACCCTAAGGTCTCTGGGCGTGGGGGTGGCATTAGGCTGCAGTTGATATGGAAGTTTGAAAAGGCAGTAGAATACGTTAGCCAAATGCTACCAGGGAATGCAACTATGGGGTGGTATATGAGTTTGGAAAAGATAGAGTTATGTGATCAGTCCGAGGGGTTATGGATACTATTAGTTGGCCCTGGGAACTGCGTTTTCTATGAGATATAAGTATACCAACTAAAATGCCCCAGAACAAGAAGCCCACCACAGAAGCCACGAGCGAACACCACACAGAAACACCCGGAAGAAAGGTCCACAGAACGAAAGGACCAGCTGACCGAGCCCGCCATTCCAGGCAGGCCCAAGCCCGCAGGGCTAAACAGCTCCAGGACACACCCATTTACCTTTTCTAAAACCGACCATTTTCCACACCTCACGTACACTAACCCCTCGTGTCCTACACTTATTAACTACAAAGATGATGAACAGGAATATACATTCATATTAAAAACACCCATGCCTGTCCCGACGTTGAGCCAATGCCAACACATCAGACAGCCATAATTATATCTATGTATGTTCTTGCATCCGAGAAGTAGATGTTATATATCTTAGAAGTTAAAGCACCCACGCTGTCCCTAGATCTCTTATATCATTTTCCATGACGAGTATAGATATATGTAACCCGTGCTCAGTCGCCCCTTGCATTGCTCCTCTAGTAACTAAGTATTAATATTAACATTCCCTAACATCTTGTCTTGCCAGACTAAGCTTCTGAAGACCCATCCCCCCATAAATCTATGTATGCAACCCTCAGGTTAAGTATTTTTATCCGCCATTGTGTTCACCTTTTTCCATTTACTTTCCACAATTGTCATACGTCTTCCCCTTGCCTCCTTCGTATCCACAGTCCACACTACGCCAATTTACTTCGTGTCATACACCTCTTACCCCAACCAGAGATTGTATAAGATAACCTGGTTATCAGTATCTGTCATAAGTACCCCGAAACAATAACTAAGTACCCCTACGAACTGCCACTGTGGTTGGTATTTTATATTTAATAGAAAACGCAGTTCCCAGGGCCAACTAATAGTATCCATAACCCTCTGACTGATCACATAACTCTATCTTTTCCAGACTCATATACCACCCCATAGTTGCATTCCCCGGTAGCATTTGGCTAACGTATTCTACTGCCTTTTCAAACTTCCATATCAATTGTAGCCTAATGCCACCCCCACGCCCAGGGACCTTAGGGGCAAAATTTCCCTGTAGCCCTTGAACTCTCCCCCCCCTCTCATTAAGACACCCGCGCTTCTCGACTCTTGTCCGACCTAGCCTCTCTCTCATACCTCTTGAAGATCCTTGAATTGTCCGTTACTAACGCTCTCCAACCTTTTATATATATACTCCTATCCAGCCTACCTTCACTTAGTAGGCCAGAACAACATTAGAACTTTACTAGCCCCTTGCATGCCATCTATTCTCTTACAACACATTCACAACCCTGCACCCAATGGTCGTCGGTGCGAGGCTAGCCGCCCCGCCAGTAACTAACTTCTATTGTCATACTTCCAGATAAATGTGGCAGAGTTAGCAACCCAGTCTCCACCATATCCAGCAAACCCTACAATTAACAACCAGCCGAGTAAAACCAGCTAGCTAAGGCACCTTCGGTTTTGGTATTAAAGACACTCACATCTGTCTCATACACAGAGGGTTATTACAAACACTGGTGATATGGCAAGCCCCTAGCCACAGCCGCCGGACGACTATATCAGAGAGGGCGCCCAGCTCCCCCTTTTTGCCCACCCGAGGAGGGAGACCCCCACCCCCGCGGAGGTATACCTGGCCCCTGTTTTGACTCTCGAGTCATTGCCAGGTAGCACAGGAATTCTTCCTATCAATGAACTAACCATGAATGACTAACACCTTTACTAACCTCTATTACCTCACAATAAACCATTTACCTTTCTTGCATGCTCTGATCACTAAATTAGCACCTCAGCTATACCATAGAATGAAGATTGAACAATCTAGAGAGACTCCTATCACAGCTGTCCCCATCCTCCTCGCAAAGTAGATCCAGTCTCTCTCCCCTAAATACGTCCAGTATAGCCAAAATAGTACCTCTTACTAAGGCTCAGTTATATGAAAATATAAAGGCTTCCTATCGCCCTGTGCCACAACAGTAAATACCATCTTACCTAGTCCCCATATCTATTGAGAGCTCAATTAAGTCCATAAGACTCGAGATCCCTACTGTCTGCAGGGTCCAGAACCGAGCCTATAAATCTACCTCCCGCCCCCAGTCAAATCAGTTGAAAGCTAGACACCAACCAGTGGTCACTACCCTGCAGTTTACCTCTAGCTCTGCCCTTGTGTTGTTCCGGAGTTGAGAGATTCCAGATCCGGCAGACTCCGTGGCAGAGAAGACTGATAGAAGCATCTGTCCATGTACAAGTCCTAACGTGCACCTTATAACCTTCACACAAATTCGTGGGTATATAAGTGTGTAGCCAGCAACGATCATCAAGAGATCCGACTTGAGAACTTCCTACATTTTGGACCATCTGGACGGCCGAGGAACCAGTCGTTAGCCCCCAACATCACCGGAAGCAAGATAACCAGGACCAGATCTACCCATACTATTCAAGATTCATGTTACTAGTACTAAGTGTTATAGTACTAGCTTGATACGCACCTATTAACTTTCTATAAAGTGGCTAAGACCTTGCCCAGTGTAATTCATATTTAACCATTCCATTTGGGACGTACTAAGCGATCAGTGTTTTTTATTTACAGGCGACCTTGACTCTCGTAATTACCTTATTCAGATATTAAAACTCTAGTGATATCTAACGTTCGCCCACTGATTCGTGTTCTACATATTTCTGCCTTAAGAATATCAAACTTAGTTCAGTACCCCCATGAGGTTGCTAGAGATTTCCGTGTTCTATAATATACGCGTCTAATCCTAACTGTGAGTTGCTACGTGGGCACGCGACCAGCCAGCAAGAGGTAAAATCAGTGACAGTGAATTATACGAATATATTGAGGTCTTCCAGTAAAATATAAACTTGCTAATTAAACCCGTGATCAGAAGAATATACCTGAACGTTGGAAGTGGGAGACTAGGCTCCATCCAAATCCGCAAATGCTAGCAGTTCCCTTCTATCATTTGTTTTGTGCAAATATAACTATCTTTCTATGCTCTTTATTTCAATAAACGTGAACTTGTGTCGTGTTACTGTGTTTATTTTGTGTTCTCTATTCCTCATACCTTGTATTGTGCATGCAGCCTTCTATACCCAGTCATTCAGAACTCACATTACCCAAGTTAAACCTGTAGAAAAACAGGGCATAACACCAACAACAGCGGCAGTTCGTAGGGGTACTTAGTTATTGTTTCGGGGTACTTATGACAGATACTGGTAACCAGGTTATCTTATACAATCTCTGGTTGGGGTAAGAGGTGTATGACACGAAGTAAATTGGCGTAGTGTGGACTGTGGATACGAAGGAGGCAAGGGGAAGACGTATGACAATTGTGGAAAAGTAAATGGAAAAAGGTGAACACAATGGCGGATAAAAATACTTAACCTAAGGATTGAATACATAGATTTATGGGGCGATGGGTCTTCAGAAGCTTAGTCTGGCAAGACAAGATGTTAGGGAATGTTAATATTAATACTTAAACTAAGGATTGCATACATCGATGAACGATGACATTATAGTCGTCGTCCTAATAAGGTGATGAAACCTGGTTGATCTGTACTTGGCACAATACGACACAAGGACAGTGCCGCTATGTCGTATCAATACTGGTGGCAGTTAATATTAGAGACACTTAGTTACTAGAGGAACAATGCAAGGGGCGACTGAGCACGGGTTACATATATCTATACTAGTCATGGGAAATGATATACAAGGTCTAGGGACAGGCGTGGGTGTTTTAACTTCTAAGATATATAACATCTACTTCTCGGATGTAAGAACATACATAGATATAATTATGGCTGTCTGATTGTTGGCATTGGCTCAACATAGGGACAGGGCATGGGTGTTTTTAATATGAATGTATATTCCTGTTCATCATCTTTGTAGTTAGGAGTGTAGGACACGAGGGGTAGTGTACGTGAGGTGTGGAAAATGGTCAGTTTAGAAAAGGTAAATGGGTGCGGCCTGGAGCTGCTTAGCCCTGCGGGCTTGGGCCTGTCTGAAAAGGCTGGCTCGGTCAGCTGGTCCTTTCGTTCTGTGGACCTTTCCTTTGGGTGTTTCTGTGTGGTGTTCGTTCGTGGCTTCTGTGGTGGGCTTCTCGTTCTGGGGCATTTTAATCATCATGTTAACCCCTTGAGGATCATGACGCACTTTACAGTGTATTTTGTCTATTATGAGGTAATTTTATTTAGATTAGTAAGGTTATATGGAAGACAGACGGTTATTCTAGACAGTCTTCAGCATTTCAACACTTACAGATCCTTCCTAAGCTGTATGAGATCGTCTAATGACAGCCGGAATTAATAAAAAAGGCGACATAAACCTCAAGGGGTACCGTAATGTCACGTTTTCATGATCACTCCATATTTCGCTACTCTATTTACAAAGTAACTGATTTCTATAAAAGTAGGGTCCCGCATAAAACGTGTTCACATAAAACGAGTCTCTATTAAAACGAGGGACCTAAAATATTAATATTTAATTTTCGATAAGAACGAATGTGATCACATAAAACGAGTCCGCCGCCAAAGTGGGGCAAATCCGAGGAGTTTTCATATAGAGCGCCGAAATATCGTACAAAACGACGAAATATCCTGACGGAAATTTACGCTTACAGTGAACATTGACGATATTGGGCCACCAAAATGCCGTGTTCACATAGAACGAAATCGCATAGAACGGCCTCGTTTATCGACCAATTTGTCGTTTTATGTGAGACCCTACTGTATGCTAATCACCATCGGCTGAAAATTAAAATGGTTGTGATTTTTCCTATTAATGGGCGTGTTTTAGTCTGATCGTCATTATATATATATATATACAGTATATATATACACACACACAAGGTTAGATACAATCACAAATTTCAAGGCTACAGGCTTTTTCACGGCTATATCACAAGGTTAGATACAATCACGAATTTCAAGGCTACAGGTTTTTTCACGGCTATATTAAAAAAAAAATTGCCCCATAGCATAACAATGGGCCGAGCTGTCTCAGATAATAGGCCGAGCTGTCTCGCCGTCATGGCCGAGCTGTTTCAAATAATAGGCCGAGCTGTCTCGCCGTCGTGGCCGAGTTGTCCAAAAGTGGGCCGAGCTGTCCGAGCCGAGTTGTCCCATGGGCCGAGTCGTCCAGTCCCCCAGGAATGTAGGGACGACGACGCAGAAAGCCAGAAGCAAAACTCTTTACTAAGTAAAGCAGCTTTAAACTAAAGGTTCTGCCGACAAAAAATAAAACACTTAACCCACCAGAATGGTGGCCGAAATGCGCTGCCCTTTCAATATAATAGCCTCTAACCTAAACTAGTTAAGGCTAAAACTATAGAGGAAATAAAACTCACAAAAATGGCGTCCCTGCCTTATCACGACCAAGGGACGCCACCACAAAAAGCACCCTAAAAAACAACTCCTGGGGGTCACGCCAATCAGCACGCCCAACCTAACTAATCTAACCCTAGTCTGGAACATCTCAGATTAGCACAAATGAGCAAAAGACTCACAATCAGGACGGAAGAGTGATGAATGAAGAGAGGTCGGGAACCACACGTCCGCTCGGCGCTGACCCCTGGAGCGGAAGGAAGATGACGCGCAGCGTCTCGATGCAAACCCACGCTAAGCAAAACATCTGCACTACGGGAAGCGTAAAACAGATAAGAGTTCTAATATTTTTCTTTTATCATTTCTTTTTTAATTAGTTTTTTCGTAGTGGCATCCGCATCATAAGGACAAGTCCGTAAGTAATTATGAGCGTACGCTTACGATGAATTGGTCTCTACGCTCCGGGGCGGGTGATTTGAACACCTGACTCTGGAGTTCAAAGAGAGCCATTACTGTATAAGGCATATCGTCAATGATGGAGGGGCCACTAATAAATAATTTACTTTCACTTTTTCCACTTATTTTACACATACACAAGCACCAATATCTGCATTCCTACTTTCATTCTTACCCATACAATCCTCAATCCCTCAGATCCATACTGACGAACACACTCCTTCCACCTATTACTTATAAACCAACACATGCCTTCCTTCTCTCTCTAAATCACTCCAGAACACACACCCATTCCATACTCCCAATCCTTCACACAGATACTCTTCTACAGGTATTTCATTTTAGTCAGTCCACATACATCCAGCTTTGTATTTGCTAACACTCCTAGAACCTCTCTCTCATATAATTTGTCATTAATCAGACATTCCAGTTAACCAGGCAAAAACAGTCCTCTGTCCGGTCCTTGGTTGTTATCTGTTTGTCCATCCCATTCCTAAGCAAATTTTGTACAGCTAAATTACAAAATGATCTGCACACATCCATTACACCATTCCCCTTCACCATCTCTCCATTCATGTCCCTCATTCTACCACCCGAGACATTTATATTCTTCCACCCTTTAGCTTACTTTACAGCTATATGGTTATCCGTTATAAAGATCGCCACCTGCAAGTTACACCGATTAGCATGTCGTCCATTGGTAATTTGTTTAGGGTTTATTCCCTTAGATGGGTTGCCCGCCAAGGCTATCGAGTCCCATCCACCCGATAACACCTCAAAAACTGTTCACTAATCTTTATCTAACTTTCGTCATTCGGAGTTAAATATTTAGTGCCATGAAGAGAATATAATTGGGGTGTTCGTAGGGTGAATCTAGATGTGAGGCTGGATGGGGAAATATTGGAACAAGTAGAGTGTTTTAAATATCTAGGAGAACCATAAGCAGGAATAGAGGTATGGAAATGGAGGTAAAACAGAGAGTATGTGAAGGAAGAAAAGTTTTCGGAGCAATGGGAAGTATGTGGAAGGTGAGAAATCTCAGAATGAAAGTGCAATGTATCAAGGAATTGTTGTGCCAACAGTAATGTATGGGGCTGAGACATGCTCTGAAGGAAAAGGAGAGAAGAAAGCTGGATGTGATGGAGATGAGCTGCTTGAGGAGTATGTGTAAAATTACTCGTAGAGACAGATTGAGGAATGAAGAGATACGTAGGAGAGTGGGGCAGCAGGAAAATTTGTCGGCCAGAGTGGACAGAAGGGTGCTGAGCTGGTATGGTCATGTTGAACGAATGGAAGATGAAAGGCTTACAAAGAGAATATGTGAGTCAGATACAAGGGGAGATAGAGGGGGCAGGAAGACCCCCATTGAGATGGAGAGACTGTGTAAGACAAGCTTTGGATGATAGAGGAATGACTATAGATCAGGCAAGGGAAGTGGTAATAAACAGGAATGAATGGAGAATGCTTGTGAATAGATGAGTGAACACGTGGTCATACGTGAGAGGGGGTCGGGCGCAGGTTGGACTAGATAATGGTCAATCAGGCACCTGGCCCGGGGAGCCGGTATATATGAAGGGTGCGCCTGGAAGTGTGGTGGGCGGGCTTGTGGTTTCGGCTTCGCTACATGTCTGCCTGCTGAGATCGGAACCTCTCCGGGTGGTCGGGGGCCGGGGGAGTGATGGAGGGACCTTGGTGACCCTGGTATCTGAGTCTTCTGGGTGATCTAGATGTGTGTGAATTTGTATTTTGTTTTTGTGTGTTCATTGATTTCTGTTGTGTTGTCCCTATTTCCCCCCCCCCCCAAATAGGGAATTGGCCTGAGTAAATACATACATACAAATACATACATGAAGAGAATAAAAAACTACAGTATATATTGAAGTAAACATTTATTGAATAGACATAATAGTTTTAGCTTATCTTGAAACCTCTTCAGGCATGAAGCCCTGAATAAATGTGTTTTTAACAAAGTTTCTGTTTGTGCAATAAACAAAAAATAGAGGAAACTTTTTATTTATTTAATACATAAATAAATTAGTTTAACCAGACCCCCATACTTCCCCAAAAGAACTCTCATAGGGCTGGGCTGAAGGATTAGAACAAGATGGACAACTAATCTAGAAACTAATCTTAGAAATCTTTCGTATGAAGAAAGGTTGAAGAAATTAGGTTTACATTCGTTAGAGAGACGCAGAGTTAGAGGGGATATGATAGAGGTGTTCAAGTGGGTTAGTGGGATTAACAAAGGGGACATGACAAATGTACTAAAGCTCAGTGATAGCGAAAGAACTCGTACCAATGGTTTCAAATTAGATAAATTTTGTTTCAGAAAAGATATAGGCAAATATTGGTTTGGTAACAGAGTTGTAGATGGGTGGAATGGACTACCAAGTGCTATAGTGGGATTAAAAACGATAGGGAGCTTTAAGATAAAATTGGATAAGCATATGGACGAGAAGGGTTGGGTGTGAAGGGGGATCAGCAGGGTTGGGCCAATCAGCGCTCTGCAGACCACCGTAATCCTGCGTTAATCGCTAACCGTTTTGGTAAGATGATCCTCAGGGTATTAGAGTGTTGAGCCTATAATTGGGCTTTGTAATTGGGGTTGTGTGGGACAGGGATCTGCCTTGCTTAGGCCAATCGGCTTTCTGCAGACTCTCATTTTCTTATGTTCTTATGTTCTAGACGAGATAGATAGGGAAGATCAGGAGGTGAACAAATCGAGGAAGGTGAAGATATGCAGACATTTCTTGCCATGTCATCAGTTCAGCCAGACCACATGAGCTCCACAGCAGAACTCTTATAGGGCAGGGCCGAAGGATGAGGCAAGAACTGCTACACTACTGCACTAACCAAGAATTGATCAATGGCGAAAAATGAGAGAGATCAGGACTAAGGAAGAAAAAATCACAGAGATGCAAACAGAATTTACTACTGAGGGGAATGGAGTCAGCTCAGCCGCAGCAGCGACCAAAGAGACACAATAGGTCAGGAGCCAACAACCAAACCAGGTCAATTATGAGGGCCCGTCAGGGTGGCATATGATACAGGTCGCCCAGACGACAACCGGAAGAGACAGAATAACAACAGAAGGGGAAAAACGATAAGAGGAAATAAAAACTATGTAAAATTAGTCAAGCCGACAAAAAAACTCAAAGGAAGAAGGTAATAACCCTGCCCCATTAAGTCCCAGTCGCCGGCGCCGAAGCCCCCTTACGACGGCAACGGGCTGAGTTTAATCTAACTGATATATACAATTTATTGGTGGCAATCTGGTATTAATCATTTCTTCTTCTTAATTTTCTTGAACTCCCCTTCCTGCAGTTGTAGACCACTTTTGATCAGGTCAAGCTTCCTCTTACGCTCAGCATCCCTGTAATAAGAACAATAAAATAAGAGATAGGCTTGTTACATTCAATGCTATAATCTTGAAATCTAAAATATTGTCTATAAATATTGTTCTCAATAATTTAAATAATTTAGGACATGAGACTGAAAGCACACTCTCTGTGGACTAAACAGATAATAACATTGTATGTACAATATAATATTATATATATGTATATACTGCATGTAAGTAAGTACATTGTTGGAGAAACACAAACAAAGAGTGAGAGGGGTGGAAATGAGTTACTTGAGAAGTGTGTGCGGATTTACATTGAGGGATAGACAGACGAATGAGGAAGTACAAGAGCGGTGTGGTGTGGATGTAGATGTGCTGGAAAATTTGAAAAGGAACATCTTGAGATGGTTCGGCCATGTGGAACGTATTGGAAGCGAGAGAATGACTAAGAGCGTGTACGAGAGTGAAGTGGAAGGACAGAGGGAGAGATAAACCGAGAGAGAGGTGGAAGGATGGAGTTTAGAAGTATATGCGTGAAAACGGTGCTGGATGGGAGGAGGGGCATTGACTGACTGGGGAAAGAGGTGCATGGGGGCGATCCCTTCGGGGATCACGCCTCTGGCAATAGATAGATAGATAGAAGTACTGTGTAAGAAAGAGAGAACAATGTATCATGACTGAGTACTAGCATGAGTCAAAAGTATTAAAAATATGAGTGTGAGTGATAAGAGTGCTGAGTGAATGGGAAGTAAGTAAGAGAGTCAAGAGCGAGAGTGAGTGATGAGAGACTAAAGTGAAAGTGATCAAAGACAAACTAGAGGAAGACTAGGTAATGAGAAAATTTGAAAGATAAAATTATAAGTGACTGACCTGTACAAAGTATCTTGCAGCTGTTGTTTGGCAATAACAGCCATGTCTCGCTGTATCTCCCGCCGTGCGCCCTTCCTCTCTCGCTTCAATTTGTGCATCAACTTCTGCTTCTCCAGGTACTCCTTCGTCCCATGACGCTTCCTCACTCCTTCAATCCTAGGAACACATTGGTGGAAACATTAGCCAATAAAGTCACTACAGTACTTGAATCATTATTACTTTCTTTCCCAATAGTTTCTTCCAATCATGAGTATAATCATTCATACTATAAATTGTAAACAAAATTATTTCAGCATATCATCACATACAATACCATAAATAGGGTAGTAAGTATTATCTATAACAAAAAAGTTGGCGGGTGCCCAACCCCGAAAGGGGTTGAAATAGGGGAGCTATCCCCCCGCCAAAGGCGGCTTTCTAGGGCCTTTCCTAGCTGATGCTGAGAGGATTGGGTTCTAGTCATGTGGTGATGGGCTGGTCTATCAGAGTGAGAACTGAGTGATCTCTGCCATACCCATAGCTTACTCTGACTGTTCCTTTTACTTATATATTTTCTAGATCTCAAGTGACGGCGTCTCTTCCGTGGACTGACCTCCCAATCTACCAAGATTGGAAACCAAAGCGTCACAATTTTCCTTTGCCCCTCAACTTTCTCTTCATAATTGCTGAGGGGCACAGGGCCCTGGGTGGGGCTTTGGTTTCCCGGGCGTTTCCGCACCCTCCTCAGCTCCCCGCCATGGAGTGGCTTCGGTCACCCAGGCTTTATTGTGGTCGGCAGGGAGGGTTCTGTGGGGGCAGGTTATGGCCTTGGCCTTGCTCGGGGCCTTGGGGTTGTTCGGCCAGGCAGCTTGGGGAACAACAACAACAAAAAAGTTAATACTTAGAGAGAGAACTATGGTGAACATGACACAACTGGAGCCACAGTTTAAGGGGACCGACCGGTTAATTACGGCTTAAAAAACTCGAAATCCTGAAAATACCAATAGGTGTTTACTCAACAAAAGTCAGCATCCCTTCATAAGCCAGTGAAATGTTATTAGTGAAAACCCATTGAAAATAGTTTTTTGTTATGTTTTCCAAACTTTTCCTGTAATTCTAAAAACGTTATATAGCGAACTTTGAAATTAACATGCTCAGTAACTACTGGTCGTACGAGGAGCATACCTATATAAATCGAAAGAGCGTAAGCTACTCTACCACCTCTCATACACTTTATCTTCTACTTTGCCATGTTCCTGCATAAAATATTGTAAATCTAAAAAACAAAAGTAAAAATGTTCACCTAATTACCTTAGACTGTCACCTGTTTTTCTCAGTACCTATATTGCCGCACTATCGGATGTTATTCTACAGTTATTATTGGACCTATAGGAATGGTGTATATACCATTGGAAAGGTAATTAAAAACACTAAATGGCCTATAAAGCCAATTTACTCTAGTAATTTTTTTTTTTTCACAATATGTCGTCAAAGTTGTAATTTTCTATAAATATATTCGCCTGAATCCGTCATCACCTAAATTGAACAAATACACAAAATATATAAAATGTGTTTTATAGAAACTACAGATACACCTTTTGTGAGTTGTTTGATCACATAAAACATGTGCTATGGGGATTTCTGTAGGAGTTTATCATTTTCTGCAGTGCTATGATTTTCAATGTTTTTTTTTACCTAAATTGCAAGAAAAAAGCAAAACAATTTTTTTTTTTTTTTTATCTAGTTTTATGGTCATATACACCTGTGCCAAATTTCATTTAAATTGAAAGTAAGACCTGGAAGTTTGTAATTAACCGGTCAGTCCCCTTAAGAGGCATCAAGTAGTCACTAACTCATTAACATAATTTGGCCCCTGGAGGTAAAGAGTAAAGGTACCTACCCAATAGCACTATCATTAGTGAGTGCTACATGTATTTTGTACTATTGTTAATGTCTTGTCAAATTGCAAACGTGCTTTAACCCGGGAACTGCGGGAAGACTTTTAACCTGACAAGCGCGAAATAGACCTAGGGGCTAGGGTAGTTATTTGTGCATTTCTAGCCTTGGATTCTGACAGAATTCGTTATATTTACAATATAGAGCATTATTTGTTTTCGGTATGCTTTTATTTTACATATATGATGTATATATGAACCTTCAAGAGTGCTAAAATAAGTTGGAAAAGCATTTGGGTGGTGAAAAACGAAGATATTGGCCACCCGGTCATAATCTCAGGCGAGAGAGAGCCACAGGCAACCCTCCTCTCTCGCTGTCTGTGAGGTAACTGAGACGAGCGGGGCGGTGTGGGCCGGTGTCTGGGTGTTACATAACGATCTTTTCTGCAACCCACTTGTGCTACATTATCGCGGGAGAGAAAAATAACCGATAAATGATGATAATAAGAGGAAAAATAGGTGATAATTGAGGAGGGGAGGGAGGGGGGAATAAGGTGGGGAAGGAGGGGAGGGGGGTGGGTGAGATTTACATGGATGAGTACTGGAGGGGAATTATCTCACCTAGAGACAAATTCCTTTGTTTTGATAGGCCCTTTTTTTTTTTGGAAGGCTTTTTTTATGGTATTGCTTCCGTGAGGCCTATCGCGTTCCCTATGGGAAGCCTTCCGTGAGGCCTATCGTGCTTGCCGGGATAAGAGTTCCCCGGCGGACTGCGGGAAGACTCTTAACCCGTGGAGCCCCGGCTAGTTTTGTAATGTTTGTTCACCAGAACCCGGCTGGTTTTCAAAAAATGGTTTTATTCCAGAAACAATAGCGAATGGGTTAGGAATGAAGGAAAAACCACGAAAAACCACTCAAAAAGCTTAAAGAATGGTCCTACAGAGCCCCCGAAAACATATTTTACAAGAGTAAAAAATTGAAGGCAATTACCCCAAAAAACCAGGTTATTGCGCGCTCACACGTGGACTTTGAGAGTTTTCAACCATCGGCACGGTTGAGTGGGATACGTACACAGTTCCCATACAAATCTGAGCCCTCTCGAGTGGCTACACCTGAGGTTACGGTCGGAGCAATTAGGGTGACTCGTCAGACGCGTCGCTGGGGCTGTGCGTTACATACATCACCGACGCGTCAGACGCGTCGCTGGGGCTGTACGGGTTAAGAGTCAGAGAAAAAAAAATCAACTTTAAACATCGATTTTTTTTATTTATTTGGCCCCTGGGCCATGCAAAATATCACTCCTCTACCTTCCCTCCTTCCCTCCTCTCCTTCAGTTATCACCTATTTTCCCTGTTATTCCCTTATTCTGAGGTATATTTTCGTCCTAACATTAGCGAGTTGCAAGCAGGACATTGTCATCTCTGTTAGCAAGCGAGTGCAAGAGAGAGAGAGAGAGTATCAATCGACTGTGTCTCAGTGGCCTTGGGGGAAATTGGCGGGAAAGCAGGTTGCCTCACCCATACATTATATAACTCACGGCCTATATCTCCGATTTTGACCATCCAAACGCTGTTTTCACTCGTTTTATTGTTGTTTCAGGTTAATACCTTTATAATCAACCCATAATAGGCATGTATGGATAAGTATTAATGCTATTTATGGTAAAATGACTATTTTAGTGATGGAAACAGCTCAAATACGTCAGCACAGGCGGACGTTTCTAATTACCCCCATGCGCACTTCTTAGGTTAATAGAAAATTTAAAAAATTCATTGTAGTTTCTTGATTCATACAGAATTTTGTAAAATTTACCAGAACGTCCTGAACTTCCCAAATTGACTAATTCCTTGAACGTGACGATAGTGCGTTGTTATTTGTGCGATTAGTTTGTTTGGGAAACAGATTACTTGCTCTTGTTGTTGTTGTTGTTGTTGTTGTTCCCCAAGCTGCCTGGCCGAACAGCCCCAAGGCCCTGAGCAAGGCCAAGGCAACAACCGAGCGCCCCCACAGAACCCTCCCCGCCGACCACAATAAAGCCTGGGTGACCGAAGCCACTCCATGGCGGGGAGCTGAGGAGGGTGCGGAAACGCCCGGGAAACCAAAGCCCCACCCAGGGCCCTGTGTCCCTCAGCAATTATGAAGGGAAAGTTGAGGGGCAAGGGAAAAATGTGACGCTTTGGCTTCCAATCTTGGTAGATTGGGAGGTCAATCCGCGTTAGAGACGCCGTCACTTGAGATCTAGAAAATATATAAGTAAAAGGAACAGTCAGAGTAAGCTATGGGTATGGCAGAGATTGCTCAGTTCTCACTCTAATAGACCAGCCCATCACCACATGACTAGAACCCAATCCTCTCAGCATCAGCTAGGAAAGGCCCTAGAAAGCCGCCTTTGGCGGGGGGATAGCTCCCCTATTTCAACCCTTTTCGGGGTTGGGCACCCGCCAACTTGCTCTTGCATCACTACTTGCTCTTGTAGTGATGTACACCCTCTGTGGTGGTTTTGTGTTCTTTTATTTCATAATTTGATTTTATTAAAGCATTATTTCCACATAGCAATTTTGATTAGTTCTTTTGCCTTTATATTGTGTCGTCCCTGTTTTGGTTTGCATATTTTGCAAGTTTTACATTATAAATTCTTCACATTTAGCGGAGAAAAAATCTGCCTATGTATCCTACTGCACTACCCCTTATACTATACTGTACAGTAAAGTGTTGTTATGGCTATGTATACTACTGCACCATCCCTTATACTATACTGTACAGTAGTGTTGTTATGGCTATGTATACTACTGCACCATCCATTATACTATACTGTACAGTAAAGTGTTGTTATGGCTATGTATACTACTGCACCATCCATTATACTATACTGTACAGTAGTGTTGTTATGGCTATGTATACTACTGCACCATCCATTATACTATACTGTACAGTAAAGTGTTGTTATGGCTATGTATACTACTGCACCATCCATTATACTATACTGTACAGTAGTGTTGTTATGGCTATGTATACTACTGCACCATCCATTATACTATACTGTACAGTAAAGTGTTGTTATGGCTATGTATACTACTGCACCATCCATTATACTATACTGTACAGTAGTGTTGTTATGGCTATGTATACTACTGCACCATCCATTATACTATACTGTACAGTAAAGTGTTGTTATGGCTATGTATACTACTGCACCATCCATTATACTATACTGTACAGTAGTGTTGTTATGGCTATGTATACTACTGCACCATCCATTATACTATACTGTACAGTAAAGTGTTGTTATGGCTATGTATACTACTGCACCATCCATTATACTATACTGTACAGTAGTGTTGTTATGGCTATGTATACTACTGCACCATCCTTATACTATACTGTACAGTAAAGTGTTGTTATGGCTATGTATACTACTGCACCATCCATTATACTATACTGTACAGTAGTGTTGTTATGGCTATGTATACTACTGCACCATCCATTATACTATACTGTACAGTAGTGTTGTTATGGCTATGTATACTACTGCACCATCCATTATACTATACTGTACAGTAGTGTTGTTATGGCTATGTATACTACTGCACCATCCATTATACTATACTGTACAGTAAAGTGTTGTTATGGCTATGTATACTACTGCACCATCCATTATACTATACTGTACAGTAGTGTTGTTATGGCTATGTATACTACTGCACCATCCATTATACTATACTGTACAGTAAAGTGTTGTTATGGCTATGTATACTACTGCACCATCCATTATACTATACTGTACAGTAGTGTTGTTATGGCTATGTATACTACTGCACCATCCATTATACTATACTGTACAGTAAAGTGTTGTTATGGCTATGTATACTACTGCACCATCCATTATACTATACTGTACAGTAAGTTGTTGTTATGGCTATGTATACTACTGCACCATCCATTATACTATACTGTACAGTAAAGTGTTGTTATGGCTATGTATACTACTGCACCATCCATTATACTATACTGTACAGTAGTGTTGTTATGGCTATGTATACTACTGCACCATCCATTATACTATACTGTACAGTAGTGTTGTTATGGCTATGTATACTACTGCACCATCCATTATACTATACTGTACAGTAGTGTTGTTATGGCTATGTATACTACTGCACCATCCATTATACTATACTGTACAGTAAAGTGTTGTTATGGCTATGTATACTACTGCACCATCCATTATACTATACTGTACAGTAGTGTTGTTATGGCTATGTATACTACTGCACCATCCATTATACTATACTGTACAGTAGTGTTGTTATGGCTATGTATACTACTGCACCATCCATTATACTATACTGTACAGTAAAGTGTTGTTATGGCTATGTATACTACTGCACCATCCATTATACTATACTGTACAGTAGTGTTGTTATGGCTATGTATACTACTGCACCATCCATTATACTATACTGTACAGTAAAGTGTTGTTATGGCTATGTATACTGCACCATCCATTATACTATACTGTACAGTAGTGTTGTTATGGCTATGTATACTACTGCACCATCCATTATACTATACTGTACAGTAAAGTGTTGTTATGGCTATGTATACTACTGCACCATCCATTATACTATACTGTACAGTAGTGTTGTTATGGCTATGTATACTACTGCACCATCCATTATACTATACTGTACAGTAAAGTGTTGTTATGGCTATGTATACTGCACCATCCATTATACTATACTGTACAGTAGTGTTGTTATGGCTATGTATACTACTGCACCATCCATTATACTATACTGTACAGTAAAGTGTTGTTATGGCTATGTATACTACTGCACCATCCATTATACTATACTGTACAGTAGTGTTGTTATGGCTATGTATACTACTGCACCATCCATTATACTATACTGTACAGTAAAGTGTTGTTATGGCTATGTATACTACTGCACCATCCATTATACTATACTGTACAGTAGTGTTGTTATGGCTATGTATACTACTGCACCATCCATTATACTATACTGTACTGTACAGTAGTGTTGTTATGGCTATGTATACTACTGCACCATCCATTATACTATACTGTACAGTAAAGTGTTGTTATGGCTATGTATACTACTGCACCATCCATTATACTATACTGTACAGTAGTGTTGTTATGGCTATGTATACTACTGCACCATCCATTATACTATACTGTACAGTAAGTGTTGTTATGGCTATGTATACTACTGCACCATCCATTATACTATACTGTACAGTAGTGTTGTTATGGCTATGTATACTACTGCACCATCCATTATACTATACTGTACAGTAAAGTGTTGTTATGGCTATGTATACTACTGCACCATCCATTATACTATACTGTACAGTAGTGTTGTTATGGCTATGTATACTACTGCACCATCCATTATACTATACTGTACAGTAAAGTGTTGTTATGGCTATGTATACTACTGCACCATCCATTATACTATACTGTACAGTAGTGTTGTTATGGCTATGTATACTACTGCACCATCCATTATACTATACTGTACAGTAAAGTGTTGTTATGGCTATGTATACTACTGCACCATCCATTATACTATACTGTACAGTAAGTGTTGTTATGGCTATGTATACTACTGCACCATCCATTATACTATACTGTACAGTAGTGTTGTTATGGCTATGTATACTACTGCACCATCCATTATACTATACTGTACAGTAGTGTTGTTATGGCTATGTATACTACTGCACCATCCATTATACTATACTGTACAGTAGTGTTGTTATGGCTATGTATACTACTGCACCATCCATTATACTATACTGTACAGTAAAGTGTTGTTATGGCTATGTATACTACTGCACCATCCATTATACTATACTGTACAGTAGTGTTGTTATGGCTATGTATACTACTGCACCATCCATTATACTACTGTACAGTAGTGTTGTTATGGCTATGTATACTACTGCACCATCCATTATACTATACTGTACAGTAGTGTTGTTATGGCTATGTATACTACTGCACCATCCATTATACTATACTGTACAGTAAAGTGTTGTTATGGCTATGTATACTACTGCACCATCCATTATACTATACTGTACAGTAGTGTTGTTATGGCTATGTATACTACTGCACCATCCATTATACTATACTGTACAGTAGTGTTGTTATGGCTATGTATACTACTGCACCATCCATTATACTATACTGTACAGTAGTGTTGTTATGGCTATGTATACTACTGCACCATCCATTATACTATACTGTACAGTAGTGTTGTTATGGCTATGTATACTACTGCACCATCCATTATACTATACTGTACAGTAGTGTTGTTATGGCTATGTATACTACTGCACCATCCATTATACTATACTGTACAGTAGTGTTGTTATGGCTATGTATACTACTGCACCATCCATTATACTATACTGTACAGTAAGTGTTGTTATGGCTATGTATACTACTGCACCATCCATTATACTATACTGTACAGTAGTGTTGTTATGGCTATGTATACTACTGCACCATCCATTATACTATACTGTACAGTAGTGTTGTTATGGCTATGTATACTACTGCACCATCCATTATACTATACTGTACAGTAGTGTTGTTATGGCTATGTATACTACTGCACCATCCATTATACTATACTGTACAGTAGTGTTGTTATGGCTATGTATACTACTGCACCATCCATTATACTATACTGTACAGTAGTGTTGTTATGGCTATGTATACTACTGCACCATCCATTATACTATACTGTACAGTAGTGTTGTTATGGCTATGTATACTACTGCACCATCCATTATACTATACTGTACAGTAGTGTTGTTATGGCTATGTATACTACTGCACCATCCATTATACTATACTGTACAGTAAAGTGTTGTTATGGCTATGTATACTACTGCACCATCCATTATACTATACTGTACAGTAGTGTTGTTATGGCTATGTATACTACTGCACCATCCATTATACTATACTGTACAGTAAAGTGTTGTTATGGCTATGTATACTACTGCACCATCCATTATACTATACTGTACAGTAAGTGTTGTTATGGCTATGTATACTACTGCACCATCCATTATACTATACTGTACAGTAGTGTTGTTATGGCTATGTATACTACTGCACCATCCATTATACTATACTGTACAGTAGTGTTGTTATGGCTATGTATACTACTGCACCATCCATTATACTATACTGTACAGTAAGTGTTGTTATGGCTATGTATACTACTGCACCATCCTTTATACTATACTGTACAGAAGTGTTGTTATGGCTATGTATACTACTGCACCATCCATTATACTATACTGTACAGTAGTGTTGTTATGGCTATGTATACTACTGCACCATCCATTATACTATACTGTACAGTAGTGTTGTTATGGCTATGTATACTACTGCACCATCCATTATACTATACTGTACAGTAAAGTGTTGTTATGGCTATGTATACTACTGCACCATCCATTATACTATACTGTACAGTAAAGTGTTGTTATGGCTATGTATACTACTGCACCATCCATTATACTATACTGTACAGTAGTGTTGTTATGGCTATGTATACTACTGCACCATCCATTATACTATACTGTACAGTAAGTGTTGTTATGGCTATGTATACTACTGCACCATCCATTATACTATACTGTACAGTAGTGTTGTTATGGCTATGTATACTACTGCACCATCCATTATACTATACTGTACAGTAGTGTTGTTATGGCTATGTATACTACTGCACCATCCATTATACTATACTGTACAGTAGTGTTGTTATGGCTATGTATACTACTGCACCATCCATTATACTATACTGTACAGTAAAGTGTTGTTATGGCTATGTATACTACTGCACCATCCATTATACTATACTGTACAGTAGTGTTGTTATGGCTATGTATACTACTGCACCATCCATTATACTATACTGTACAGTAGTGTTGTTATGGCTATGTATACTACTGCACCATCCATTATACTATACTGTACAGTAGTGTTGTTATGGCTATGTATACTACTGCACCATCCATTATACTATACTGTACAGTAGTGTTGTTATGGCTATGTATACTACTGCACCATCCATTATACTATACTGTACAGTAAAGTGTTGTTATGGCTATGTATACTACTGCACCATCCATTATACTATACTGTACAGTAGTGTTGTTATGGCTATGTATACTACTGCACCATCCATTATACTATACTGTACAGTAAAGTGTTGTTATGGCTATGTATACTACTGCACCATCCATTATACTATACTGTACAGTAGTGTTGTTATGGCTATGTATACTGCACCATCCATTATACTATACTGTACAGTAAAGTGTTGTTATGGCTATGTATACTACTGCACCATCCATTATACTATACTGTACAGTAGTGTTGTTATGGCTATGTATACTACTGCACCATCCATTATACTATACTGTACAGTAAAGTGTTGTTATGGCTATGTATACTACTGCACCATCCATTATACTATACTGTACAGTAGTGTTGTTATGGCTATGTATACTACTGCACCATCCATTATACTATACTGTACAGTAGTGTTGTTATGGCTATGTATACTACTGCACCATCCATTATACTATACTGTACAGTAGTGTTGTTATGGCTATGTATACTACTGCACCATCCATTATACTATACTGTACAGTAAAGTGTTGTTATGGCTATGTATACTACTGCACCATCCATTATACTATACTGTACAGTAGTGTTGTTATGGCTATGTATACTACTGCACCATCCATTATACTATACTGTACAGTAAAGTGTTGTTATGGCTATGTATACTACTGCACCATCCATTATACTATACTGTACAGTAGTGTTGTTATGGCTATGTATACTACTGCACCATCCATTATACTATACTGTACAGTAAAGTGTTGTTATGGCTATGTATACTACTGCACCATCCATTATACTATACTGTACAGTAGTGTTGTTATGGCTATGTATACTACTGCACCATCCATTATACTATACTGTACAGTAGTGTTGTTATGGCTATGTATACTACTGCACCATCCATTATACTATACTGTACAGTAATGTTGTTATGGCTATGTATACTACTGCACCATCCATTATACTATACTGTACAGTAAAGTGTTGTTATGGCTATGTATACTACTGCACCATCCATTATACTATACTGTACAGTAGTGTTGTTATGGCTATGTATACTACTGCACCATCCATTATACTATACTGTACAGTAAAGTGTTGTTATGGCTATGTATACTACTGCACCATCCATTATACTATACTGTACAGTAAAGTGTTGTTATGGCTATGTATACTACTGCACCATCCATTATACTATACTGTACAGTAAAGTGTTGTTATGGCTATGTATACTACTGCACCATCCATTATACTATACTGTACAGTAGTGTTGTTATGGCTATGTATACTACTGCACCATCCATTATACTATACTGTACAGTAAGTGTTGTTATGGCTATGTATACTACTGCACCATCCATTATACTATACTGTACAGTAGTGTTGTTATGGCTATGTATACTACTGCACCATCCATTATACTATACTGTACAGTAAAGTGTTGTTATGGCTATGTATACTACTGCACCATCCATTATACTATACTGTACAGTAAAGTGTTGTTATGGCTATGTATACTACTGCACCATCCATTATACTATACTGTACAGTAGTGTTGTTATGGCTATGTATACTACTGCACCATCCATTATACTATACTGTACAGTAAAGTGTTGTTATGGCTATGTATACTGCACCATCCATTATACTATACTGTACAGTAGTGTTGTTATGGCTATGTATACTACTGCACCATCCATTATACTATACTGTACAGTAAAGTGTTGTTATGGCTATGTATACTACTGCACCATCCATTATACTATACTGTACAGTGGGGGTGTGAGGGCTATGTATACTACTGCACCATCCATTATACTATACTGTACAGTAGTGTTGTTATGGCTATGTATACTACTGCACCATCCATTATACTATACTGTACAGTAGTGTTGTTATGGCTATGTATACTACTGCACCATCCATTATACTATACTGTACAGTAGTGTTGTTATGGCTATGTATACTACTGCACCATCCATTATACTATACTGTACAGTAGTGTTGTTATGGCTATGTATACTACTGCACCATCCATTATACTATACTGTACAGTAAAGTGTTGTTATGGCTATGTATACTACTGCACCATCCATTATACTATACTGTACAGTAAAGTGTTGTTATGGCTATGTATACTACTGCACCATCCATTATACTATACTGTACAGTAAAGTGTTGTTATGGCTATGTATACTACTGCACCATCCATTATACTATACTGTACAGTAGTGTTGTTATGGCTATGTATACTACTGCACCATCCATTATACTATACTGTACAGTAAGTGTTGTTATGGCTATGTATACTACTGCACCATCCATTATACTATACTGTACAGTAAAGTGTTGTTATGGCTATGTATACTACTGCACCATCCATTATACTATACTGTACAGTAGTGTTGTTATGGCTATGTATACTACTGCACCATCCATTATACTATACTGTACAGTAAAGTGTTGTTATGGCTATGTATACTACTGCACCATCCATTATACTATACTGTACAGTAGTGTTGTTATGGCTATGTATACTACTGCACCATCCATTATACTATACTGTACAGTAAAGTGTTGTTATGGCTATGTATACTACTGCACCATCCATTATACTATACTGTACAGTAGTGTTGTTATGGCTATGTATACTACTGCACCATCCATTATACTATACTGTACAGTAGTGTTGTTATGGCTATGTATACTACTGCACCATTATACTATACTGTACAGTAAAGTGTTGTTATGGCTATGTATACTACTGCACCATCCATTATACTATACTGTACAGTAGTGTTGTTATGGCTATGTATACTACTGCACCATCCATTATACTATACTGTACAGTAGTGTTGTTATGGCTATGTATACTACTGCACCATCCATTATACTATACTGTACAGTAAAGTGTTGTTATGGCTATGTATACTACTGCACCATCCATTATACTATACTGTACAGTAGTGTTGTTATGGCTATGTATACTACTGCACCATCCATTATACTATACTGTACAGTAAAGTGTTGTTATGGCTATGTATACTACTGCACCATCCATTATACTATACTGTACAGTAGTGTTGTTATGGCTATGTATACTACTGCACCATCCATTATACTATACTGTACAGTAAAGTGTTGTTATGGCTATGTATACTACTGCACCATCCATTATACTATACTGTACAGTAGTGTTGTTATGGCTATGTATACTACTGCACCATCCATTATACTATACTGTACAGTAAAGTGTTGTTATGGCTATGTATACTACTGCACCATCCATTATACTATACTGTACAGTAGTGTTGTTATGGCTATGTATACTACTGCACCATCCATTATACTATACTGTACAGTAAAGTGTTGTTATGGCTATGTATACTACTGCACCATCCATTATACTATACTGTACAGTAGTGTTGTTATGGCTATGTATACTACTGCACCATCCATTATACTATACTGTACAGTAAAGTGTTGTTATGGCTATGTATACTACTGCACCATCCATTATACTATACTGTACAGTAGTGTTGTTATGGCTATGTATACTACTGCACCATCCATTATACTATACTGTACAGTAAAGTGTTGTTATGGCTATGTATACTACTGCACCATCCATTATACTATACTGTACAGTAAAGTGTTGTTATGGCTATGTATACTACTGCACCATCCATTATACTATACTGTACAGTAAAGTGTTGTTATGGCTATGTCTTGTTGTAGCTGGTGTACAGTAGTTGTAGATACAGCAGGTGCAGCACAAAGGGGACTTGGTCCAGTCTTAATGAGGCACAGTTAACACTAGGCCAAAATCAGCCACAGTGATGATATGACGGGGCAGTGTTATAATCTAATTTATTAATTTCACTCCAAACCAAACACCTCCCAATTTAATTAATGAAAGCATATGATCCACTCGGGATTCGAACCTGCGTTACCACATACAGATCTTAAGCACTCAAACCATTACATCATCAAGACAGGACAGTTAAAGGTCAAGTAAATGACTACAATTTTATATCCATAGACTGTATTGTACTACACTCTAACTGCTGAAAGCCAACCCTGTCTGAGCCATTACATTGTAAAGGAAAACTAAATTAAAACATTGTGTGTAAGATACCAACCAGAATCTAATTGTTTGTGGCCGCATAACCATATCCGTATGAGTGTGCAATCTTATATGAGCTGGGAAACTAAAGACCAGTGTAGTTATATGGGCTTCCATGTATAAGGTTTATTTACAATGTATTGAAATGGTGCTTACAATCAACATAAATAAATCTATAAATCTATAAATCTATCTATCTATCTTGTTGTTGTTGTTCCCTAAGCTGCCTGGCCGAACAGCCGGATGCCTTACTCCCCTTTATGAGGGTAGCCATACACAAAATGCCCCCAAGTGGATCCATACCCGGTGATGACAACCCATGACAGTTTACTGAAGGAATTACAGGATTGACCACTCAACTTAGGGTCCGTCCGACTCCGAGGACTTCTATGTATCTTTTTAGCACTATTTTTCTACAGTGGTGTGCGACTTGTCCATCCACGAATCTGCTTCACCCTTAGGTAAGCAGTACGGATTTGTAGAAGGTTTATTCCCCTAGACAGGTTGCCGACCAAGGCTAATGAGTCCCATCCACCCAGATTTTTATAAGGTTGTATCCCCTAGATGGGTTGCCGACCAAGGCTACCGAGTCCCATCCACTCGGAGTGCATAATTATACAGTGGATAACTGACATATGCTAGCATCAACGTACACAAATCGCAACAAGCATATGAACACGAAAATTCCCCTAAATTTGTCATACACACCTTATGATATACACGCAATCGCAGCCAAACTTTCTATACAGTATTATTTTATTTTATTTTTTTTTATTTTTTTTTTTTTTTTTTAAAAGACCTCCGTCTACGTATTGTGAAAAACCTGTTATCCTCCGGCAAATTGTGGGGTTGAGTGAGTGAAGGGGGGGACAGTGAATGAAGGAGGATACATGTTTTTCATAATACGTGTTGCTAGCCCCAAACGCGCGAGCAACTGTGGCTTTCAACCATCCGACACATCCCCTTTTATTAATGTGCATCACACATGTTACATACAAATAAAGTTTATGTTTTGTTTTACCCTACTGTGGAAAGACTATGGATACACCACTCCTGCCGGGGCCTCACACAGTGGCATGACCCAGTCCTGTCGAACTGAGCTCATGACGCTGGTGGCATTGCCCCGGAGGGGCAACAGTATTATTGTTCGCCAATTTTCGCCCCCATTATGCTATTTACTTGTGTAATTAGTATTTTATGACTTCCTACCTCTCTTATTTATGTATATAAATATTTGTTGTTGGGCTCTTTTGACCCTGTATTTTTAATACAATTTTTAAACGGTTGATTAAATAGCAAGCACTCAAATTATAAACATAAGATAGAAGTGAGTCTTTGGAAAACAATGAATAGAGCACTTAAGTGTGAATACGGGCTGAGTGTGAACTAAAGAAATATTTATATGCGGGAGTTGTAAAGGAAAAGCAAAAGAGAATTAAAGATATGCCCGATTCCTGCCCTGCGCATCTCCCCAGGGGTGGACCCGGTCTTGTCGGTCGGAGGCCCTGGTCGTGGTTTCAGGGTCCTCTTCCTCCGGGGATGCCTGCTACTGGGGTGAGAGGGCCCAGGTTGCCTCCTCCTCGGGTGCTGGTGCCCTCCAGGCCGTGGCGAGTCCTCTTTCTTCTGGCTGGTCTGTTCATCTTCGTGACTAACTGCTGTTCAGGGCGGTTTGAGGTGACGGTCAGGTTGCAGATGTGGAAGTGTCGGCCTCCCCGAGCAGGGCGGGCCATCAGTTCATCTCGGTGTGGGCCAGGCCTCCATCTGCCCATTGGCCCCTGCTCTGGTTGGACTTCGGCCGCCTGGACATCCTACTGTGTGTTCAGTCCCTCTCGGTCTAGTTGAGACTGTCCTCCTTGGGGACGGGTCTGGGAGAGGACGGTTTGCCTGCTCTTACTGCCGTGATCGCTCACCTGCTCCCTTTGGAGGCCTGGTTTGTCGAGATCCTGCTGTTTGCTTCCCGGCCCTTCGACATCGCTGTCTCGCTTCCTGTGTCTGCCTCTTCCTACCTCTCGTCCCTGTCGGCGGTCTGCGTAGCATGTTCTGGTCCTGGGTCGGCGCCCCCGGGCTCAAGTTCTGCGCTGTCTCTACTCCCTTCTTCGCTCTCCCCGAAGGGGCGGCTCTCGACGCGGGTTTTGCCTTGAGACAGCGGGTGGTGGACTTGATGGCCTCTGTCGTTGGCCATCTGCTGCCCTCGGTTCACCCCCTCCGTCTTGTTGAGACAGTGCCTCCGGGTACCCTTCGCCGCGATATGGACTACGTGCGGCGGATTTACCACCAGCTCGCTGTGTCCTTTGTCCCCGTGCTGACGGTGGTGCTTTGCGATGCTGCTCGTCTTTGCCACACCATCCGGTCCACATTCTGCGGCGGTGCCCTGTTGGCTATACATCTGGGACTGCTGTACTCTGAGCTCTATATACAACGGGGTTTGTTTGCTCCGGCACGCTCTGACGTAACGCTTCGCGGGCGGGGTATATGCTGTCCGCCCGCTCGGACGGGCCTCATCACACTGCTCCTAGGGGTGGGGTTGGCTGGATACACTGTGGGAGGGGAAAGGGTACGGTCCGGACAGGGGCTCCGTCTCGCCCTTCCTTTCCTTCGCCCTCTCGGCCCCACTAAGGCGAGACCAGTCAGCCCTTTACCTCTGTTCGCGCTTCATCGGGGTTGGACTCTCGCCAGACAGGTGGTGGTGCGACATGCCTTTTTATTTATTTTTTTATTTTTTTCCCATCGAGAGAGGGGAGTGGTAGGGGTGCTCCTGACACTGAGGGCCGTTTCGGAGGGGCCTCCACGTCTAAACACATGTCGGCTCTCCAGGTCGGTGTCCTCCTCGCATCTCCGACACGGTAGATAACCTAGTCGCGGGAGTTCCCACTGATATTTTCACCCATGCGCCCGTCAATGGCCGCGAGGGACATGGGGACGAACGGTTACCAGGAAGGGTCTAACCTGGAGATGGGGGTCCAGACCTCCACTCAGGTCTTGTCCCCGTCGCCTGTCAGTCCTTCAGGACTTGGCCGCCATGATCGTGTCGATGCACGAGCGGAGGGTTGTTCCGGTGGTGCAACCCGGCCACAGGGTTTTCCTCTTTCGTGTGTTCCTGGTACCGTAGACCGAATGCGACGCAATGCGACCGGTGTTGGTTCTGTCGGCCCTCGACAGTTCTGTAGTGAGCACGGTTTCGGATGCTGCCGATACACCTGACACGACTGGCGCTGCAGCCTCTGTCGTCGGTAGTGTTGCTGGAGGTAACGGATGCGTATTTGCGCGTCCCAATCCGTCCTCGGTTGCGGCGCTGCTTGGCCATTCTGTCTGCAGCGCGCGTGTTCGTGTTCGCCAGCTTTCCCTTCGGTCTCACCATCGCACCGCGGGTCTTCATGGCGCTGGAGAAGCAGGCTTTGGATGCTCTCCTGCAAGACGGTATCCAGCTCCTGTTTTACCTGGTCGGTTGGCGCACTGGACACGCTCCCAGTCGACCACCACATTCCGCGACTGGGGTTCCTGATCCATGTTCCCAGGTCGCGTCTGACGCCGTCATGCGTATCGACGTGGGTGAGCCTCGACTGGGTCTTGATCGGCGCTACAGTGACTCTGAATCAGGCCGACGTTGCGTACCTTCCCTGATGGCTCTTCGCAGTGTTGCCCTCAGCAGGCTTGGTCTGGGACTCATTGGTAGGCTCGCTGAATTGGGCCACGATGGACGTTCCCTTCGGGAGGCTCTGGCTACGCCGATTACTTCTGCTGGGTGACTAGGATCCTTCCCCGCGCTGCATTTCCCTGCGCACTTCCTACCTGTCCGACCTGGGTGGTTGGCCTCTCGAGAGGACGGACACTTCTGGTAGAGTGGACGCTGCCGCATATGGTCTTTGACGCCCTGGCAGCTTCCTGGGGCGTTCCTGGAATAGCCTTGTTCGCCTCATCGAGGTTACACACCTTCCTTTTCCTCCGGCCTCCCACTCCGGCAGTGTATCTGGTTGCTTTCGCGGAAGACTGGAACAGGGTGGCAGTCGCTCTTCATTTTCAGCCGCCAGTCACACTCTTGCTGTGCACAGCCCTCACGACGCTGAGGCAGTTCCAAGGCAGGGTCTGGTTGTTTGCGCCCCTGTGGCCGGCATAGGCTTGGTACGCCCGGCTGCAGTGATGGTGCCCGATTCCGGTGCCCATGCCTGCCTCACACTTCCTCTTGGGCCGGGTTGGCGCTCTCGGGCTCTCGTTGGCATTCGCGTTGTGGCTGTTCGTGGGACTAGGTGCTCCTGTTCCGCGGACGGGTCCTCCCGGGTCCTCCCGTCTCTTCGACGTTCGTTTTATACGCTACCGCCTGTCTGCCGTCCAGGAGGTCTTTGAGTCTCTGACTGGGCTGGTCATTCCACCAAAGGAGCTGGTTTCCTTCCTGCAAGCTGCCTTCCAGGTACAAATGCCGCTGCGACAGCTCCCTCCGCTGTGGGATTTGGACTGGGCTCTGGACCTTCTGGCGTCACGAACATACACGCAGGACACGACGCCGGTGCAGTTGGTCAAGTGTCCTTTGTTCATCGTGGCGCTGGTTCCTGGTGGTGGGGTGTCGGGACTGACTGCCATGTCGCAGTCCCAGTTCTGCATGTGGTTCTCCTCGTTCTTGATCGTGGTCTTGTTGGCCCCCCTCCCCTTCTTTTGTCGCCAAGTTTGATTGGGAGATCCTCGTGTTGAAGCCTTTTCCCGTCCTGGCTTTCCGACGTGGCCATGCTCGCTTTGTGTTGTGCCCGGTGTACACCTGGCACCCATATGTGGAGTCTGTGGTGCATTTAGTAAGACCCATGCATGGGATGGAAATATATTTTTTTTTTCCCATTTGTTTTAAGTGTATAGTCTTGAAAGTTTGGCAGTCTGTAGCAGACATGTGAGTGAGTGTACAGTAAAATTTTCATTAGTTTCAGACCGTTTTTTAATAAACCACCTCAAACGGTGGTATGCCCCCCTAAGTTTTTCTCCAATACTATGAATGACGAGTCACACTGTAAAAACAGCTCTTTTTTAACTATTCCTCAGTTTTTACTTTTTATTAAACTCTCTTGTTTATTTTGTGTTTCCTTGTCATTCATATTTTTGTGCATTGGTATTTGGTTGTTATGGGCTTGGATGTCCGCCTCCAATTTGTTACGCAGCCTTGATGTTGGATTTGCCAAGACTACTAACAAATTGGGAGGTTTGACGTACCTCCCAAGCTACCAAATTGGAAAACTTACCATTTGGTAATATCTTGGAAAATCCAACGTACATTATAGGTTTGAGTCCCGGAGGGAAGAAGGAAACCCTAATATTTAGTAGTGGCCCCGAAATCATTGACGATATGCCTATTAATATAATAGTCCTCTTTCAAGCACCCGCCGCAGGGGAAAGAGTACTTCATCATAAGTGTAACGCTAATTCTCTTATGGAATCGTCTTTATGATAGGGTACTCACTACGAAAAACTTTGTAAAAAAGAAAAAAGAAAAATTAAGTTAAAAAAAAATATATTTAAGGCTTTCCAACTCGTGGATGTCTTTTGTGGATTCTACCCGAGACGCTGAACCCAGCGATGCCATCAGCGATGCTTCTTCAATGACATATCAAGATTAAACTCAAGACATCAACAAATGGGAAGGGGATGGAAGGGAGGGCCCTACATCGTCAATGATTTCGGGGCCGCTACTAAATATTAGGTTTTCATTCTTCCCTCCGGAACCTATAATTTATTAGTGGCCCCTCCATCATTGACGATATGCCTGATATCTCAAGTCTGGAGGGGGACATTCGTAACAATATCTAAACCACTAACAAACTACCATAAATAGAGAAAAAGAACCATATAACAATCTTAAGTTTATTGTTTACATACAATAATATAGAAAAAATGGAAAGAAAAGCAGTGCGTTACTTTGAAGAAGATCTGCTCATAAGTAAACATACAGGTACATATGTTAAAGAATATTACATTGAGATTCAATAAAAAAAAAAATTCCAAGAAAATTCTTTTATTCCTGTCCAACATTGTAAAGGTACAAATAAATCATTTGATTATATCTTATGTCCTTAACCCTTTCACGCATTTATGATGCAGAGGTTGCCAGATTAGCAATAAGAAATAGAGTTCTCTCACTCTTATAATTACCTCTCCAAAATTAGTTTTCTGTCCACAGCTAACTCAAAGACAACTGCAGAGGTTGAAGTAACTAAACTAAAAGTTTCTAAATACCCCTGATGGTAATAAAGGCTTTAAAGTATCCCCAATAGGCTCAAAATTGCATCATATATCAGAGAGGGTTAAAATTAATTTGTACATACAGTACTATATATTTTGTACAATTTACACTTAATATCCTATAGTTGCAACTATTACAGATATCTTACAAAAAATACATTTTTGAGCTGTATAACCAGCAGGGTTGTTTGATGTAAATCAAGTTGATTTTAACCCTCCTTGCCCGGGCAGCATTTATAGATGTCGATAGTCCTATCTGGGCGATCTGGCCAAAAAACGTATGTAAACATAGGCTTATTTTTGTTAATTTAATAGCTAGAGAATCCATACAAATCTCAAAATGTACCCCTTACTTGTATCTGTAGACTGGCTTTGAGTAGAGCTATCTAGGTCAACTGGTTCAGGTGTGATGACGATTTCCGTGGAGAGAGTTTTTCCGCGGATTTAGCAATATCGGACACTTTGGAAGACTAATTTTCGCTCTAACTGGCAATGGCGGCCAAGGTCGGACTTCTTCTTCTTCTTGAGGCTTGGCACTGCTCCGATCGGTTTTGTTTATAAACGTTTCGCCGCGTGGCTTTCAAAGCATGCTTAAGCACGCTTTCAAGCATACAGATTATAAAAGGACGCCCGGGCTCCGGGCCTTCGCAAGGTGCGTCCTTTTAAAATGCTGCCCGGGCAGGAAGGGTTAACCTCTGAACTGCGCATGTGGGTAATTAGAAACGTCTGCCTGTGCTGACGTATTTGAGCTGTTTCCATCACTAAAATATTCATTTTACCATAAATAGCATTAATACTTATCCATATGCGCATATTATAGGTTGATTATAAAGGTATTAACCTGTTACAACAATAAAACGAGTGAAAACAGCGTTTGGATGGTCAAAATCGGCGATACAGGCCGCGAGTTACATAATGTATGGGTGAGGCAACCTCCTTTCCCCCAAGGCCACTGAGACACTGTCGATCGATACTCTCTCTCTCTCTCTTGCACTCGCTTGCTAACAGTGATGACAATGCCCTGCTTGCAACTCGCTAATGTTAGCACGAAAATATACCTCAGAATAACAGGGAAAATAGGTGATAACTGAAGGAGGGGAGGAAATTGGGGAAGGAGGGGAGGTAGAGGACTGATATTTTGCATGGCCCAAGGGAAAAAAAAAAAAAAAAAAAAAATCAATGTTTAAAATTGATTTTTTTTTTCTGACTCTTAACCCGGGAGCTGCGGGGAGACTCTTAAGAGTTCCCCCGGCGCACTGCGGGGAGACTCTTAAGAGTCAAAGAAAAAAAAAATCAACTTTTGACATCGAAAAAAAAATATTTTGTTATTTTTTTTTTTTTTTTTTTTTTTTTTTTTTTTTTTGGCCCCTGGGCCATGCAAAATCTCAGTCCTCTACCTCCCCTCCTTCCCCACTTTCCTCCTCTCCTTCAGTTATCACCTATTTTCCCTGTTATTCCCTTATTCTGAGGTATATTTTCGTGCTAACATTAGAAATCCGATTGGAGGGTGTGGTCATCACTGATAGCAAGCGAGTGCAAGAGAGAGAGAGAGAGTATCGATCGACTGTGTCTCAGTGGCCTTGGGGGAAATTGGCGGGAAAGCAGATTGCCTCACCCATACATTATACAACTCGCGGGCTATATCTCCGATTTTGACCATCCAAACGCTGTTTTCACTCGTTTTATTGTTGTTTCAGGTTAATACCTTTATAATCAACCCATAATAGGCGCATATGGATAAGTATTAATGCTATTAATGGCACAATGAATATTTTAGTGACGGAAACACCTCAAATACGTCAGCACAGGGGGACGTTTCCAATTACCCCCATGCGCACTTCAGAGGTTAAGAGTCTTCCCGCAGACCGCCGGGGGAACTCTTAAGAGTCTTCCCGTAGTTCCTGGGTTAATCACTGATTTAAATCATGATTTAAATCAATTTTGTTTTAAAAATCATTCATAACCTTATCATTATTTGAAAACGAGAGGGGAAAGAAGGAATATTAAGCAAATGGGTTTTATAAACACCAATTTTATTATTGTAGTATAATTATATCATAATGAGACTAAATGAGTGGTGTGGGGGAATCCACTGTGGCACTTTTAGATAGCAAATTGCCATGTGGCTGTTTTCACATCAGAAATAATGTTTCTCAATTATATATACTGTACTGTATATATATATGTTGTACTGTACGAAAAGGCAGTTTTAAGCCACACTACTATAACCAAAAGTTGAATGAGCATGTTACTTTTGTTTATAAGAAGCCAAAGTGATATTAACCAAAGTTTAATATGCATTATGATTATTAAACAAAAAATATAATTCTCTTGTTGGGGCCCTATCCTAAGGAAGTTGTTGAGATCCGGGCGATATGGCCAAAATACGTCTACGCCTAGGCTACCGTATCTTTGTTATTTTAACTGCTAGAAAATTGTCACGCATGTCTAAACGTACTGTGGTTTCCAATCTGTAGACTGGCGTTGAGTAGAGCTCTCTAAGTCAACTGGTTCAGTTGTGATGATGATTTCCGTGGAGCGCATTTTGCTGCGATTTTAGCAATGTGACACACTTTTCAAGACTGAATCTGTCTTTGCAGACCACACAACAACATAGCTCCGACGTCTGCTTGCTGCCAGAGGTGCGTGCGTCGCTTCCGACAGGCTTTGTTTACATACGTCGGACGCGCGGCTTTCAAAACAAGCTGAATAGGCTTTCAACCTTACGGACTATATAAGGACACCCGGGTTCCTGCCCATCTTCCGCAGTGTCCTTTTAAAATGACAACCGGGCGGGAAGGGTTAACTGCCGAAGTAATTATTACTACAACAAGAATGATAATTGTTTTTTGTTTTTCATTTAAATCAACTTACAGTATAGTGTATAGTGGAATTAGCATTATTAAGATTAATTATAGATAAATTTAAAGATACCCATAATAGTACAAATTCCTTTTTCATAATGTTTATTATCCAGAGTTAGCTAAAAGAAATAGGGTGGTCAGTATGGGAGTGAAGAAGTCCTTGCATGACAGTGTGGTAATCCCGACACTAACTTACGGAAGCGAAGCATGGACGTTCGGGAAGAGACTTAGACCAAGAGTGAGAGCGGTGGAAATGAGTTACTTGAGAAGTGCGTGCGGAGTTACATGGAGGGATAGACAGACGAATGAGGAAGTAAGAAGGAGGTGTGGTGTGGAGGTAGATGTGCTGGAAAATGTGAAAAGGAACAACTTGAGATGGTTCGGCCATATGGAACGTATGGAAAGCGAGAGATTGACTAAGAGGGTGTACGAGAGCGAGGTGGAAGGACAGAGAGGGAGAGGTGCACCGAAGGAGAGGTGGAAGGATGGAGTGAGGAAGTATATGAATGAAGGTGGTGCTGGTTGGGAGGAGGGGCGTCAAGTGACTGGGGACAGAGGTGCACAGGGGCAGTTCGTTCGTGGCCACCCCTTCGGGGATCACGGCGTCAGGCCGTGATAGATAGATAGATAGATAGATAGCTAAAAGAAAGTACCTTGTAACTGAATATAATAAACATAAATTCCACTTGAATTTAATTGGTTAGACCAAACAAAGAATTTAAGCATCATCATGATCATGAAGAGGAGTGTGTTTATTTAGTTACGAGACATAGACATAGGCCTATTGATATGAAAATGTCCATCACAGAAATAGAAAATATGTAAATTCATCTGTATTTCATGTTATATGCATTTTAATTCACTTATTCTATCTATTTTTAGTTATAAATATGCTAAACAATATCCTGTAGCAGTTAGATTTCATGTAGAACATCAAATTAATAAAAGGGTTAAGTCATGCGATCTGTTACCCTCTGTACTGCACCGAGAGGTATGTACATTCTATTCTTTCACCATTAAAAGTGGATTATGTGTGTACCGTAGTTGTTTAGCTCTAGTGATCTTTAGCTACATTCAAGTAGGGTGGTGTATGTATTAGCAGTCATGATGACGCACTAGGCCAAGTGGCCCTTTTGGTAATGAAGGCACACTTCAATGACTATCCAAAGGAGACAGCCCAGGTATCATTAGTACGACGCTGTGGCTTTGTGGAATCGTTTTTCATGATTACTTCCCCGATTAGTTAACGAAGCGGTCTTTAGCCTTCCAAAGTTTGTGTATTTATTAGTGGCCCCTCCATCATTGACGATATGCCTATTAGTATAATAGCCTCCATTCAAGCACCCGCGGTAGCCAGTTTGAATCTACCGCCGCGGGGAAGAACGGAGTATCCGTCTTAAGGGTAACGCTTATTCTCTTATGGAATCGTCTTATGATTGGGCACTCTCTACAAAAATATCTTCGTAAAATATAAAAAATAAAAATATACTTCTTACAGTTTCTTACAGTAGATCCACTGGAAAAAGGCAAACTAGGCCTGTGTATACAGCTCAGTGCCAGTACTTGCACTACTGCGGTCATTCACTGTGTTGGCGGCGGTGGCAGCAGACGCAACATTTTTACTATCTGTATTTTTGCTTTATTATCAAACTTCAAATCTTGTCTTCCCCATGCTTTATCAAGATTACTTTCAAACTTCCTTATTGATTCGGAATCGACTACATACTGGGGCAGTGCGTTCCACTCATTTACTACTCTTGCGTTCCACTCATTTACCACTCTATCACAAAATGAGTTCTTTGCCTTTTCAAGCCTATTTCTTTCTTTGTAAATTTTCTTAAGAGTGTCCTCTCGTTCTTGTTCCCTCCCGCGTCAAGAAGATACCTTCACACACATCCTCATCATACTTTCCTGACACTATCTTAAAAGTCTCTATCATATCCCCTCTCTTTCTCCTATATGCCAGTGTCGGAAGTCCCAGTGTCCTCAACCTCTGCTCATAGCCCGCGTTCTTCAACATTGGTACTAGCTTGCTAGCTCTCCTCTGCACTTTCTCCACTGCTTCTATATCCTTTACCATATATGGAGCCCACACCTGGTTCGCATATTCCAGGTGAGGCCTAACCAGCGCTATATAGAGATTCCTGAAGATTTCTTCGTCAAGTGACACAAATGTCTTCCTTATCAGCCCTACAATTCTATTGGCTTTGTTTATCTTTTCCGCTAAATGTTCTGAGAAATTTAACTTATTGTCTATCACTACTCTTATATCCTTTTCTGCATTCACTTCCTCCATCGCTTCATACCATGTGCCTGCGTAACACAATTTTTTTTTTTATGTATAACCATATAAAATATTTAAGACTGCATACAACTTTGTAGTCATTAATAAAACTTTGTATATGAATATCCATTCGTATACCAATTAAAACTAACTCGTGACTTTTGATTAGTCCCAGAGTAGAGTCAAGTACGTACCTGCATATCCCAACATATTCGGTACGTATCAAAAGACAGGAATAATTAAGATTCCTGATCCCTTGCCATAGGCTTAAGATAACTGCAGATCATCTGAAGTATATGTCTCTGTATCCAAAATACAATAAACGAAAATTCATCTCACTGGACTGTACATTCAGTCCTGAAAATTAATCTAAAAATAAAATTTTCACTTTGCTCGTGCACTTACAACCTGTCCGGCGGGGCTGAGGATCTTGGTCTTCCAGTACCAGTACTTCTTAACCCGGACAAACTAATTCCGAGCTTGGTTAGCAACAAAACACCGGCTACTAACTTTCATCAAACCTGGGATCCCCCAATGACTCGGTCAACACCAGGATATAGCGACACTCGGTGTGCCAACTCCGTGGGCGTTGTGTAAGTCTGGGGGTGGAGGAGACGGAGCTCCGTTCATTCCAACGTTAAGGCCAACGCCGGGATATAGTGAAAGCTGGTGGGCCAACACCGAAGAATTGTACATGATAGCCACTCTCCGGCCAACGCCGGGATATAGTGAAACCCGGCGAGCCAACTCCGAGGAGCTGTCCAAGATAGGAATTTAAGACAAACACCGAATGCCTTCGGTTTCATCGAAAAAGCTGATTGCCTGAGCCACCATTCTAAGCATTGTAACTGCTCAGACGTTGGTGACGTCCGGCAGATAAGATCACCTGAAGATAAAAGTTTAGCCGATCGGCTAACAAAATCTTTTCCGACCACTCTTAACAGCAAGTCGAGACCTCGTTGACCCTCGTGTCTGAATGCAAGATTGGACCTTCGAAAAGCTATTTATTTCCACGTGACTGTGGAACCAAGAGCTTGAAGGCATTAAAAAAGTGAAATTAGGAACTCTATTGCATTGAAGTGAACCTCCGTGGAGTGGGACAAAAGACCCTGATTAGGGGTTTGACTAACCCCAAACCACACGTTCCTGAAGCCTTGGTATCAAAACATACCGTAGGCGGAGGAGAACACCACGTCAGAAAAAATGCAGTGTTGCTGGCTCAACCCAGAGTGTTAGTAAGTGGTGGAGTAATTTCAGAATTTGCTACGATTGTTCCGCTATGTATAGCGGTAACCGCCTGTTTACCTCCAAGATTTAAACTCTGTACCTTTAACCTGTCCGACTGTCGAGGAAGGTGAATCCAGATAAGCAAGCCTACTTGAGGCATGGTATCTCTAGTTGTGCTACCCTCATGAGCCAGACGGCGAGGGACTCCACTGTCTTGATCCTTTGTTTTAACAAAAAGAAAAAAAACAGATCCTGTCGGACTAATTTGTTAAGGATGCACGGAGCCATGTTCAGTTTGAGAGGAATTTTATGAAAATGACCTCGGTCCGATGCTAGATCCTCATAGCAACGAATTGTTGGAACCTGTCATGTACTGGGACATGCCAAAAGGCTTCTGTCAGGACGAAACATCTTCAACTACGCGGCAGATGCGTAAACCTTATCTGAATCCCATGTCACATTTTTACGTATACGTTGTGAATGGAGTGAACCCGGTGAGGCAGGGCTACGCCCGGGTGCAGTGGAACACTGTCCCACTACGACACGAGAAATCTTACACGAGGTAGTCAGAGTCACCCCTTAAGTGACGCCATTGCTTACCACTATTTGTGCTTTAAGTCTGGTGGTATCACGTCCGAAAGAGCCCCGTTGTGTAACAGGGTGTGTCTGGCAGAACGACATTCAGATCTCATTCTCCCAATACTGGACCCGGGATTGAGAGATCTTTGAGGAAGGCGAGATTTAGAATGCAAGTTGGTCGGAGTCAGCGGGAGGCTGACAATAGTCTAAAATTACTTTGGTCAGGCCCACTCTAAGGCTGACTGTAGTACTAATCACTGGAATTCCTACCCCGCTGTTCTGCTTGTTCAGCATGACAGCTTCACGGTATGGAAGTCTAGACTACCGGAAAATTTAGCTCCACTAAGGTGACTCTTACGACTAAATTTTAAGTATAGTGTAGAGCTTAGTAAATTTTATGTGACTTCTCCCGTACCGGGGAGGCAGTCAGTGTTAAAATATACGAGGCGACAACCAGTCTACCAGGAATCCTGACATAAAGGATTCGATGGTAAGAACGGGGAAAAAATAAAACACATGTGACTGCTCCTGTATCGTGGAGGCAGTCAGTGTCAAAGTCTATGGGGCTACACCCAGCCTACCAGAAAGCATGACCGATCATATCCGCCGGTAAGACAGGGAAAAATATAGACCTGGCGCCCGCTCTCCGTCTGCAACCAGAGAGAGAGCCCTATGTAGTGTGAAAATTAGTAAGTGCCTAAGTCGTCCCGAAAAGCACCTGTACGATCCGGAGAGTAAGCCAGAAAACTGACAGGAGTTATCAACCTGACTGCTCGTCTGGTAGGGTTGACGGTTTATGCCGACCCGTATCTCCTTTTTCTTTTCACCCGAAAAAGTAGCCCCCAATCGAAAAGTCCTTGACCTATCATACCCGGTGTCGTGATGCTTATCCAACAAAGACGCGGCGTATGTAGGTCTATAGGGAGATATTGTTACGCTGGCCAGCTTGCCAGAATGTACTCGTGACTCGCTAGCACTCGCCACGGCAGTGAAATGGGCTATAATAATCGTAGAACGATATTCTTTCTTTCTTAGTATTCATGTTGTCACAGACAGATCAGTGTTTGCCTTTATTCTTGTCTGTGACACTTGGAAGTATTTTATATCCATGGTAGTGATTATAACATGCAGCGCGTGAGAGAGAGAGAGAGAGTCGGAGGGGAGAGCGAAGAGGCAGTGTGTGTGCGTATGTACGTGTGCATTCCTCGCTCGGTGGGCCCGCCCGCTCGCTATTGGACGGCGGGCCTGGCATGGCATATGACGTCTGCTTGTCATGTGACGTAGCGGCCTGTGATTGGTCGCAGAGCCATCTGGTGGCCAGACTCAGTACTTCTCTCCTTCTCTCTCATCAGAACATGGTATCGCGCGCTCGGCCCTACAAGTCCCTCACATTCTGTCCCACATCTAACCCCCTTTTACTGCTGTGCCTCTCTCTGAACTCCTTCTTTCCAATACTTCTTATCTTTATTCAATTACCCATCCCTTCTGGTTCTCGCCTACGACTTCCATAGTCGGCCAGTCGTATTACCAGCGCCTGTTCTCACATATATGTTTTGCACTAGCTTTAGAGTTTATTAGAATCATAGTCACATGGATTCATATTGTTGGGTGCTTCTAATTATTTGGTTGTTCTTTATTACTATTTAATGCTAGACAGTGGAGGGTATCTTTGGTCGTTGTCTGTGTTATGTATATGGCAAGTCAGAGCCTGTACGACTTCGACGGAGCTAGGTAGCCTGTAGTACACCCTTGTGCATATTTTCCTTTGCGAGCTTAGCAGTATACAAGCGAAGGGCTTTTGCCTACTCTTGCTTGTATACTTGCTAACTCATTTTTGTTGACCTTTGAGGAGTGCCAGGGTAAGACCAGATACTTGAGATCTGGACTTACCAAGAGAGTCTCCTAGTCACTTAACGTAAGATAAGGGAAATCTGTTCAGGGGAGACAGTAGGCTGCGAGCATGCTTGAGCTCTGCCTAGGCTCCCTGTACCTTTATGCTGCTGCTAGACTTTATTAGTAAGAAAGACAGCATTTTGTTTATTAACTTTAACCGCGTATGCTTTAGCAATTATTCACGTATTGTTTTAGCCTAGGTTGATGCATAGTGCACAACCCAGTATGGCTGTTACTTTGGCTAAGGAAGTACTGTTTTTGAGTTGCTGTTGTTAGTGCTGTCACAGAGTGGTTGCACTCTCTTGTTTCTATATATATGTATCCTACTTTTTGGTGTATTTAAGATACACGCTTTGGTGTCCTGCCCCCTGCATTATTCCTGTTCTATATTCGACGAGCATCTTAGAGCATCAGACGTTTTCAGAAGATTCCATATCTGTTTGCTGTAGGACTAGACTTCAAGTGTTTTCATAGAGCATTGAAGAGTTTTAGTGTTGAGTTCAGACTCACACTAAAGATAACATAAGCATATAATCTTTTATTAAATCTTGTCATAGTTTATTTAAGCATTGTTATTACTTGAGAGCTTTTTATTAACGTAATTACTCTTGTTGTGAGTAGGCTTTGCCGTCACCGGAAAGCCTTTGTAGAAGTACACTTAACCCAGTTAATTGATCTCGGTTTCACCGTGAAAAAATCCTGGCCGAGAGCCGTGTTGGGCCACACGTGGTTGTTAACACTGGCTTGTATCCCCGGCGTGGGGGGGGATGTCTGTGGCTCTCCAGGACTGCGTCTCTGTGGGTGCCTGGTTTCAGGCCTCCTTTGATTCCCGGCGGGATGGCTGTACCCATCCATATAAAACGGCGTTCTTGTGGACATACGTTTTGCGAGTTTTTCTACCTGGTTTTACGACAACCACATGAAAAACCTAGCTGTTGTTTAGGCTTTCCTCCCCGGCGATCTTTTACAAAGAAGTGGGGACAGGAACTTATGGGGTTAACTTTTAAACTTCTCACCCGGCGGGTGCACCTGGGTAGGGTGGGATGAACGACTTATGTCTTTCAGTTAGTTAACCAATCCATTTTAGTGATACTCTGTGTATCGCTGCCTTTACTCTTACGGCGATTGAAGGTTCAATTAGGTTAAATATCGATTCTCACACCCGGCGGGTGCTCCTAGGTGGAGGAACTAAGGAATTTACAAAAATTCAATTTCGATTTAACCTCTTAATTTAGTGATACAATTAGGTATCGCCGCCTTCTAACTTACGGCGATCTTTTGTGACAATTCGTTAAACATCAGATCTCGTATCATCCTGCCCTGGGCTATTCTACTAAAATAATTCAAGGGCCGGCGTCTTTATGGGGGGTTGCTTTGTTACAAAATTGAATCTTGAGACAGTCACCTCCTCCAAGAGACTATAAGTGCCAGGCTGGACCATTATATCAGAGGGTATTCTTCACTTTCTTTGGCAAAAGATTTGTTTAGACTTTTTACACCCCGCCGCGTAGCGAGATGTGTTAGTTGTGTCTTTGCATCTCGTTACCCGGCGGGTTATTAACACTTGTGTGCGAACATGTTGGGTTAACCTTATGAGCATTAATTCCTGGAAATTTTCTTTTTTTCCAGAGCTGAGCTCCGGCGGACCAATACAGACCCGGCGGTAGTTTTCACCCACCAGTCTCTGTCATGGCTACCGTGGCCCCAGTTTTTGCCCTGTGCACTACCCCTACTTGTGCTGGTATCCCTATTTTTGCGCATACCCTTTGCATAAGGTGTGTTAAATGTCTAGACCGTTCAAGGGGTCTCTGGGTTATGCATAATTGTTCCTTTTGCTCCCAATTAGCTGTTAAAGTCCTTTGTGAGAATGATAAGACCGCGGCGGTAGCGTTGAGAGAGGTCCGACAACAGATGTCGGCCTACACTACCATTGTCGCGCATAAGTCACTTCAATGTGACAACGTCCCACTTTGGGATACATTGCTGTCAGAACACCCTCCCCCTAAACGTTCCTCTAGAGTCACGAGTATTAAGCCGACGGAGACTAGTCAGGGTTCTGTATCGTCTGCGACTACACCTAAACGCCCGAGAGAGCCTACACCCCCGGCATCCGCCTCCTCGTCGCGGGCGAGATCTAGGTCAAGGTCACCTCTCAGACACCAGTCATCTAGTCGTGCCTCTTCACCGGCGAGTAAGAAGAGTAAGACGGAAGGTTCCACCAGTGGTCACAGCGGAGAATCCTCCAGATCTAAGACTAGTTCGCGGTCACACCGCAGCCATAAATCCTCCAAAAAGGATTCACATCGGAAGTCCTCTCGACATTCCCCAAAGTCTAGTGCATCTCATCGTACCTCTACACCTGACAGAGTTTGTGTTACGGCCTCAGAGTCCAGTGCAGCGCCTGTCCCTAAAGAGGATTTGCCAATTAATATTTTAACCCTGGAAATGGAAAGTTCAGGAGGTTCAATAATTGAGAATGTTTCAGACTCTCAAGAGAGCGTAGGCCAGGGCCTCGGTGTTTGGCGGTTTGCTCAACCAGGGTCTGACCACCCACGTCCGACTCATACGAGTCACACAGTAGCCGACGTCCACAGGGACGCGGCGATCCCATCCTCTATCCCAGACTTATCTTGGAAACAAGGTACCCCTGCCTCGGCGGGGTCTTCTCAGGAGGATCGGGAGGAAAAAGACGAAGTTTCAATAATTTCGGATATGGAAGGACAAGGGTCAGGCTCAGGCTTGGACGCCGCACGGGATAATAATGATTCACCTGTAAGTTCTTCATCAAACCAGTTTGTTACAGCACAAGAAATTGATGGGTTGCTTACTCATGCTTTATCTAAATTTTTTGGTCAACAACAGGAAAACCCCACAATGGACTTGGGGGCTCCCTCGACAAGTTCTACGGTACGGCCTCTGATGACGTCAATTGATTTATCTAAGATCCCTAACCCTCCTACTCTGTCACCTGCAAGGAGCACTAAGCCTGCTACGGCGGCATTGACAACTTCAAATGTCAGGGTCATAACGGATGTCAATCCACCCCCTCTAGACAAAGCGCCTCTTAGAAAGGTAGCTATGCCCCTGCTTTATGGGCCAGACGAGTCATGGGTTCTTTTGAACCCCTCTAAACCAGAGCTTGCCCAACCTACCTTGTCAGGGGAACTCCCGGTACCGCGTGAGTGGTTTATCCAGGGCAATAAGTCAAAGAAATTAAGGGCCATGGATGCCTTGGGTAATGTTCTGGACGTAAACATCAAGGCTATACCTAGTTATTATCACCAAGATTATTTTGTGTATGCTTCTAAGCCTGCTTTACCCCCTGCCTCAGCTTCAAAACTATTTTCAGACTGGTCTAAGCTGGATGGGTTTAATGATATTAAGACTCTGTCAGCTCTTACTCCTGAACTAGATTTACAGACCGTCACAGACGACGCAGCTAATCCAGTTTTGAAGGTGGGACAGTTGGGTCCAGGACCTTGGGTGGATTGGGAGGTAGAGGCTCAAAACTTTGCAACCACTTTCACTTCTAAATCTTCCCACCAGATCCCTCAAGATACACATTCATGGTTCTCCATGCCGGTGGGTTCTGCCGGCGGAGTCCCGTCAGCTTTGTTTGCATTCCTAGCTGCCCCTAAGATTAATCTTTGTGAACTGAAGGACCCGTTCACTACCCCTACCCACCTAGACAGAGAATTTAGGCTACGGGGAAAAGCTTTTCGCCTGTTTTCACAGTACATAGTATCTCAGCAGGTGGCTAAGTCTTTACTACGGTCCACTCAGGCAATCGCAGACGCGGATGCTCGAAGATCGGTTGAGTTATCCCGGCGACTGATTCTTCAGTCGTCAATCCAATCCTTAGGTGACATACGCACCGCCTTGCTTGAGGCGGTGCGAGCACGACAAGATCTTAGGATGTCGTTAGTTCGCAAGCTACCTGATCGCATTGCTAACCAGGTAGTGATGTCACCAGTACTTACTCCATCTTTAATGTCCCCTGAAGTATGGCGAACGGTGTTCAATATGGCACAGGCCGTTAAGCACAGTCCCACCCCTTCTAAGAAACCTGCATTTAACTTCCCCAAACCCAGGCCTACTACTAAAGCTCAGCCAGGGGGATCTAAACCTTTTCTTCCGCCTAAGTCCTCCCACTCCCCCCAGGGTCAGTACAGGCATAGACAGAGTAGGTTTTCAGGTCAGAGAGGACGCGGCCAAAATAAACCAGGTCAGGGCCAGTCTTCGGCCAACACCAGCCAGCCGGCGAAGCGGCCAGCACCAACCCCACCATCAAAAAACTAAAGTCTCTCTCACTCCCGGCGCCTACCTTAAGGCCGGAGGAACCGAGGGTAGTACAGTCGGCGAACCCTTGTCTGCTAACTGGGTCGTTGCGAACGTGTCACCAAGCATGGCCGTTAAACACTTGGGCACGGATGGTGGCACGCAAAGGCATCACTTGGCAGTGGCTCCGGCGACCTCGATTACGTCAGCCGACAACGGCGAATTTTGTTTCTTTAGAGGTGGAGTCACTAGCCCAGGAAATGATTGCCAAGAATGTCATCATCCCGGTCCCCCCAAATTACCCTGTATTCACGTCCAAACTATTTTTGGTTCCCAAAAGGGACAGTGTTCAGATGAGGCCGGTCGTAGACCTGTCTTATCTGAATCTTCACATTCACAACGAATCTTTCAGAATGTTAACAGTACACCAAATCAGGCTAACACTTCCGCCGGGAGGTTGGATGTGTTCACTAGACCTGACAGACGCCTATTGGCACGTATCGGTCAACAAAAGATTTCAAAGGTTTTTGGCCTTACGGATCAGGCACCAAAATTTTGTTTTTCAGAGGATGCCGTTCGGCTTGAACCTAGCACCTCGATTATTCACAAAACTAGTCCGGCAAGCCCTGATGCCATTGTTAAAACAAGGGATCAGAGTGTTGTGGTATCTGGACGACTGGCTGGTGGTGGCAGAGACACAACAATTATGCATAAAACATGTCAATATCATTTTAAATCATGTCAAAACTCTAGGCTTCAAGGTAAATCTGGTAAAGTCAAACCTTGTTCCCTCACGAGTAATTCAGTGGATAGGGCTGGTCTGGGACACCGCCGCTCTCACTCTGAGTCAGAGTGTGGACAATCGCAACAGGTTTCGCAGGAAACTGTTCAGGTTTCTTCACAGTCTGACTACGACGCGAAGGGTCTGGGAGTCTCTGGTCGGCTCTCTCAACTGGATTCAACTAACTGTCAAGTTGGGCCGGTTGAAAGTAAAACGATTAATATTGGAAGGCAACAAATATTTCCCGCTCTTACCGGCGGGAAAATTATGGCCCATCCCGAAATTAATCCACACCTTACTAGCGGTCTGGGCGAAGAGGGAAACATTGCACTCAATAATGTCATGGACCTCTCCTCCACCAACGGTATGGGTAGACACGGATGCGTCAGGCACAATAGGTTGGGGATTTCAGTCAAATCAGGGGCACCAGGGTCAGGGGCTTTGGTCCCACTTAGAAATCTCGCACATCAATGTCAAAGAATTACTAGTCCCCTTGTATTTCCTTCAGGCTCACGGCCCGGCGTTACGGGGCAAGTCGGTGGCCTTCAGAATGGACAATCTGAATGCAGTCCACTGTATTCAGAAACAAGGGTCAACGAGGTCAAGGAAGTTGCTAAACGTGTCGGAAGAGATTTTTGCTCTAGCCAACAGTCTAGATATTTATCTTCACGCATCTTATCTCCCAGGCGTAGCGAACGTCTGGGCAGACGCTCTGTCCCGGAGACAGAGCACGACAGTAGAATGGGAGCTCAAGCAACCCATTTTCAACCTAATGATTGCAGAGCTCTCCCATCCACAAGTGGATCTTTTTGCGTCCGAGGAGACTCACAAACTCCCTCTATACCTCACCCGCCGGGCGAAAACGCCGGCAGGGGGGCCAGACGCCCTAGTGACAGACTGGAACAGATGGAGCTCCATCTATCTGTTTCCACCGCCAGATGCGTCACTAATGTGCCACGTAGTGAACAAACTATGAGATTATCGAGGCTTAGTCTCGCTAATCGTGCCACTGTGGCCGGCGCAGTTGTGGTACCAGCAATTGAAAATGTGGTGCCCGGACCCGGTATCGCTCCCGGTCGGGTATTTCCACTTAGACACGATTGGCAACCTAGCGACCTCGCTGACTTTTGCATTATGGACATTCAGGAGGCCAAGTGGCTAGCACCATACGGTAGAGATGTGACAAATAAATTACTTAATCAATATACTCAGTCTACAAAACGACAGTATCAATCACATTGGCAAGCCTTTACTTCTTGGATCGTTAGGACAGAACAAACTGTACCCTCAGTGGCATTAGTTTTTAATTATTTGAATTATCTGTTTGAACAGAAACGTTTATCTGTGGTAACATTAAAAAATCACTTAACTGCGATTAGAGTGCCCTTTTTAGACCTTACGGGTCTTTCCATACCGGTAGCGGAGGAAACAGGTTTTATGAGAGCATGTTTTAAACTCCGCCCACCTCCCCGTCAGCTCATGCCTACTTGGTCTCTGGACAAAGCTTTGTCTTTGCTTCACTCTCGTCTGTACCAAAATACTGCAGACTTTGCATTACTCTTAAAAAAGGCGGTTTTCCTTTTGGCTTTGGCCACCGGAAACAGAGTGTCTGAGCTGGCGGCGATGAGCAACACACCTAATTGTCTTAGGTTTGGTAGACTTAATGAATGTATTTCCATTGCACCCTCCCCAGGTTTTGTAGCCAAGAATGAGCATAGTGCACACGTGTTTTCTGAGTTCACGGTGCCGGCGTTAAAAAGGGGAAAGGTGCATCATAATTTATGTCCAGTGCAAGCTCTAACCAAATATTTGAGAGTAGCTCCTCAAAACCCCCAAGGTGCTTTATGGGTAGCAAGTACGGGTAAACGCTTACTTAAACGGCGATTAGCCTCTCTTCTGGTAGAAGTCATTAAAGAAAGTAATCCCAGCGTTGTGGGTCGGGCCCACGATTTACGCAAATGGGCAGCCTCTTTACGTTTCCTGAAATTTTTTTCAGTTGAAGACATAGCGTCCACGCAGTTGTGGGCGTCTAATCATACGTTTCTGTCTAGATACTTGTCAGTTGCTCTAGACAAACCTTCCTTACCATGTATAGCTTTAAGGCAGAGGGTCTAGGTGGCCCTGCAGTCACTTTTGTTTACTTTCACGGGAAAGGGGGGGGGGGGGGTGCAGTCAGTTGACATAGGACACTCTAGACCCCGCCGGAGTATGAGAGCTGTGATACAATTTAAGGTTAAAATGTGATATGAAAATTTCTCAGTGAGAAATTGTGCTAGTACAATGTTAAGTACAAAACAACGGTGTTGTTAGAGTAGTTTAGCTGCGAAAGCAATTTAATTTTAGAATAATGGAGTTCCTTTGCAATTTATCTCCAAGTTTATGTTGGGGTTTATTATGTGCACATATAAACTTATAACTTGTTATTTTTTGTCACCACTCGTTGAGTGGGGTGCCTTTGTAACTACAGATCTGTGTTCAGAATCTTCAGGGTTACCCATTTTTTGTCAGGCAGGCTTCTTTGAAGCACGCACCTGCCTGAACCCCCTTTTTCTTGTATTTTTTCGGCTACGCCGTTGTTAAAATATATTTTCAAAGTAAGAATACTATGTGGTTGTTTTTATTATCTGCTTTTCTAGAGTTATGATATGATTACGAATGTCCCCCTCCAGTCTTAGAAATCAGGCATGTTCGTCAATGATGGAGGGGCCACTAATAAATTATAGGTTTGACTCCTGTAAGGAGATAAAGAAAACCTAATATTTAGTAGTGGCCCCGTAATCATTGACGACTGGGGCCCTCCCGACCGTCCCCTTCCCATTCGTTGATGTATTGAGGATTTTGGTTTACTTGATATGTCAGTGAAGGAAGAATGACGCCTGAATCAGCGTCTGGTCAGAAATCCACACAAGTACATCCACGATATGATGGAAAGCTTATTGGATAGTTATTCTTATTTTCTTTTTGTTTTTATTTTTTACGGTTTTTTCGTAGTGAGAACCCAATTCATAATGACTGAAGCCATGAGTGAGGTCGCGTGCGCTCATGATGAAGGCTCCTCAGTTTTTTAAATGCTCTGCGCGGTAGATTCAAAACTACGGCGGATTAGTGTTTGAAGAGGATGCCTTATGTAATAGGCATGTTCGTCAATGATTACGGGGCCACTACTAAATATTAGGTTTTCTTTATCTCCTTACAGGAGTCAAACCTATACTTTGGTCGTTGTCTGTGTTATGTATATGGCAAGTCAGAGCCTGTACGACTTCGACGGAGCTAGGTAGCCTGTAGTACACCCTTGTGCATATTTTCCTTTGCGAGCTTAGCAGTATACAAGCGAAGGGCTTTTGCCTACTCTTGCTTGTATACTTGCTAACTCATTTTTGTTGACCTTTGAGGAGCGCCAGGGTAAGACCAGATACTTGAGATCTGGACTTACCAAGAGAGTCTCCTAGTCACTTAACGTAAGATAAGGGAAATCTGTTCAGGGGAGACAGTAGGCTGCGAGCATGCTTGAGCTCTGCCTAGGCTCCCTGTACCTTTATGCTGCTGCTAGACTTTATTAGTAAGAAAGACAGCATTTTGTTTATTAACTTTAACCGCGTATGCTTTAGCAATTATTCACGTATTGTTTTAGCCTAGGTTGATGCATAGTGCACAACCCAGTATGGCTGTTACTTTGGCTAAGGAAGTACTGTTTTTGAGTTGCTGTTGTTAGTGCTGTCACAGAGTGGTTGCACTCTCTTGTTTCTATATATATGTATCCTACTTTTTGGTGTATTTAAGATACACGCTTTGGTGTCCTGCCCCCTGCATTATTCCTGTTCTATATTCGACGAGCATCTTAGAGCATCAGACGTTTTCAGAAGATTCCATATCTGTTTGCTGTAGGACTAGACTTCAAGTGTTTTCATAGAGCATTGAAGAGTTTTAGTGTTGAGTTCAGACTCACCCTAAAGATAACGTAAGCATATAATCTTTTATTAAATCTTGTCATAGTTTATTTAAGCATTGTTATTACTTGAGAGCTTTTTATTAACGTAATTACTCTTGTTGTGAGTAGGCTTTGCCGTCACCGGAAAGCCTTTGTAGAAGTACACTTAACCCAGTTAATTGATACCCCGTTATCCAGTAGATTAACTCTGGAGGGTTTAAGTGTTTTGTTCACCGGCTTAATAGTTCGAGGGGTTGGAATTAGCGTACCGTTGTTGCAGATCTAGCCTATCTTGTAGTCCAATATTAAGTGCCCTTGTTTATTTTGTTGTGCCAGTCATAACAACATCTTGTTAGGAAAGTCCGGCTAATGCCTACAGATGAGATGCGTCGATAATCGTGACCGAAAAACATCTTATGCTAAACCAGGAAATAGATGAGACGGAGTTCCGTCCATCCCCAATTGGTGCCAAAGCCTGGAGATAGTGAAACCTGGCGGGCCACCTCCGTGGAGTTTGGACAATACAGTTGGTCCTCCAATAACGCGGCCAATGTGTTCTGGTTACTGCCCGTGTTAGCAAAATCTGCGTTACCGAACCCATATGTTTACATGTTAACCCATTGAGACCCAGCGTCGCACATGATGCGTCGGCAGTTTGTTATCACCAACTCCCAGCGACGCATCACGTGCGTCCGGCATATTAAAATAATTTACGTGGCTCGTAAGGTAGGAAATGGCGGGAGAATAGGAGGGGGAGGTACCGTAGTGTGTGTGGGAGCCAGGCCGGTAGGTGTGAGCGGGCCAAGACAGCCGCGCGGCCGGTGGTGGTGGGCTTAGTGGGGATACTTTACACCCTTAGTTCACCGCCACTTTGAACCTTCATTACTCCGTCCGTATGGGAGCTAGAGGCTTGAGATTTATGTGAGACACTCCTTTTTTTTTTTTTTTTTTTTTTCTATATTCCAACTTACTTCCTCTCGGGCATAGGCTGAGAGCCTTAACATTCACCGCTTTACAATGAACAGTGAAGCCCGTGAGGTCTTGTTCCAGTCTAGGGAGTGAGACATGTGAAGCACGTAGAGTACAACGAGCACCTGCCATCTTGCCTTCACATGAGGCACGGTGCTCACTCATGGCCCGAAACGACCCCATCTCTGAAGCCACCTCGTTCCCGTGCTTCACTGTCTCACCCCCTACACTCGGACTCTCACACTTACACACACACAACGCCACCTGTTGAGCAGATAACTCACCAGACATTGCACCTCTATAGCATATTTTGAATATGGGAATATTCATACAGTGCTATTTAATCAGGGAACAATGAGGGTATTTTATTTGACGTTTCGGTGGGCTTGTGGTAATGCACTGATACTAGGTAAAGCACAAATTCAATCCCAATAATATCTTCCCATTGATACATCGGGATTTGAACCCAGGACCTTTGGATTACCAGGCCAGTGGCAAGACCACTCCACCACACCTCCCCTTAGGATGTATGCCGTACAATGCCATACTCAGTTTTCACCCTAGTGCTCCAGGGCGGGTGGTCATGCGGGGGAGACGAACTTTCGACCCCCCCCCCAAATGACCGAGGTGAGTTTTTTTTTATTTTTTTCTTCATTTCTCACCATTCTCTTCCATTTTGGCTCAACAATTTTTTTTGAGGGCCCCCCCCCCCCAAAAAAAAAATATCCGAGGTGATTTTTTTTTTTTTTTTTTTTTTTTCATTTCTCATCCTTGTCTTCCATTTTAGCAAACAAAAAAAAAGAAGTGAAAATGGCTTGGGACTGGGGTGAACAAAATATTATAACTAGCCGGGGCTCAACGGGTTAAAGGTACCTTGGTGTTCTGGGGATTTCCACAAAGTCCAATTTTTCTCCATAGAAGCCTATGTTATAATAATAAATTCAATTATAAAGGTTATTTTACATGTGCATTGGGTTGATTTGCCCATTGCAAGTCTTACCTCTGAATAAATGAAGTGTTGCATCCCCCCGTCCCCTCCCCCCTGGATCCATCGCCGTCACTGCGATGAAGTTGATGGTCTGGTTAGCTCTCGCCGCCAGCCATTCGTTGATACGGCGAGGTCCCTCCCCAGCTTCAGCATCAGAGTCCTCGAAGCCACTGTATTCGGCATCTGATACACTCGACAGTAAATCATCTGGTGGCTGAGGGTCGGAGTCGGAGTCACTCGACGCCACTTGTTCCTGTTACTGTGCTCGTTGTCGAAAGAAATCTGTTATTCGTGTCTGCTGGCGTGCATTTATCCTGTCGTGAAACATGTCGAAGTACGGCTGGATGGAAGCAGTGAAGCTTGCTATTATCTGTGCTGAACGATCATGTTTGGGATCAAAGTTGTTCATGTGATGGCTGAGGCGTTGTGACAATTCTACAAATTCCCGTAGACCAGGAGTGTTCGGCTCTTCCTGGGGTTCGTCTTCTTCTCGATGTTCTTCCTCTGCCTGCTCTTCCTCTTCCAAACCCTGCATTAGGTCCTCGGCATCAGGCTCCTGTGGTGGCTGAATCAAACCTTGAATATCTTCTGGCCCCACTTCACCCATCCCAGGCACACGTCTGGCAACCTCGACTGCTCTCTCCACCACTGCCTCAAGCCTGACTGGCTGATCAGGTAAATCCAACTTGTGCCCAGGTAACCCCTCTAGAACATTCCTCCAGGCATGGTGGATTGTAGCTCTTGTCACATCAGCCCACGCTTCCACCATCGTATCCACTGCATTTTTAATATGAAACCTTTTCCAAAAGGCATGCACTGTCATAGCTGCTCCGTCGGCGGGTTCCTGTTCGTGTTGTGGTCGTTGTTGTTGTTGTGGTGGAGGCGCTTTTGGTGCCTGCTCATTCAGTGGTGGGGGAGAGTCTGGGGCAGACAGTTCTTCGAGTGGTGGGAGAGAGTCAGGGACTGATTCATCGTCTGAAATCTGTAGCAGTTCTTCTTGGGTGTCAGTGGCAGTGTCGAGCATCAGGAAAGTCTTAGTGGCATACGCACCCTTAAAGCACGCTATCACCTCCTGGTCCAGGGGCTGTAGGAGAGACGTAGTATTCGGGGGCATGAACATCACTTTTACGTTAGGGTGCCGATCAACCAACAATCGGGAATGTCCGGGTGCGTTGTCAAGCAATAACAGTGCTTTAAAAGCATTGTTTTGGCGGGCACAAAATGTTTCCAAGTCCCTCACAAAATGATTATCGAACCATTCGAGGCTCAACGCTGACGACATTCAGGCCTTCTTGTTGCTCATCCAATGCACATTCAACTTGGCCATGTCCATATTGCGATAAGGCCTTGGCCGCTTTGCCTTATGGATGATTAGAGGCTTCATCTTGCAGGTGCCGGAAGCATTGCAAGTCAACAAGATGGTTACACGTTCTTTGGCCATTTTGTAGCCCCTTGCTGCCTTCTCCTTGCGAGAAATGTAAGACCTTTAAGGCATTTTCTTCCAGTTGACTCCCAACTCATTGCAGTTAAAAATCTGATCCAAGTTGTAGCCAAAGGCCACAAAAACCTCACGTAAGAAAGCAGGGTATTCGTTGGCTGCAGCATTGTCGGCGCTTGCTGTCTCTCCTGTTATCCGAACACTTTTAATTTTGTTTCGTTTATTGAAGGACATCAACCACCCAGCAGATGCCTTAAAGGGTTTGGGGTTCTGCACATTTTTCATTCGAGCCACTTCTGCATAATATTTCTTAGCTTTTTCTCTGATCATCCGTCCGTCTGTCGGCACATTATTCTTGTTTTGCCTCGCCAAATACCGCACCATTAGCTTCTCTGTCTTCTTTAGGATGACATTTCCCACTTTAACCGACGCCTGAGTACCCTCTGCAGGGTTTCCCTTCATAATGTTGGCAATCTTCTCCCTGTCCTTCCAAATGGTGCGAATTGTACTCTCGTTAACTTCATGTCGTCTTGCCAACTCAGCTTGTCTCTTTCCCTTCTCTAACTCCTTCACGATGTCATATTTCTGTGCGTACGTAAAGATACGGCGCTTCTTGAGCGGCATGGCGGCGAGGTTAGGTCACAGAAAAAAAGGCACTTTGAGAACCACGGCCTGTGTTACAACACACGCGGGGGGGGGGGGGGGGGTCAGTACGTGAGGCGAACAATGGTGGTACTGGGGAAGGACGCTGGGGAGGGAATAACTATAGGTTTGACTTCTGCAAGGAGATAAAGAAAACCTAATATTTAGTAGTGGCCCCGTAATCATTGACGATTATGCCTATTACATAAGGCACCCTCTTCAAACACTCATTCGCCGTAGTTTGAATCTACCGCGCAGAGCATAAAAAATTGAGGAGCCTTCATCATGAGCGCACGCAACCTCACTCATGGTTCAGTCATTATGAAATTGGGTTCTCACTACGAAAAAACTTCGTAACAAATAAAAAAGAAAAAGAAAATAAGAATAACTATTCATAAGCTTTCCATCTAATCGTGGATGTACTTGTGTGGGTCTTTGACCAGACGCTGACTCGGGCATCATTCTTCCTTCACTGACATATCAAGTAAACCAAAATCCTTAATACATCAACGAATGGGAAGGGGATGGTCGGGAGGGCCCCAGTCGTCAATGATTACGGGGCCACTACTAAATATTAGGTTTTCTTTATCTCCTTGCAGGAGTCAAACCTATAATTTATTAGTGGCCCCTCCATCATTGACGATTATGCCTGATATCTAAGACTGGAGGGGGACATTCGTAATCATATCATAACTCTGGCAAAAGCAGATAATCAAACAACCACATAGTATTCTTACTTTGTAAAAAATATATATTTGGGTGCATAAACTTTATACAGCATAAATATTCAAAAAGGGGTACAAGCAGGAGCGTGCTTCGAAGAAGCCTGCTTGAAAAAAGGGTTAACTCTGAGACTCTGTACACAGATCTGCTAGTTAAGAAGGCACCCCACTTAAAGTAAGTGGTGAAAAATAAAAACTTATAAGTCTACATGTGCACATATAAACCCCATTAAACTAGTGGATATATTCCTAAAAATATACCCAAACATAAAATTAATTCTTGCACTTTCGCAGAAGTACTGAACTCATGTACTTATGCAGAAGTACTTACATCAAAAATAAAAGTCATAGTTGCAACTACTGAGATTTCTTAAAATTATATTGCTTCACAGCCAAAACTACTTACCACAAGAATTGTTGTATTACTACTATTGTACTTTAGCACAATTTCCTATAATGAATACTACAGAGAAATTTTATATCACAATACCTACAAACAGTATCACAGCTCGTATGCTCCGTACACATACTCCGGCGGGGTCTAGGGTGTCCTATGTTACACTGACTGCACCCCCCCCCCCCCCTTTTCTTGAAATTAAACAAAAAGTGACTAAAGGGCCACCTAGACCCTCTGCCTTAAAGCTATACATGGCAAGGAAGGTTTGTCTAGAGCTACTGAAAGGTATCGAGTCAAAAACGTATGATTAGAGGCCCACAACTGTGTGGACTTAATATCTTCAACCGAAAAATTATTAAGGAAACGTAAAGAGGCTGCCCACTTGCGTAAATCGTGGGCCCTACCCACAATGCCGGGATTACTCTCTTTAATGACCTCGACCAAGAGAGAAGCCAGTTTACGTTTCATCAAGCGTTTACCCGTACTTGCTACCCATAAAGCACCCTGGTGATTTAGAGGTGCCACTCTCAAATATTTGGTTAGAGCTTGCACTGGACATAAATTATAGTGGACCTTTCCCCTTTTCAACGCCGGCACCGTGAACTCTGAAAACACGTGTTCACTGTGCTCATTCTTGGCTATGAACCCTGGGGAAGGTGCAATGAGAATACACTCATTAAGCCCACCAAACCTGAGGCAATTAGGTGTGTTGCTCATCGCCGCCAGCTCAGATACTCTGTTCCCGGTAGCCAAAGCCATAAGGAATACTGCCCTTTTTTAAAAGTAATGTAAAATCTGCAGTATTTTGGTACAGGCGTGAATGAAGTAACGACAATGCTTTGTCCAGATACCAGGTAGGCATCAGCTGACGGGGAGGTGGGCGGAGTTTAAAACATGCCCTCATAAAACCTGTTTCCTCCGCGACTGGTATGGTGAGACCGGTAAGGTCCAAAAATGGCATCCTAATCGCTGTTAAGTGATTTTTTAACGTTACTACAGATAAACGTTTCTGCTCGAACAGATAATTTAAATAATTAAAAACCAAAGCCACCGAGGGCACAGTTTGTTCTGTTCTAAGAATCCAAGACGTAAAGGCTTGCCAATGCGATTGATACTGTTGCTTCGTAGACTGGGTATAAATCCACTTGTGGATGGTAAGGCTCCGCAATCATTTGGTTGAAAATGGTTTGCTTGAGCGCCCATTCTACTGTTGTGCTCTGTCTCCGAGACAGAGCGTCTGCCCAGACGTTTGCTACGCCTGTGAGATAAGATGCGTGAAGATGAATGTCCAGCCTGTTGGCTAGCATAAAAATCTTTTCTGACACGTTTAGCAACTTCCGAGATCTCGTTGACCTTTGTTTCTGAATACAGTGAACTGCATTCAGATTATCCATTCTGAAGGCCACCGACTTGCCCCGTAAAGCAGAGCCGTGAGCCTGAAGGAAATATAAGGGGACTAGTAATTCTTTGACATTGATGTGGGAGATTTCTAAATGGGACTAAAGCCCTTGACCCTGGTGCCCTTGGTTTGACTGAAAGCCCCAACCTATCGTTCCTGACGCATCCGTGTCTACCCATACCGTCGGCGGAGGAGAGGTCAATGACATTACTGAGTGCAACGTTTCCCTCTTCGCCCAGACCGCTAGTAAGGTGTGGATTAATTTTGGTATGGGCCATAATTTTTCCGCCGGCAATAGTGGAAAAATTTTGTTGCCCTCCAATATTAAACGTTTGACTTTCAACCGGCCCAACTTTACAGTTAGTTGAATCCGGTTGAGAGAGCCGACCAGAGACTCCCAGATTCTCCGTGTCGTAGTCAGACTGTGAAGGAACAGAAACAATTTCCTGCGAAATCTGTTTCGATTGTCCACACTCTGACTCAGAGTGAGAGTAGCTGTGTCCCAAACCAGCCCTATCCACTGAACTACTCGTGAGGGAACAAGGTTTGACTTTACCAGGTTTACCTTGAATCCTAGAGATTTGACATGATTTAATGTTATGTTGACATGATTTATGCATAATTGTTCCGTCTCTGCCACCACTAGCCAGTCGTCTAGATACCACAAAATCCTGACCCCTTGCTCTAGCAAGGGCATCAGGGCTTGCCGGACTAATTTCGTGAATAAGCGAGGTGCTAGGTTCAATCCAAATGGCATACTCTGAAAGACATAAGGCTGATGCATTATTCGCAAGGCCAGGAACCTTTGAAATCTTTTGTTTACCGAGACGTGCCAATATGCGTCTGTTAGGTCTAAAGAACACATCCATCCTCCCGGCGGAAGTGTTAGCCTGATTTGATTCATTGTCAGCATCCTGAAGGACACATTGTGAATAGGGAGGTTCAGATAAGACAGGTCTACGACTGGTCTCATCTGAACACTGTCCCTTTTGGGCACTATAAATAGTTTGGATGTAAAGACTGGGTAATTTTGAGGAACCGGGATGATGACATTCTTGGCGATCATTTCTCGGATCAGTGACTCCACCTCTAATGAAACTAAATTGGCCTTTGTCGGCTGACGTAAACGAGGTCGCCGGAGCCACTGCTAGGTGATGCCTTTGCGTGCCACCATCCTTGCCCAAGTATTTACTGGCCATGCGCGGTGAAATGTCCGGAACGACCCAGTTAGCAGACAAGGGTTCACCGGCTGTACTACCCTCTGATCCACCCGCCGTGAGACCGGCCCTGGGAGTGAGAGAGACTTTAGTTTTTTGATGGTGGTGGTGGTGGTGGTGGTGGTGGTGGTGGTGGTGGTGGTGGTGGGTGCTTAGCCGACTGGCCGGCGTTGGCAGAAGACGGGCCCTGGCCCGGTCTGTTATACCTTTGTCCTTTATTACCTGCAGACTTTCCTTGTTTATACAGTAAAAGTCCTTTAATCCGATGACCGATGATTCAAATCTCCCAATAGTCCGAATTTTTCAATTTGAGGCCAAATCCGAATTCACCCGATGGTCCGAATTTCAAAAGTCCCAAAGTCCCCTTTTTGAGGCATTAGTCCACTCAAATGACACATAATGGAGCACACACATATCATATGTTCATGAATTCACTTTAAAAGTTTACCATTGTCATTGTAGCCTATTACCTACTTCAAAACATTCAGATTAATGGTCAAAGGAAGCTACTGATATAAACGTAAACACCACATCGTCTGCTAGAGAGTTTGTTTTGCTCTTGAACGCATCCTTGGGACGCTCCGATGCGCTACTGGCTTGCACCGCATTTTCTGCAAGCGCATTCAGTCTTGAGCTTGAAAACGCACCTTTGGACGTTCCGATACGCTACTATTTATAGTTCAGTGATCGGAGCGTCCCAAGGGTGCTTTCAAGAGAACAAGACCAGGGTGCTTTCAATACAATATAATATAACAGAGCACGTCACAAAAGGAAAATCACAAAAGGAAAATTACAAGAACCTCTCAGGGAAGTGCCGTTGTTAACCCTTCAAACTCGGATGGTACACGTGTGTACCATTAAGTTTTGCCCCAAGGAACCCGGGTGGTACAACATTGTACCAGTGGTTGAAAGCCTGTGACCTTGGTGTGTGAGGCGTCGGTCCGACGCATGTAAACAACAGCCGGCTGGACCGACGCCCAGCATCTCCGGCCACAAGAAGGAGAGCGTCGCTTGTTCGTGTGTGCCTGTATGTTGTTGTTAAGTATCGAAAAGTAGTGTAAAGTGGCAGTTTTGGCCATAAAGTTATCTCCAATGAAATCATCATCACAAATCAAGCACTTGACTTAGAGAGCTCTACTTAACGCCATTCTACAGGTAAATAACACAGCTACGCTTGGGGATGCGCGGGAATGCGGGAAGCAGTCAGCATAACAATGATACGGTAGCCTAGCCTAGACGTTTTTCGGCCAAAACACCCGTGTTTCGGGCAATATTTATGTAATGCGTAGCCAGGGCTGGAGGGTTAAGGCATTACTTTCCCGAACCACATCTGATCTGATCTTCAAGAGCAAGACAAACTCGCTAGTAGACGATGCGGACATATGGTGTCAGCAGATTCCTTTGACCATTAATCTGAATGTTTTGAAGTAGGTAATAGGCTACAATGACAATGGTAAACTTTTGAAGTGATTTCATGAATATATGATAGGTGTGTGTGTCATTTGGGTGGCCTAATGCCTCAATGTTTTCGTCAGGCCATTAATACACAGGTTCATAGGGGTAAAGTCCGATAATCCGAAAAATCCACTAATCCGAACGAGGGCCGGTCCGCTGCCCTTCGGATTAACGGAAGTATACTGTACCTGTACTGACCTTGGGGGGAAGAGGTCTTTGGTAGATGAAAGGGCTTTGACCCACCCGGCTGAGCTTTTGCGACTGGCTTGGGTTTGGGAAAGTTAAAAGCAGGTTTCTTAGAAGGGGCGGGACTGTGCTTAAAGGCCTGAGCCATGTTAAAGACAGTTCTCCACACATCAGGGGACATTAAAGAGGGAGTTAGCACCGGCGACATGACCACTTGGTTCGCAATTCGATAAGGAAGTTTTCTCACCAGGGACATCCTAAGATCCTGTCTCGCCCGCACCGCCTCGAGCAAGGCTGTACGGATATCCCCCAACGACTGAATTGACGTCTGAAGGAGTAAACGTCGAGATAGTTCAATTGATCGTCTGACATCCGCGTCTGCGATTGCCTGAGTCGATCTTAGCATAGACTTCGCCACTTGGTGCGTAACAATGTATTGGGGAAAAAGTCTATACGCCTTCCCCCTCAGCCTAAACTCCCGGTCTAGGTGAGCTGGGGAAGGTGTAGTGAAAGGATCTTTAAGTTCGCATAAATTGATTTTGGGGGCAGCTAGAAAGGCAAACAAAGCAGATGGAACTCCGCCGGCAGAGTAGACCGGCAGCGAGAACCAAGAATGGCTGTCCTGAGGAATTTGGTGCGAAGATTTTGAGGTGAAGGTGGTTGCAAAGTTCTCTAGCCTCTACCTCCCATTCCACCCAAGGTCCTGGACCCAACTGCCCCACCTTCAAGACTGGATTAGCGGCTGAGTATGTGACCGTTTGTAAATCAAATTCTGGAGTGAGAGAGCTGACAATGCTTTTATATCATTGAAACCGTCATGCTTGGTCCAGTCAGAAAATAGTCTTGAAGCTGACGCAGGGGGTAGTGCAGGCGTAGCTGTATACACAAAGTAGTCATGGTGATAATAGTTAGGAATGGCCTTAATATTAACATTCAGTACATTACCCGCAATATCTAAAGCTCGTAACTTTCTAGATTTATTTCCTTGGATTACCCACTCACGTGGCACCGGAAGCTCCCCTGACAAAGTTGGCTGTGCTACTTCTGGCTTAGTTGGGACCATTGGTACCCATGAATCATCTGGACCGTATAAAAGGGGCATAGCTACCTTTCTTAACGGTGCTTTATCTAGAGGAGGAGGATTTACATCCGCTACTACCCTTACACTAGAAGTAGTCAGTGCTGCCGAAGCAGGCCTAGTGACCATAGTGGGTGATACAGAAGGAGGGTGCGGAATCTTAGTTAAGGCAATGGAAGTAGTCAAAGGCCTAACCCCTGAATTTGTCATGGAAGCTCCCAGGTCCACTGTAGGAGTCTCCGGCTGTTGGCCAATTTTTTTTGTTAGAGCAGTAGCTAATAACCCATCTATTTCCTCCGCCGTGACAAATTTAGCTGATGAAGAACTAAGAGGTGACCCATTTCTGTCTGTGAGTCGTCTAAAACAGACCCCGACTCCTGCACCTCCATATCAGAGAGTATAGACCTCTCATCCTTGTCATCTGGCTCATCATGAGAGGATTCCGCCGAAGCCGGAATCCCTTCGTGTTGCCATGTTAAATCTGGAATGGATGATGGGATCGCCTCGTCCCGGTGGACGTCCGCCACTACCTGTGTCTCCTGAACCAGACTTGTGCGTTCATTCCCTGGTTGGGAATACCGCCACACACCTAGGCCTTGGCCTGAACTCCCTTGGGGGTCAGATACCCCATCTATCACTGAGCCCCCACTAGACCCTTCTAGAGAGCAATAACTGCCCACAGAACTCTCTGATTTTAAGTTTATAATATCCATTGGTAACCTGTCCGCCGGTACCACTCCCACCACAGTCTCTGACACCACTCCCGCCCCATCAGAATGGATACTAGATACGTCGGGAGTAGAGGCAGAAAGTGAGGCACGAGGCTCCGGCGAACGCCGGGAGACCTTTCGTTCATGAGAATCTTTCCTGGAAGATTTGTGGCTTCGGTGTGACTTAGATCTATCACTAGAACTGCTCTTGGACTTCTCAGACCTCTCACTAGAACTGCTCTTGGACTTCTCCTCTTTGCTCCTCTTCCTCGCCGGTGAAGAAGAGTGACTAAGCGGCTGTTGTCGGAGGGGTGACCTGGACCTGGACCGCGCCCGTGACGTGGAGGGTGTCACCGGGGGCGTAGGTTCACGAGGTCTCTTAGATGTGCCGGGGGCTGGAGTAAGTGCTGCACCCTGCCCAGTCTCTGCCGACTTTCGTACAATGACTCTAGATTTAGAAGGGGTACGTTTAATAGGGGGGTGCTCAACAAGTAAATTATCCCAAAGAACTACGTTATCACATTGAAGGGCCTTATGAGCCACTGTGGTAGCATAAGTGGACAACAGTTGCCTGACCTCTCGCAAAGCGACCGCCGCGGGTCTATCATTGTCTCGCAATACTTTATTACTCAATTGGGTACAGAAGGTACAGTTTTGCGTCACCCGCAATCCCCTTGAGCGATCTAAACATTTAACACATCTGATGCAAAGAGTGTGTGCAAAGGTAGGGATACCTGAACAGGAGGGTGTAACACACAAAGCAAAAACAGGGTATAGGGTAGCCATGACAGAGACTGGTGGAAAACTAACCCACCCCCGGGTTTACTCCAGGTTCTCTAGACTCGCCGGAACTCTGCCCTGGAAAAAATAAAATTTCCAGGAATTAATGCTCATAAGGCTACACCAACATGATCGAACACAAGTGTTAAACAACCTGCTGGGTAACGAGACGTAATACACAACCATTACGGCTCGCCACGCGGGAGGTTTCTTAAGTAAAGATTTCAGAATATCTTCACCTGTCCAAAAGATTTACGAATATCCTCTGACATGATATAAAGACCAGCATGGCTTTTATAAATGACGCAGTCTTCCCAGTGGTGTTTGTTAAGTTTTACTGGAAAACCCATAAAAAGACGCCGGCCCCCGTATTATCTCGCAGATCAAAAACTGAGAAGCCTGTCTTAAATGCTAGATCTGACTTCTCCCGAAGCGTCCTAGATCGCCGTATTGTCGAAGGCGGCGATACCTTAACGTATCCCTCAATTGTCTGGTCAACTATACTGAATTGCAAATCCGTTAATCCCACCCTCCCAAGGTGCAACCGCCGGGTGTGAATTTAAGTTTAACGTTAACCCCAACTGTTCCTATCCCCACTTCTTTGCAAAAGATCGCCGGGGAGGAAAGACCAATCGACAAACAGCCTAGTTTTACTGGCTTTGTAAAACCGGGAAAAACTATACTCAACAAGTGTCCGCATGAACACTTAGTTAAATGGGTAAAGCCATCCCGCCGGGAAACTAAGTAAGCCTGAACACAGGCTTCACAACAGAGACGCAGTCCTGGAGAGCCTCAGGCCACCACTCGCCGGGGGAAACAAGCCTATTTTAACCACGCGTGATTAAAAACTCGGCAACCAGCCGGGTTTTCATGGTGTAACCGAGAAAACCTGCCGGAAAAGGCAACCCCGCCCGCCCAGATTCAATCTGAACCCACCAAATAGACCGTGGGAAAAGCCATATTTTAACCACGCGTGATTAAACACTCGGCAACCAGCCGGGTTTTCATGGTGTAACCGAGAAAACCCGCCGGAAAAGGCAACCCACCCCGCCCAGATTCAATCTGAACGCACCAAATAGACCGTGGGAAAAGCCAAAGCACAACTAAACCCAGGACACACAAATAGTCCGTGGAATTAGCCAATACACAACTAATCCAGGACACACATGACACAGTAGTACATATTTATAGCATAAATCAATAACACTGGTACATGAGACAAAGCTACGAGAGGCTGGCTAGGCCTAAGCAGACGGAAAAAATATATAATCATGTCGTAATATAAACAAAAAGCACTGAATCATATCACAACAGGAACCACCGTCAACACACCACTGTAGCAAATATTCCCGGCGAAGGGAAGAACTGACTCGGGACCCAGAAAAAACTCCACTAAGTGAAGAAAAATACGCTGGGAACGTCAGAGAAAAGAAAAAGCGACTTCATCAGAAAGATAAGAAGAAGCCTAATAACGCGTAGTGAAAGCCACCTACATCACAAGCTAGCTAACCGCGAAAACGTTTCACGAGTCCACCACGGGACCACGAGGGTACATCCGAAATAGATGCCCCAAACACACGACCCAAAATACACTGCACTGCGGGCAACCCGCCCAGGACACTCCTGCTACGCATATCCTAACCTTACTCGATACATCCCGGAGTAAACAAATGAGAAAAAACTCACTAGGGACGCAACAAATGCGGAACCAGCGGAGCGTGGGGAGGCACGTCCGGGTAGGGTGAGCGCAGAGCAGAGAAGGAAGAATGACGCCCGAGTCAGCGTCTGGTCAAAGATCCACACAAGTACATCCACGATTAGATGGAAAGCTTATGAATAGTTATTCTTATTTTCTTTTTGTTTTTTATTTGTTGCGAAGTTTTTTCGTAGTGAGAACCCAATTTCATAATGACTGAACCATGAGTGAGGTTGCGTGCGCTCATGATGAAGGCTCCTCAATTTTTTATGCTCTGCGCGGTAGATTCAAACTACGGCGAATGAGTGTTTGAAGAGGGTGCCTTATGTAATAGGCATAATCGTCAATGATGGAGAGGCCACTAATAAATATACCCGGACGAGCCGCAAGTGACGTCACTGGACCAGGGAGGGAGACGGAACAGCCTCGCCCGGCCCAGGAGAGAGAAAACTGCCCAGCTGGACCCCGCGTCATTGTAAGTATTGACCGCGTTAGTAACATTTTGGATATTTGGGGTGTACCGCGTGCCACCAAATCCGCGTTTCTAAAACTCGCGTTACCGGAGGACCAACTGTATAAAACGGGAAAACCCGAAGTTCGTCCATTCCATTCTTTCCAAAAAATGTGTCGATGTACCCTTCCTTGTTCCGTACCCATCCACGGGGGAAGGAAGAAACGGAAGCTAGAGGTCACTCAGATAACCGAACATGTTCACCTTGACCAAAGTCAAGTGCCTGCCTCACCGAGCCTGGGTTGTTACCCGTTATCACCTCCCCCACGTAACGGGGCTAACGCCCATGTCGTAACGTGACCACCGAGATTACCGACGCCAAGTGCGTCCGGTTGAGTAGGCAGGGACCCTCTCCTAGAGGTAAAATAGTTCACCGATAAAAATGTAAGGTGAGTATCTCGAGCACTGGGACCATGAAAGCCGGAAAAACCAACCCACTAAACCCATTCTAGCGATGAACCATCGGAGGGGCATAATTAGAACAACCATAACGCGTCGCCAGAAATCGAGACTGTTACGTTCGTTGATCATTGCCGCCTGCTCAAGTACCCGGAGTCAAGGTCAGAAGGAACACTGTCCACCTTAACAAAAAACTCAAAAGTAAGATGGTAACGAAATGACTGAGAAGTTAGTGACGACAAGGCCCTGTTACTTGACCCAGTAGTCATGAGCTGACATGTTGGGGGATAAATTGAGAAAACCTGCCCGCAGGCAAACATTCTCCACTACCGGCGAAACAGAGAGTCCATTTAACCCTAAAAATGGAAATCTGATTGCTATCATGGGTCATAAGTGTCCGGTTGTCGGCCGAGAAGGGTCAAAACATCCCATACCGGATCGCCGTGATCGACCGACCATTGTCAAAGGTTTCCCAACCCAAGTTATATCTTGATGACAGTACCTGAACCTCAACGGTTTACCGTACACCTAGTGTCGGTGACCTGCGTGGTAGTGGACACTAACCTTCCCAACTGGTAGAACCGGACCCGGTGCCTTCCTGTTACACCCGGAAGTGAAAACGGTTAAACACCCTCCCAGTACCACAACTAGTGGAATAGTGATACAAGGAAGGTAAACACCCAGCAAAAAGCACAACAGGAATGGCTGAGGCAAAGACGGAAGAGTAGGGGAGGAGTCGTCCCCGGCGTTTGCCGGAGTTGCGTCTTCGAGGTCTCCATATGACGGAGACCTCCCAAAGCCGGACCGAGATATATCCGGCATCCCTCGTCTGGCTCTAAATGTAAACATGTTTGTCAGTCTTGTATACTTAGTTGACTAATGAAGACTTTCCCCAGAGTGACCTAGCTTAAGATCGTGCCCTGCCTTTCGAGAAGGGACCTCGAATGGACAAGTTTTCATGAACCTATGGATAAGGTTAACCACCCCGTCGTAGTCATGGTTTATGGGCTACCTCCTGTGGATAGTCAGTAGAGTGTGCCTTAATTACTAATAGGGCCACTAAACCTAGTGCTTCATAGGGAAGTCTAGTACAAAAAATATAGGTTTGATTCCCGGAGGGAAGAAAGAAACCCTAATATTTAGTAGGGGCCCCGTAATCATTGACGATATGCCTATTAGTATAATAGCCTCCATTCAAGCGCCCGCGGTAGCCAGTTTGAATCTACCGCCGCGGGGAAGAACGGAGTATCCGTCATAAGGGTAACGCTTATTCTCTTATGGAATCATCTTATGATTGGGTACTCTCTACGAAAAAACCTTCGTAAAATATAAAAAAAAAATATATACTTAATAATTGTTATACTATAGCTTTCCATCTCGTGGATTTCTTGTGTGGGGTTCCTTGCCGCTGCTCCCTGAGCCGCCATTCCTTCTTCACTGACATATTAAGATTAACCTTAAGACATCAAGCGAATGGGAAGGGGATGGACGGGAGGGCCCTACATTGTCAATGATTACGGGGCCCCTACTAAATATTAGGTTTTCTTTCTTCCCTTCGGGAATCAAGCCTATAATTTATTAGTGGCCCCTCCATCATTGACGATATGCCTGATATCTTAAGACTGGAGGGGGACATTCGTGACAATATCAACACACTAACAAATTACCTCAGGTAGAGACAAAGAATCCGTTTAACAATTTAAGTGTTTATTTACATACAGTGGAATCTCCAATCTCGATCATAATTGGTTCCCACAAATACCGATCGAGATTCGAAATATCGAGATGCGAAGTTAACTTCTTATGGGAAAAAATACAATCGGTTCCAGCCACTTGCCGACTAACCTACATTTCACATTTGCCCCCCACAATCACATGCAATATATATAATATGTTAAAATAGATAAAATTAATAATGAAAGAGTTTTATTTTTACCTTATATTTATTGATAAAGAGGTTTGTGTGGTTGATTGTTGGTTCCGAGGCGAACGCAGTTAGGTTACGTAGACGAGTTCACAATACAAGTTTTCAAGGGAATGGCGGATGTGTGACTGGTACACCAAGTGGCCGCTAGATCTTTCCATGGTATAAAGTTTAATCAAGTTTTCTTTTGTCTTTACTATTATTATATATTAGATTTTCCTCATACAAATAATAATGTATATTAAAACATGGTAAAGTAATTTATATTACTATGTAAATGAAAGCGGCAGAGACAGGTTAGACTACCGCTTGAGACGATCGATACTAGCGGTACATTAGTATACAGGTGAACAAAACACAATGACTGTGAGGTTCACACATCGATTTGGTCAAGATTAATCTGTTTATATTAGTATATAAGCATCTAGCATCGATATTTAGCTATTAGCTATCGAGATTAACGTTTTTTCATCGAGATTTGTGATTGGGGAGAGCTTGAAGGTGGCATCGAGATGCGAAATATCGAGATGAGATTGATCGAGATATGTGAGCCTACTGTACAATGTTTATAAAATGGAAAAAGGGGGAAGCAGTGCGTTACTTCAAAGAAGATCTGCTTATAGTTGACTGGATTTGCACTCTGTGATCCGTCTAAATGATTACTTAGGGACATATTCTTATTCCTTTTCAAACAGGTACCGACCTATAATACTTTGGATTATATACTGGCCTTAAAACGATTTGTACATTCTATAATTGTTTGTACACCTTGTTTATACTATATAGTTGTACTGATACTGTATATATATATATATCAAAATAAAATAAAATCCTTGAGCTGTAGAACCAGCTTGACTATTAAGTATCACAGCTTGTGAACTCATAACCATATCCGGCGGAGGGTTCTAGGGGTCTTTGAGCTATCTAGCCCCCCCCCCTCCTTTTCACCTTTTAAGATTAACGCTTAATTAGTAATAGCACATGGACTACTAGACCCGTTGCCGTAACGCCACACAGGTTAGTTTTGGTTTACCTAGGGCCACCGACAGGTATCGCGTCAAGAAAGTATTGTTGGATGCCCACAGCTTTGTGTTAGCTATGTCATCCACTGAATAATTTTGCATGAATCTAAGAGAAACTGCTCACTTTCTTATATCATGAGCTCTGCCCAATAAACCGGGATTACTTTCCCTGATTACATCTACAAGTAAAGAAGCTAAATCCGTCTCGTGATGCGATTTCCTGTCCGGTTGACCCATAGGAAGCTTGGTTGTCGAGGTTGTGCTACCCTCATAAACAAGTAAAGCTTGTACCGGGCATAAAAGATGGTGTGTGTGTCCTCTTTTAAGCGCCGGAACAGTAAATTCTGAGAATACATGATCACAATGTTCATTCTTTGCAATGAACGTGGGAGACGGAGCGATTTGTACTTGTTCGTTCAGTCTCCCAAACCTAAAGCAGTTGGGTTCGTTGCTCATCGCCGCCAGCTCCGATACTCTGTTTCCTGTCGCTAAAGCCATCAGGAATACAGCCTTCTTTAATACTGAATCAAAATCTGGAGCATGGTTATATTTGCATGAGTGAAGCAATGATAAGGCTTTGTCAAGCGACCTGGTAGGCATGAGCTGGCGTGGTGGTGGGCGTAGCTTGAAACATGCCCTCATGAAGCCTTTTTCTTCTGCCTGCGGTATGGATAGACCAGTGAGGTCGAAAAAGAGGTTTCTAATAGCTGACAAGTGATTCTTCAGGGTCACTACTGAGAAGCGTTTATGTTCAAACAAATAATCTAGGTACTTAAAAATGAGAGCCACTGAGGCGTCTGTTTGTGCTGTCTCCACTATCCAGGTTGTGAATGTTTTCCAATGTGATTGGTACTGTCTCCTGGTGGACATAGTATACTGATTAAGATTTTTTTTTGTAACACTCTCTCCAGACTGGGTTAGCCATTTGGCATTTTGAATGTCCACAAGGCAAAAGTCAGCGAGGTCTTTAGGTTGCCAATTGTTTCCAAGTGGAAGGACGAGACCGGGAGTAATACCGGGTTCTCGCACCATGTCTTCAATTGGTGATACCACAACTGAGCCGGCCATAGTGGCGCGATCATCGAGACTAGGCCTCAGTAACCCCGTAGTTTGTGAACTACTTGACACATGAGTGAAGCGTCTAGAGGAGGAAAAAATAGATGGAAGTCCACTTGTTCCAGTCCTCTGATAATGCGTTGGGACCTCCCGCTGAGGTTATCTCCCGACGGGTTAGGTAGAGAGGAAGTCTGTGGTTCCCTTCTGACGCAAATAGATCCACCTGTGGATGGTATGGCTCTGCAATCATCTTGTTGAAGATGTTTTGTCTGATTGCCCATTCTACTGAGGTGCTCTGTATCCGGGACAGAGCGTCTTCCCAGACGTTTACTACGCCCGGGAGATAAGATGCATGCAGATGAATGCTCAGCGATTCGGCTAGAGCAAAAATTTGTTCTGACAATTCCAGCAACCTCCGAGACCTTGTTGACCCTTGCTTTTGAATGCAGTGTACCGCATTCAAGTTGTCCATTCGAAACGCAATTGACTTGCCCTGTAATGAAGAGCCGTGAGTTTGTAGGAAAAATAGTGGGACTAAAGAGCTCTTGTTGGTTTATATGAAAATTCATGTCCGGGGACCAAAGACCCTGGCCCTGGTGGCCTAGGCTTGACTGATAACCCCAGCCTATTGTCCCTGAAGCATCTGTGTCTACCCATACCATAGGCGGAGGAGAAACCTACGTCATTATTGAGTGCAATATTTCCTTCTTCGCCCAAACCGACAGTAAGTTGTGAATTAATGGAGGAACGGTCCATAATTTTCCCGCCGGCAAAAGCGGGAAGAATTTGTTGCCTTCCATGATTAACCTCTTTACTTTCAGCCGGCCCAACTTCACAGTTAATTGGATCCAATTGAGAGAACCGACCAGGGACTCCCATGTCGTTCTCGTCGTATTCAGACTGTGGAGAAAACGAAACAGTTTCCTGCGAAATCTGTTGCGATTGTCCACGCTCTGAGTGAGAGTCAGATTGGCCATGTCCCAGACCAGCCCTATCCATTGGATTTCCCTTGTGGGTACAAGGAGAGACTTTGCCAAGTTGACCTTGAACCCTAGGGTCTGTACATGATTTATGACTTTGTTTACATGACTTTGGCATAAACTCTCTGACTCTGCCACTACCAGCCAGTCGTCTAGATACCACATCACCTTGATCCCTTGAGCTAATAAAGGTATAAGGGCTTGCCGGACTAATTTTGTAAAGATTCTCGGTGCCAGGTTCAACCCGAAGGGAAATCTCTGAAAGACGTAAGTCTCTTGTCTGATCCTCAAGGCGAGGAATTTTTGGAACCGTTTGTTTATGGGGACATGCCAATAGGCATCTTTCAGGTCTAGGGAGCACATCCAACCTTGTGGCGGAAGTGTGAGCCTGATTTTATTCACTGTAAGCATCCTGAAGGGTGAATTGTGATTATGAGTGTTCAGATACGAGAGATCTACTACTGGTCGCATCTGCACACTGTCCCTCTTTGGCACAAGAAAAAGTCTGGAGGTGAAAACATGGCAAGTTGGATTTACCGGGACAATGACATGCTTGGTGATCATTTCTTGGACAAGTGACTCCACCTCTAAAGAAACATGATTGAACTCTTGAGTTTGACGTAAACGAGGTCGTCGGAGCCACCGCCAAGTGATGCCCTTGCTTACCACTGTCCGGGCCCACGTTCGCTGGGGCCAGGCCCTGCGGCATGCCTGGAACGACCCAGTTTCTGTACTGGGTCTGTTCGCCGGGACTGCTCTCGGATCCAACTCGCCCGTGATAGGCCCCGGGAGAGAGAGAGAGTGTGACTGACTAGTTTTTTGGTGGTGGTGTAATGGAACGAGATGGCTGGCTGGTTTTAGCAGACATCGATCCCTGGTGTGGCTTGTTGTGAGACTTACCTTTGTTATCCCACTTGCCTGAGTGTTTACCCTGCCTCTGTTGTGCTGAGTACAGTCAGTCCCCCCCAAAACACATCTATATGGGCGGCAAAGCACGTCGTGTATTGTGAATTCTCGTAATAGGAATAACATAACTTATGGAGAAAAATAGCAAGTGTCCAGGATACGCAATTAATAGGCTTACTGCGTATCCTTGACACTTGGGTTAAGCATTTAATTTTAAGGTAAGCAATGGCTATTGTTTGTTTCTATTATTGTAGACCTATTATAGCCTTTATGTAGGCCTACAACCCTTCGATTAACAGAATTCGTAATATTTAGGCATTAGGCCTGTTTCTTTTCCATGTGCGTTTATTTGAACTTATATGAACATTGAAGATCGATAATAGAAGTTGGGACAGCAATTGGGTGTTGGAAAAATTATATTTTCGGCGCCCAGTCGTATTCTGGGTAGGCCAACCGAGAAACAAACATCTTCCCCCTGCAACATCTCGCAAGCAAGTAATATGAAGTTAATAAAAATAAATAAAACTGCCATCGTTCAAAGAACGAACTACTAGATACGAGAGTGCGCCAATAACAACAACAACAGTTGAGCGGCGCCGGCCTAGTCTGGCAGCGGAGGAGGGTGGCGTGGCGTAGGGAGGGGGGTGGCATGGAATACGAAAAACAGCATTTTTACAGTTTCTTACAGTTTCTTACAGTAGATCCTCTGGAAAAAGGCAAACTAGGCCTGTGTATCCAGCTCAGTGCCAGTACTTGCACTGCTTCGGTCGTTCACGGTGTTGGCAGCGGCGGTAGCAGACGCAACATTTTTACTATTCTGTATTTTTGCTTTATAATCAAACTTCAAATCTTGTCTTCCCCATGCTTTATCAAGATTACTTTCAAACTTCCTTATTGATTCGGAATCGACTACATACTGGGGCAGTGCGTTCCACTCATTTACCACTCTATCACAAAATGAGTTCTTTGCCTTTTCAAGCCTATTTCTTTCTTTGTAAATTTTCTTAGAGTGTCCTCTCGTTCTTGTTCCCTCCCGCATCAAGTAGATACCTTCACACACATCCTCATCATACATTCCTGACACTATCTTAAAAGTCTCTATCATATCCCCTCTCTTTCTCTTATATGCCAGTGTCGGAAGCCCCAGTGTCCTCAACCTCTGCTCATAGCCCGCGACGTTGGTACTAGCTTGCTACCTCTCCTCTGCACTTTCTCCACTGCTTCTATATCCTTTACCATATATGGAGCCCACACCTGGTTCGCATATTCCAGGTGCGGCCTAACCAGCGCTGTATAGAGATTCCTGAATATTTCTTCGTCAAGTGACACAAATGTCCTCCTTATCAGCCCTACAATTCTATTGGCTTTGTTTATCTTTTCCGCTAAATGTTCTGAGAAATTTAACTTATTGTCTATCACTACTCTTATATCCTTTTTTTTACACCACTCTTCAACCGCAATCTGGGTATTGTGGGGTCAATTCGCGTTTTAGGACTTTGAGTACCTTTTGGACCCCTCAACGCGGATTAGGGTAAACGTGGAATGAGGATACGTGTATTGGGTGGACTGACTGTACCTCCCTGCTGCTGGGGAGCTCTGGGGTCCCGAAAGGACTGTTTAGCACTAGGAGCTTGAGGCTTATTACCGCCTTTAGGTTTAGAGTACGGTTTCCTAAAGGGCTCCTTCCTAGGCTGGGAGGTACTCTGCCTTAGTACATCTACCATATTGAATACTGCACTCCATGTATCCTGATTAAGTAGTGAGGCAGTTAATACTGAGGAAAGTGTTGCCCGGCGACCTACATCTTCCGGCAACTTCTTTACTAGGTATACTCTTAAGTCCTGGCGTGCTCTGACCGCCTCCATGATAGCTATTCTTATATCACCTAAGGACTGAATGGAGTTTTGTAGCAGAAGCCTGCGTGATAGTTCCGTGGCCTTCCGTACATTCTGATCTGAGATGGCCGTAATGGTTCTCGTGAGTGACTGGGCAATCTGGCGACTTACTAAATATTGGGAAAATAGTCTAAGTGCTTTACTGCGTAGCTTGAAATCTCTGTCCAAGTGGGCCGGAGGAGGAGTACAAAAGGGGTCGTTCAATTCGTAAAGTACGAGTTTGGGGGCTGCCAAGAAGTCAAACAAAGCCGGCGCCACCCCTCCGGCCTTATTAACTGATAGCGAGGCCCATAAGTGGTTCTCTTGGGGGATCAGATGGGAGGATTTCGAGGTAATGGTGGCTGCGAATTGTTGCGCCTCTATTTCCCAGTCAACCCACGGACCCGTACCTACCTGCCCCACCTGCAGGATTGGACTGTGGCCTAGATCGAGCGCCGGAACTGTATCCAGTTCCGGTGTCAGTGCATTGAGGGACTTTATGTCGTTCATGCCTTCCGCTCTTGCCCAGTCTGAGAAAAGTTGTGCAGCTGAGGCGGGAGAGGTAAAGCTGGAGATGCAGAGTATACGAAAAAATCAGCACTGTATACATTGGGTATTGCCTTAACCCTTCAAACTCGGATGGTACACGTGTGTACCATTATGTTTTGCCCCCAGGAACCCGGGTGGTACAACATTGTACCAGTGGTTGAAAGCCTGTGAGCTTGGTGTGCGAGGCGTCGGTCCGACGCATGTAAACAACAGCCGGCTGGACCGACGCCCCGCATCTCCGGCCACAAGAAGGAGAGCGTCGCTTGTTCGTGTGTGCCTGTATGTTGTTGTTAAGTATCGAAAAGTATTGTAAAGTGGCTGTTGTTGCTGTAAGTTATCTCCACTGAAATCATCATCACAACTCAACCAGTTGACTTAGAGAGCTCTACTTAATGCCATTCTACAGGTAAATAACACAGCTACGCTTGCGGATGCGCGGGAATGCGGGAAGCAGTCAGCATAACAATGATACGGTAGCCTAGCCTAGACGTTTTTCGGCCAAAACACCCGGGTTTCGGGGAATATATATATAATGCGTAGCCGGGGCTTGAGGGTTAATAGTAACATCCAATAACTTTCCTTCTACATCTTTGGCTCTGAGTTTCTTACTCTTACTTACCTCGATGGTCCATTCACTAGGGACCAGGAGCTCCCCCGACACGGTCTGCTGTGCCATATGTGGTTTCTGTGCTATTGCCGGAATCCATGAGCAATCTGGCCCGTACAGGAGGCATAGGGCCTCTCCTCTGTGGGAGTTTATCCAGAGGGGGAGGAGTAACATCCCTGATTACACGGACCTTAGAGGTAGTCAAGGAGGCAGGCACTATCGTGCTACACGCCGTGGCTGATGCCGGATTTACGTTAAGAGGAGGAAAAGAAGCTTGGGGAGATTTAATGGTGGTAGGCTGTAAAGGTCTTACCGTGGAGTCAATCGGGGGAGCTACCGGGGTACTGGTGGAAGGACCTGAGGTAGTAGGAACATTCTGTTGCATAATTTTATGTAAAATCTCATTCAGTTCGTCTGTAGTCACACATTTACTGTGGGACCCCCGAGAGGATTAAGAGCTCCCTTCATATTCCTCCTCATTGTTCACTTGTTGAGCCGAGGACAGATCCATGTCCTCCTGCTCTCCGGGTAAATCTATTACTTCCGGCGTTTGTTGCCGGTTTTCAGGTACCTGGTTATCCAGTGGCCAAATGAGATCTGGGACAGACGAGGGGAGGGCGTCTAAGTTAGTATTCTCCCCCGTCATGGTCTGATTATCACTAGAGGGATTTAGCTGTGAGAGCGATTGTCTCCAGACTCCACTGTCCTGTCCTGCAGGTGGTTGGGAGTCCGGTATTACCTGAGAGTCATCATAACTTTGATGTGAGCATGCTTGTGAACCCCCATAGTTCTCGGCTAAAACCCTATTCGACACAATCGGAGGAGCTCTACGTGCTACATAATTTAGCTTAGGTATTGCAAAAGTAAAGTCATGTGGTTCACTTAAGGACTGGCTATTCACCTCCCTAGGACTCGACTCAGTCCCCTCTGCTCCTACCTCCTATCTTTGTGATGTGGAGGTAGAGGCGGAGGGAAGTGGCCGCGACCCCGGCGTAGGCTGGTGACGCGGCTTCGTGACATCCTTCTATCTATCTATATATTGCCCGATAGATAAGGTCACATTTATGTCCTGCACTACTTTGTCCTGAACTGGATTGTTTTGTCGAAGAATCTGAATCCTCCCTCCGCCGTTTCGTCGATCTAGAAGACTCAACTGAAGAATGACGGGATTGTCTATGGGGGGACCGTGATCTCGACCGAAACTTAGTACTCGGGGAGGGGGACCGTCTTCTCTTTGACCAGTCAGGGGGGGGTCTCCTCGGCACTCTCACTGTCGCTACTATTACTACTCACCAGTGCTTTAGATAAGACTTTAGTTTTCGATTTTAGTTTAGTTGACTTGGCCGGAGTTGATTTTACTAAAGGAGATTTTATTACTAGATGATCCCACAGGGCCTCATCGTCACAGTGTAATGCTTTATGGGCTACGTCCTTTGCGTACCCGTTAAATAAGTTTTTGTTCTCTTTTAAAGCCGCAAGGCATGAAAGGTCTCTCTTGTCGAATAGCGCCGCTCTTAGTTCTGAGCACACGGCGCATCGTTTCGACACCCATAATCCTTGTGAACGATTGAGGCACTTAACATATTTTATACATAATTTGTGTGCAAAAACTGGTAATAGAGAGCAGGTAGGAGTAGCGCATAAGTCAAACCGAGGCATGATGGAGTTAGGACCCCCCCTGTGCCGTAATCGGCTCACCCAACTGCCGCCGGTACTGCTACTGAAGTGTTGCTAATCTGGAAATAGAAATTTCCAGGAATCAATGCTCATAAGGATAACCTGAGAGGTGTTAACACATCCTACCTCAAGTCCGCCGGAAAATTGCTATAGCCACTGCTACTCTAACCTTCTGCTGGACTTGACTCAGAGAAACTATTAGGTTTCTCCGATTCTTTGAACTGCTTACCTGTGACAAAGGTGTCACTGGCCCTTGACGACCTTAAGCGTTCTACTATCAATGACTATTTGGACTAGAGAGATAGTAAAAGATCACGCATTCTTGTAAGTAGAGTATTTAGTCAGTGTTACCAATGAACTGTGCGCCGGGCGTACTAAGTTGCCGCGTGAGGCTCTCGGTCAGGGCGAGTTCACTCAGCAGGCCGAGTTATTCCCAGAGAAAATCGCATTTCCGCCGGGAAGTTCATGGTTTAGCATACCACGCCGGGACATTTGGTAAGTTCCTTACTCGTCCACAGGACGAGAAACGGGCAGCTGGCTTTGAAAGATGCCGGAAAAACGAACCAAAATTTTCAGAGGTGTTGACTTATCTGTGAAAGTCAGACACCCCCAAAAACCCCACACCAACAGGACGTCTCCTGATTCCCTCTAAACATGTAAAATCTCACATGAAAACTCAGGGAAACACAATAGGCTATGACATACATGGAATAATATTATTTATCAAATAATCACCCCTAGCCTTACCCGGAGACCCCTACTGAGGCTGGCCACGAGGCTTGTAGAAACATCAGCAAAACGGCAGCTCTCCAACCCCTGAAGACCCAGCAGCCGCAGCACATGGTGAAGAGGTCCACGAGAGGGGCCCACGCGCAGACCCGGACTCTGGAAGGTTCCACACCATGTGTGGCAACCCTTAAACCAGAGCATCTGCTAAAAACAATAATGCAACTGCCTCATAGAGACGGCCTGAAGCATAATCCTGCGTTGAAGTAGCCTCCTAACTAATTAGTTAAGCAACAGCTAAGGCGCATATGACAATAACATAAACATACATGGTGCGTAGATCCTTGGTGGACACGAAGCGCCTTTACAAAGTACCCTATTTTAACACTTCCTGCGGGCGTACCAATGGGGTAGCCTGTGCTAGCTAATCTAAAACCTTGTTCAATACAACTCAGATATATACAAATGAGTAAGGACTCACTAGAAGGGAGCAAACGAAGAATGAAGCGGAGCACACTGGCACCCAACCAAACGGGACGATCGCGAGAAGAGGAAGAAGGAATGGCGGCTCAGGGAGCAGCGGCAAGGAACCCCATACAAGAAAACCACGAGATGGAAAGCTATAGTATAACAATTATTAAGTATGACCAAAAAATGCTAGAATTGAAAGGGAACTGGTGGAGTATAGTTTGGAGGGTTTTGAGTTATATGAGAGGAATGCTATTAGAGCAGAGGTTGGAAGAGGACTGTTTATTTATGTAAGAAAAGAGCTCAAGGTAAATGAGGTGGATATGAGACAGCAGTATTGTGAGTATTTGTGTATTGAAGTAAAATGTGCAAGAGGATCAATTCTAATTGCCTCTATATATAGAAGCCCAAATAATAGTAGGGAAGAGGATGATAACCTACTGAAAGCAATGGAGGAAATAGATAATAGAGAGAACAAATATAAGATTTTGATTGGAGATTTCAATTTGCCAAGGATCAACTGGGCAAATTGTACTACTCCAGCGGGACAGTGTAGCCTGGAAAAAAAGTTTATAGAGAAAGTGAGAGATTGTTTTTTAACGCAACATATTACAGAGATGACAAGATATAGAGATGGGACGCAGGGGAGTGTACTTGATTTGATTTTTAGCAATGAGGAGGATATAGTGGAACATGTCAATGTGGATAGCCCTATAGGTCGTAGTGACCATGCCTGTATAAGTTTTAGTTGCAATATTAAAACAGAGAGGGATAATAGAAGCAATAAAAAAATATACATGTATGATAGAGCAGATTATGAGCTGCTGAGACGGTGTTTGGACATTGACTGGGGGGGAATACTTGAACGGTGAAGACGCTGAAGGAATGTGGAGGAAGATTAGAGTCAAACTGGAGAATGCTGTATCCAAATGTGTACCAGTAAGGGAATATAAGGATAAAACAAAATTGAGGAAAAGAACGAACCCAGAATTGCCAATGAAAAGAAAGCTTTGGACATTGATAAGAAGAAAGAAACAATTGTGGGAAAAACTAAAATTGTTAAAAAAGAACAGGGGGTCTAGTATAGAAGCTAAAGAAGTGGATTTAGAACGCAGACAAATAAACAATAAAATAAGGTGGGAGACAAGGAGAGGGAGAGAGAGATTGCTAGAAATGTGAAGGATAATCCAAAAATATTCTGGAAGTATATTTAGGAAAAGTTAACAAGAAGAGTAGGTATCCCAGAACTGATAGGAGACTTGGATGATAGGAATAGAGCGGAAACTGATAAGGAGAAAGCAGAGGTGCTGGGGAAATACTTTGGGGAGGTACTAACAGTGGACTCGGTTGATGCAGTGCCTACTATTCCCATCAAACAGGCACCAGCACTAGAACTAATAGAGTTTTCCCATGCTAGAATAAGGAGGGCTATAGAAAAAATTAACAGAAGTAAGTCCCCGGGACCGGATGGGATACATCCAAGAATCATAAAGGAAGGAGGTGAGATGTTAGTAGAGCCATTAAATTTTTTATTTGAGGTATCTTTTAATACAGGACAAATCCCGATGGACTGGAGAGAGGCGAACCCTAGACCCCTCCGGAGTATGTGTTCGGAACATACGAGCTGTGATACTGGTTGTAGGCATTGTACTGTATTATAAAATTTCTCTGTAGTATTCATTGCAGGAAATTGTGCTAAAAGCCAATAGTAGTGTTACGACAATTCTTGTTGTAAGTAGCTTTGGCTGTGAAGCAATAGATTTTTGAGAAATCTCGGTAGTGGCAACTACGACTTTTACTTTTGCAGTAATTACTTCTGCATAAGTACACGAGTTCAGTACTTCTACGAATGTACAAGAATTCATTTATGTTTGGTTATATTTTTAGGAATATATCCACTAGTTAATGGGGTTTATTTATTAGTGGCCCCTCCATCATTGACGAACATGCCTATTACATAAGGCATCCTCTTCAAACACTAATCCGCCGTAGTTTGAATCTACCGCGCAGAGCATTTAAAATCTGAGGAGCCTTCATCATGAGCGCACACGACCTCACTCAGAAACATGGATGGGAAAGTAAGGAAGTGGTACCTGAAGAAGGGGGAGAGGATAGGGGCGGAGGGGGGGAGAAAAGAAGTGGTGGTACAGGAAGAAGGATTGGAGGGAGAGGTGCAACAGGAAGGGGAAATAGTAGGATAAAGACAGGGAATATCAATCATAATGTAAAAGCAACAGGTGCAAGATGGTCTATAGCAATGTGGATGGGCTGCTATCAAAGAAATTAGAAATAAACGATTGCATCAGACAGGAAGAGCCCTTAATATTGTGTCTATGTGAAACTAAACTAAATAAAGGGATAAGTTTGGAGGGAATGGGATGGAACAACTATAATATCTGGAGAAGGGATAGAGAAGACAAGATGGGGGGAGGGGTGCTAATTCTTACACATAATAAATTGAAAACCAGAATGATTGATCTGAATTAAAATGTAAAACTTGCAAACTAAACAAACCAAAATTGGGACAAGGACAATATAAAGTCAAATTAAATTATCAAAATCGCTATGTGGAAACAACGCTTACTAAAATGAAAATTATTAAATAAAAGAACACAATCCACCACATAGGGTGTACATCACTACATGAGCAAGTTAATCTGTTTCCCAAGCAAACCAATCGCACATATAACAACGCACTATCGTCACGTTAAAGGAAGTAGTCAAGTTTGGGAAGTCCGGGACGTTCTGGCAAATTTTACTAAACTCTGCATGAATAAAGAAACTACATGTTAATGTCAAAATATTATTTAAAATCAAATTTGCAACATGACAAGACATTAACAATAGTAAAAAATACAAATATTGATAAGATATCTATACTATTACAAAATAATATATAAAATACAGTACAGCACTCACTAACGATAGTGCTATCGGGTAGGTACCTGTAAGCATAGCATGCCTCAAGTGACCCCTATCAATAACTACCCTACAAATAACCTACATTTATAGCACAAATAAACTAAGGAAATCGCAAAAGTAAGCAATTGATACTATCGACAATGAATACATATAATATAATATAATATAATATAATATAATATAATATATATAATATAATATAATATAATGAATAATAGTAAAGCGGAAATATTAGCAGTAGAATTGATAGATGATGACAATCAAAAGGCGGATATTGTAGTGGCCTACATGCCGCCCTACACAGGGGCTTGGGAAGAGGAGGAATACAAATTTATCAAAGATGAGATGATTATTTGTATTGAAAAATTAACTCATAGAAACAATGAATTAATTATAGTAGGGGACTTCAACTGTAAAGAGGTGGATTGGGAGCAGAGAGAAGCTGGTAGCAACGTGAACTCGTGGGGGTATAGGCTACTGGATATGGTAACAGAAATTTTATTGGTGCAAAATATAAAGGAAAATACAAAAAGAAGGGGAAATGATGAAGCATCCAGATTGGACCTAATGTTTACTAGAGACCCAGATGTAATTTCTGATATAAAATACTTACCACCTTTAGGCAAGAGCGATCACGTTGTAATGGATATAGAAATCCTATTGGGTTATTCCAATATGGAGGAGAGGGAGGAGCACAAGGAAACTAGGTTTGACTATGCAAAAGGAGACTACCAATCACTGAGACAATACTTTAGAGATGTTGACTGGAGTGAAATACATCAGAGAAATAGTGTAGACGAGAAGTATGGAGTATTTAAAACAATATATGAAGAAGGAGTTAATAAATATGTCCCTAAACAAGGTAATAGGTCAGCGAAGGTAAAGGATTGGTTTAATGAAAAATGTAGGAAAGCCAAGGAAAAGAGAGACCAAGCGTGGAAGGCAGCTAGAAAAAGGTGTAATAGAGAAACTTGGAACAGATACAAGAGATTAAGAAATGTATATGCTGCAATCAGGAGACAAGAAGCCAGAGAATATGAGAAGAACATTGTGAAAAAATGTAAGAGTGATCCTAAGCTGTTCTATAGGTTTATAAATAGTAAAATGAAGGTAAGGGATAGAATAGTCAGGTTGAAGGTTGAAGGGACCACTTATGATGACGACCAGAATATGTGTGAAATTATGAACAATACACTACACTCAGTATATACTAAAGATGATAACTTTGAAGAAGTACCGGTAGGTGAAATTGGTGATAAACTGGGAGAGATTAATTTTCTCCCAGAGGAGCTAGTAGAAATAATGAAAGGACTAGATGTGAAAAAAGCAGTGGGACCTGACAATGTAGCGGGATGGATTTTGAAAGAATGTGCTGACGAACTAGTGAAACCCTTATATGAGATAATGAAATACTCTCTGGAAGTGGGAAAATTACCAATGGACTGGAAGAGAGCCAACATTGTACCGATTTATAAAGGTGGGAACAGGGAACATCCATTGAATTATCGACCTGTGTCACTTACTAGTATAGTGTGCAAAATCTGTGAGAAAATAATTAAGAAAAGATGGATGATTTACTTGGAAAAGAATAATCTACTATCTAACAGGCAATTTGGATTCAGGGAGGGTACCTCATGTGTTACAAATCTACTCAGTTTTATGACAGAGTGGTTGACATATTACAAGAGAGAGATGGATGGGTGGACTGCGTATATATTGACATGAAGAAAGCTTTTGACAGAGTATCGCATAGCAGGCTGAAGTGGAAATTAAAAGAGTATGGAGGGATTCAGGGTAGTTTGTTAAATTGGATGGAGGACTATCTTTCAGGGAGACAGATGAGGACTACTATCAGAGATAAATTTTCTACGTGGAAAGATGTCACAAGTGGAGTTCCGCAGGGAGCGGTGCTGGCTCCCATAATGTTTCTAATATACATTAACGACATGCCAAAGGATATAAATGCATATATGAATATGTTTGCAGATGATGCCAAGATCATGAAGCATATAGAAGATGAAAACAGTGGTAGGGAATTACAGAGGGATTTGGATAGGATAGATCAATGGAGCAAGAAGTGGAAAATGGAATTTAACACATATAAATGTCATGTAGTGGAAATGGGAGTAAGTAAAAGAAGGCCACATATGGAATATAAGTTAGGAGAAAACACTATTAACCCATCAGAGAAAGAAAAGGACTTAGGGATAACTGTTAGGAGTGATCTTTCACCTGAGAATCATATTAATAAGATAGTGGGAGAAACATATGGACTGCTAAACAGAATTAAAATAGCCTTTAACTATATAAACGAGGAGATGCTGGAGAAAATAATAAAAACATTGGTGAGACCAAGACTGGAGTATGCAGCAGTGGTGTGGGCACCACATCTAAAAAAGCATATAAAGAAGCTGGAGAAGGTTCAGAGAGCTGCAACTAGGATGATACCAGAACTGAGAGAATTACCATATGAGGAGAGATTAAAGAACTTAGATTTACCATCTCTAATGGATAGGAGGGAGAGAGGCGATATGATTATGATGTACAAATGTGTGAGAGGACTCGAAAAGGTGGACTGGAGGGGTTATATTGTGAAAGATAATGATAGAACTAGGGGGCATAGATATAAGCTAATGAAAGGAAGATGTAAAGGAGATGTGAGAAAGTACAGTTTCCCTTACAGAAGTATAAGTAAATGGAATCAGTTGAAAGAGGAAGTGGTGTGTGCCAAAAACATTCATATTTTTAAGGCAAAGTTAGATAATTGTAACTCAGGAAGCGGGACAATACGAGCCTAAAAAGCTCAACTCCTGTATACTACAAATAGGTAAATACAAATAGGTAAATGGCTTCAGTCATTATGAATTGGGTTCTCACTACGAAAAAAAAAACTTTGTAAAAAATAAAAAACAAAAAGAAAATAAGAATAACTATCCAATAAGCTTTCCATCATATCGTAGATGTACTTGTGTGGATCTTTGACCAGACGCTGATTCAGGCGTCATTCTTCCTTCTCTGCTCTGCGGTCAGCCGGCCCGGACGTGTCTCTCCACGCTCCGCTGGTTCCGCATTTGCTGCGTCCCTAGTGAGTTTTTTCTCATTTGTTTACTCCGGGATGTATCGAGTAAGGTTAGGATATGCGTAGCAGGAGTGTCCTGGGCTGGTTGCCCGCAGTGCAGTGTATTTTGGGTCGTGTGTTTGGGGCATCTATTTCGGATGTACCCTCGTGGTCCGGTTGTGGACAGGTGAACTTTTTCACAGTTAGCTAGCTTTGTGATGCAGGCGGCTTTCATTACGCGTTATTGCTTCCTTTTATCTTTCTGATGAGGTAGCGTATTTTTGCTGACGTTCCCAGCGTATTTTTCTTCACTTAGTGAAGTTTTTTCTGGGTCCCGAGTCAGTTCTTCCCTTTGCCGGAAGTATTTGCTACAGTGGTGTGTTGGCGGTGGTTCCTGTTGTGATATAATTCAGTGCTTTTTGTTTATATTCCGACATGTTAATGTTATCCGTCTGCCTAGGCCTAGCCAGCCTCTCGTAGCTTTACCACATATACAAGTGTTATTGATTTATTTTCTAAATATGTACTACTGTGTGATGTGTGTCCTGGTTTAGTTGTGTATTGGCTAATTCCACGGACTATTTATGTGTCCTGGGTTAGTTGTGTATTGGCTAATTCCACGGACTATGTTGGGCCCGGCGTTAGTTGTGTTTTGGCTACGCCTCGGTCCTGTGTTGCGTTCAGATGGGATCTGGACGGGGTCGGTTATTTCCGGCGGGTTTTTCTCGGTTACACCATGAAAAAACCCGGCTGGTTGCCGAGTTTTGGACACGCGTGGTTTAAAAACAGGCTTGTTTCCCCGGCGAGTGGGTGTCTGTGGCTCCCCAGGACGGCGTCTCTGGGGTGCCTGTTTCAGGCTCCTTCTGATTCCCGGCGGGTTGGCTGTACCCATCTAACAGTGTTCATACGGACACGTGTTGTTTGTAGTTTTTTTCGGTTTTGCAAAGCCAATATAAAACTATGCTGTTGTTGTATTTCCTCCCCGGCGATCTTTTACAAAGATGTGGGGTTCGGAACAATTGGGGTTAACTTTTAAACTTTAAATCACCAGGCGGGTGCAACCTGGTAGGGTGGGATGACCGAATTTGCAAAATTCAGTTTAGTTGACCAGACAATTGAGGGATGCATTGTGTATCGCCTCCTTCAACATACGGCAATTTAAGGCACAATTGGGGTTAACGTTTTTTAAACTAATATTCACACCCGGCGGGTGCTCCCTGGAAGGGTGGGAATAACGAATTTACAATTCAGTTAGTTAACCAGACAATTGAGGGATACGTTTTGTATCGCCGCCTTCAACATACGGCGATCTAAATAGATACTTCGGGAGAAGTTAGATCTCGTATATTTGTCAGGCTTCCCAGTTTTTGATCTACGAGATAATTCGGGGGACGGCGTCTTTTTTAGTTTTTTTTTTGTCCAAAATTGAATCTTGAAACAAACACCACCGGAAAGACTTAATCAGTTATAAACGCCAGGCTGGTCTTTATATATTATGTCAGAGGGTATTCATAAATCTTTTGGACAAATTAAGATATTCGGAAATCTTTTACTTAGGAAACCCCACCGCGTAGCGAGCTGTAGTCGTTGAGTATTACGTCTCGTTACCCGGCGGGTTATTTAACACTTGTGTGCGAACATGTTTGGGTTAACCTTATGAGCATTAATTCCTGGAAATTTTCTTTTTTTCCAGAGCTGGGTCCCGGCGGGTCTATGCAGAACCTGGAGTAAGTATCCCACAGTCTCTGTCATGGCTACCTTTGCCCCGGTTTTTGCTTTATGCATTACGCCCTCCTGTTCAGGTATCCCTATTTTTGCGCACACCCTTTGTATAAAATGTGTTAAACTGTCTCGTTTGGTGTGGGTTACCTTTCCGGCGTTTTTTCTCGTTGCTCCGAGAACACCGTTTTTGTTTACCGAGTTTTAGTCAGGATGGCTCAAAATAGGTAAGTTACCCCGACGAGTTTGGTCGCTTGAGGGCTCATAAGAAACTGCGTTTTCTGTGGTCAGGGTGCAGTCAGTGTGACATAGGACACCCTAGACCCCTCCGGAGTATGTGTTCGGAACATACGAGCTGTGATACTGGTTGTAGGCATTGTATTATAAAATTTCTCTGTAGTATTCATTGCAGGAAATTGTGCTAAAAGCCAATAGTAGTGTTACGACAATTCTTGTTGTAAGTAGCTTTGGCTGTGGAGCAATAGATTTTTGAGAAATCTCGGTAGTGGCAACTACGACTTTTACTTTTGCAGTACAGTAATTACTTCTGCATAAGTACACGAGTTCAGTACTTCTACGAATGTACAAGAATTCATTTATGTTTGGTTATATTTTTAGGAATATATCCACTGGTTAATGGGGTTTATATGTGCACATGTAAACTTATAAGTTTTTAGTTTTCACCACTTACTTTAAGTGGGGTGCCTTCTTAACTAGCAGATCTGTGAACAGAGTCTCAGAGTTAACCCTTTTTCAAGCAGGCTTCTTTGAAGCACGCTCCTGCTTGTACCCCTTTTTGAAGATTTAGGCTGTATAAAGTTTATGCACCCGAATATCTCTTTTTTACAAAAGTAAGAATACTATGTGGTTGTTTGATTATCTGCTTTTCTAGAGTTATGATATGATTACGAATGTCCCCCTCCAGTCTTAGAAATCAGGCATGTTCGTCAATGATGGAGGGGCCACTAATAAATTATAGGTTTGACTCCTGTAAGGAGATAAAGAAAACCTAATATGCATAGCCTACGTGAGTTGCAGTTGGGATGTGTGTACATGCTTAGATTGATATGCAGGATTCGAAGTTGCATAATAAATCGTAGGCAGTGTCCACCATTCTTTAACTGTCTACGTGGTGCGATGCATAAGGTGTTGATTTTCGGTGTGAGCATCCTGGATTCGAATCCACGGACTGCCACATGTGTTTGTAAATTTCATTAATCGATTTTAGGAGTATAGTTGGTTGTTGGAAGGAACATAATAATTGATATTGGTTCAGGGGTAATTTATCGAGAGGACTTCCCTAGTGGTTAAGGCCCCATTAATTGCTCTTTCCATTCACATATGCATAGCCTACGTGAGTTGCAGTTGGGATGTGTGTACATGCTTAGATTGATATGCAGGATTCGAAGTTGCATAATAAATCGTAGGCAGTGTCCACCATTCTTTAACTGTCTACGTGGTGCGATGCATAAGGTGTTGATTTTCGGTGTGAGCATCCTGGATTCGAATCCACGGACTGCCACATGTGTTTGTAAATTTCATTAATCGATTTTAGGAGTATAGTTGGTTGTTGGAAGGAACATAATAATTTAGTAGTGGCCCCGTAATCATTGACGACTGGGGCCCTCCCGACCATCCCCTTCCCATTCGTTGATGTATTAAGGATTTTGGTTTACTTGATATGTCAGTGAAGGAAGAATGACGCCTGAATCAGCGTCTGGTCAAAGATCCACACAAGTACATCTACGATATGATGGAAAGCTTATTGGATAGTTATTCTTATTTTGTTTTTGTTTTTTTATTTTTTACGAAGTTTTTTTTTTCGTAGTGAGAACCCAATTCATAATGACTGAAGCCATGAGTGAGGTCGCGTGCGCTCATGATGAAGGCTCCTCAGATTTTAAATGCTCTGCGCGGTAGATTCAAACTACAGCGGATTAGTGTTTGAAGAGGATGCCTTATGTAATAGGCATGTTTGTCAATGATTACGGGGCCACTACTAAATATTAGGTTTTCTTTATCTCCTTACAGGAGTCAAACCTATAATATGTGCACATGTAAACTTATAAGTTTTTAGTTTTCACCACTTACTTTAACCCGTTGAGCCCCGGCTAGTTATAATATTTTGTTCACCCCAGTCCCAAGCCATTTTCACTTCTTTTTTTTGTTTGCTAAAATGGAAGACAATGATGAGAAATGAAAAAAAAAAAAAAAAAAAAAAAAATCACCTCGGATATTTTTTTTGGGGGGGAGGGGAGCCTCAAAAAAATTTGTTGAGCCAAAATGGAAGAGAATGGTGAGAAATGAATAACAAAATAAAAAAAACTCACCTCGGTCATTTGGGGGGGGGGGTCGAAAGTTCGTCACCCCCGCATGACCACCCGCCCGGGAGCACTAGGGTGAAAACTGAGTACGGCATTGTACGGCATACATCCTAAGGAGTGTCTCACATAAATCTCAAGCCTCTAGCTCCCATACGACCGGAGTAATGAAGGTTCAAAGTGGCGGTGAACTACTGTAAGTGTGTAAAGTATCCCCACTAAGCCCACCACCACCGGCCGCGCGGCTGTCTTGGCCCGCTCACACCTACCGGCCCGGCTCCCACACACACTACGGTACCTTCCCCTCCTATTCTCCCGCCATTTCCTACCTTACGAGCCACGTAAATTATTTTAATATGCCGGACGCACGTGATGCGTCGCTGGGAGTTGGTGATAACAAACTGCCGACGCATCACGTGTGACGCTGGGTCTCACTGGGTTAAGTGGGGTGTCTTCTTAACTAGCAGATCTGTGCACAGAGTCTCAGAGTTAACCCTTTTTCAAGCAGGCTTCTTTGAAGCACGCTCCTGCTTGTACCCCTTTTTGAAGATTTAGGCTGTATAAAGTTTATGCACCCAAATATCTCTTTTTTACAAAAGTAAGAATACTATGTGGTTGTTTGATTATCTGCTTTTCTAGAGTTATGATATGATTACGAATGTCCCCCTCCAGTCTTAGAAATCAGGCATGTTCGTCAATGATGGAGGGGCCACTAATAAATTATAGGTTTGACTCCTGTAAGGAGATAAAGAAAACCTAATATTTAGTAGTGGCCCCGTAATCATTGACGACTGGGGCCCTCCCGACCATCCCCTTCCCATTCGTTGATGTATTAAGGATTTTGGTTTACTTGATATGTCAGTGAAGGAAGAATGACGCCTGAATCAGCGTCTGGTCAAAGATCCACACAAGTACATCTACGATATGATGGAAAGCTTATTGGATAGTTATTCTTATTTTCTTTTTTGTTTTTTTTATTTTTTACAAAGTTTTTTTCGTAGTGAGAACCCAATTTATAATGACTGAAGCCATGAGTGAGGTCGCGTGCGCTCAAGATGAAGGCTCCTCAGATTTTAAATGCTCTGCACGGTAGATTCAAACTACGGCGGATTAGTGTTTAACACCTTACGAGCGGCCTATGCGGTTTATTTATGTGTACCGCACAGCGGGGTGTTTTTAGCCAAAATAGGGCTGTTTACGTGATCATTTTCATGCCTAAATAAGACCCAGAACGTAAAACAAGTACCTATCCCTGAAAGGGCATAAACAGAGCTTTCGAATGACACCATAACGATCCTTGTATGATGGATAGTTTTCTTGCAATAACCGTGCAACGCGAGTGCAAAAAGCAGGTAATTCGGTACTTTCAGTACATAATTGAGTATGTAGCGAGTGAGAGAGGGAGGAGGGAGCTGAGATTTGTGTCAGTAGGTTCGCCGCGGTGGTCTGGAGCAGTCATACGCTCGCTAGTCTCCTGCCATTAAAGAGGATGCCTTATGTAATAGGCATGTTCGTCAATGATTACGGGGCCACTACTAAATATTAGGTTTTCTTTATCTCCTTAAAGGAGTCAAACCTATAATTTAAGAAGGGAAAGAGAAATGACCCAGTAAATTATAGACCAGTCAGTTTGACAAGTGTTGTGTGTAAACTAATGGAAACGGTAATTAGAGAAGGAATAATGGAGCATATGAAATCAAACCAACTTTTCAGTGGAAGACAGTTCGGATTCTTGCCGGGGAAGTCGACGGTACTACAGCTAATTAAGGTGGTAGATGATTGGATGCAAATTCTGGAGGATGGTGATGTTATAGACGTGGTATATTGCGATTTTATGAAGGCCTTTGATAAGGTCCCACATAAAAGGTTAATAGAGAAAGTTAGAAGCTATAGTATAGGGGAGAAATGTGTGAAATGGATAGAAGCCTTCCTGAAAGATCGGAGACAGAGGGTACTGGTGAATGGAATAGGCTCGGGGTGGAAGGAAATTACAAGTGGGGTACCTCAGGGATCTGTGTTGGGACCACTACTGTTCGTTATATTTATCAACGACTTACCTGAAGTTATAACCAATGGAAGTGAGATATACCTGTATGCGGATGACACTAAGCTGTATAGAAGAGTGAGGAGTAAGGAAGATGTAGGTTTTCTTCAAGGAGATGTGGAGGGCATGAAGGGATGGTCTGAACATTTGTTAATCCCTTTTCATCCATAAAAATGCAAGTACATGCGGATTGGGACTAGCAAGATAGACAAGGTAGGATACAGTATGTATGTGTGACTTCAGTTGTTTCTTAAAAGCTTCAACACAATTCAACTGCTTAAGTGACACAGGAAGTCAATTGAATAGACGTGGGGCAACATACGAAAAGGATCTAGCAGAAAAAGCACGTTCCCCAATTGCTCTGGGCTCATAAAGGCGATATGGGTCATCACCACTACGTAAATTCACATTTGACTCATTATGTGTTGGAAATAGAAGATCCAACAAATACTTAGGCTCACCAAACCTCAGCACCTTAAATGTCAGTAGGCACACTATAAACTCTATTCTGGCCTTGATGGGAAGCCAGTGTAGATCTATTAGATAATATGTGGTGGGTGTTCTGGGTGGAAGTGAAAATATTAGTCTAGCACACCTATTAAGAACAGACTGGAGTTTCTTCAAAGTAACATTTGGTAGACCAATGAACAATGTATTACAGTAATCAATAATACACTTCCCTTTAAGGTGGGGTGGGAGCCCTCTCATGGTCAGGAGTGGCAACAGCTCTCTAAACTTTCCCCAGCCACTTCTGACTCTAGCAATGGAGCTAGCTTCAGCGCCACCTCCAGCGGAAACTGTATCGCCCAGGTAGCAGAACTTATTCACACACTCCAGCGTTACACTGTCGAAATCAACACTGACAGGCGGATCATTTAATACAAGATCTCCCTTCCACACTGCACATTCAAAGTCTATGATTCTTGTCAAAGGTCCTCTAGCTCCACTACATCTCTTGTGTACCCAGTCACTACAGACACAACATTGAATTGAATTACTTCCCACCCCCTTCCCACATACTGCGCATGGATAGTAGCCGCTTCTTTCCATAGCTCCACGCCCTACTCCACTAATCATGACCTTTGTTTTATCTATGTTAACTCTTAGACCCTTATTTGCCATACCTTCCCTTCATCTTTTGAACTTCGCCTCTGCTTCCTGCGCACTATCTGCGATAAGAACTAGATCATCTGCATATAACATCTCCCATGGGAGCCCTGTCCTAAATTCCCTTGACAGAGCCCCCAGGACTAAGACAAACAGTAATGGGCTCAGAACTGAACCTTGGTGAACTCCAACTTTCACTGGGAACTCTTCACACAGGCCCCCGTTTACTCTAACTGCTGCCCGTGACCCCTCATACATTCTTATTATCACACGCACCAACCACTCTTCTACTCCAAGTTTTCTCATAGCCCACTGCACTACCTCCCTGGGCACCCAGTCGAAGGCCTTCTCCAGATCTACAAAAACTAGGTATAACTCCCTGTTTTTCTCTAAGTACCTCTCTTGCATTTGCCTAAGAGTAAAGATAGCATCAGTTGTGCCACGTCCCGGCATAAATCCAAACTGCATGTCGCTGATAGCAACACTTTCCCTGATCATGCATTCAAAGACCCTTTTGCTGACTTTCATGACTTGATCGAGCATTTTCAAACCCCGATAATTTCCCCTGTCTAAGGAGTCATCCTTGCCTTTATATATATTTACTATAACACTTTCCTGCCATGCATCGGGAATTTTGTCCTCCTTTAAGATAGCATTAATCAGCTCTGTGACCAATTTTACCCCAATATCTCCAGCTGCTTTTAGCATCTCAGCGACAATGCCGGAGCTCCCAGCGGCTTTTCGTGACTTCATTTTATCTATGGCACTTTTAACAGCGTCATACCCTATCAAAGGCGGAGGGCCTTGTACTGGGACTACAGTGCTAAGCTGTTCCCTGTTCCATTCAAACTCCACATTAAGCAGTCTTTCATAATTCTCCTTCCACGCCTCTCTGATTTCTTTTTCTGTGTAAACAGTCATGCTACTGTCATTATTTATGCATCTTACACCCACGACGTCCTGGCTACTGTCCCTTACATTCTTAGCTAATTTATAAACTTCATTGGTATTATTAGTGCTGCAAACTTGTTCTATTACGTTATCCTGTATGGTTTTCTTTGCCCTGTAGACCTCTCTTCTAGCATTACGTTTGGCAGACAGGTATTCTTCCTTGCTGCCACCTTCCTTCCATACTTTGAAACATCTCTTCTTCTCTCTGACTGCAGCTTCGACATCGTTGTTCCACCACCAGGAGAACATATGTCTGGGTGGACCCTTTGTTTTGCCACAGACTTTGTCTGTGGTATCGAGGAGGCTGCGCTCTATAAAGTTCCATTTGCTATCAACATCTGGCCTAAATCCCCATTCTCCTTTCGATTTCCATCATTTCGTTGTGGAATCTGTCTCTGTACTCCTCTTTTTCCAACAACCATACTTTCCTTTTTGGCAAATGAACTTTCTTCCTAACAGGAACTCTACCTAGGCACATGTCACACACTAGGAGCTTGTGTTGGGGGATGCATTCTTCACCTGGTATGATCTTAACATCTCTAACCCATTTCCTGTCAGATTTGCTGATAAGGAAGTAGTCTATCTGGCTACTGGAGCCACCTGATTCATATGTTATCAGATGGCTCATCCTCTTCCTAAACATAGTATTACACACCACCATCCCTGTGGCAGTACAGTGCTCCAGTATGTATTCGCCTCCCAGGTTCCTACGGCCATAACCCTGTCCTCCGTGCACGCCCTCGTATCCGTTGGCACCTGCCCTGACATGTCCATTCAAGTCTCCTCCCACAATTACTACCTCCTCTTCCTTGCATCCGACAACCACCCCTAGTAATTCATTCCAGAACCGTTCTTTGACATCTCTAGCTAAGCCTGCTTGAGGGGCATATGCTGATATAACATCTATGACTCTCGCCCCGACTTTCATTCTTAGTAAAATCAGTCTTTCATTAAACCTTTTAACTTCTATAACACAATCTGCCCACCTCTCTGCCACCAGGAAACCCACCCCTCCCGTACCATGTTCATTTCCCTTCCATATAAACTTAAAGCGTTAATTTTTGCCCGTAATCCACCTCGCACTCCCCCCTTTCCACCGGGTTTCCTGGGCACAACATACATCAACTCGTCGTCTCTCTAGCATCTCCGCAATCTCACCTGTCCTTCCTTTCATAGTACCCACATTCACACTTCCGAACCTAAACTTGGGGGAAGAATCTGCGGTAGTTTCCTTTTGCGATTTTATATCAACAGACTTAAGTTTTCTTTGATAGTTGTTTTTTGTCATCAGATTCACAGATATGGGTGACACAATAACAAGGAGTAGGGTGATTTTGAGTATCTTCCGCTGGAGCTCGCTTGGAAAGAAATTTGTGAAGATGTTCGTTGAGTACTATTCGGGTAGAAGTCTTGTGCTGAAATAGAAAGAATCGGCCGCAGTTATGGCAGCCACAGTCCGGATCGTGGGTAGGCATAACCAACTTCCGTGTGGTGGAGCCGAGTTTTGAGGTCCGGGATAATGACCGGATAGGACTTGCAACCTTACGCTTTTTCCGAGGCTGCGACTGGGTGGAGTGAGATTGGGGAGAAGTCTCTATATCTGGCACTGTGTTACATCTCATGAGGTCCTCTTCGGTAGTCATGTTCCAAAACTCAGTATCATCTGTCAAGTTATTAAATCCCTCGAACCTGTTAGAGGTGGATAGGTCCGGGGAGTTAAGATGAACTAAACGAAAGTATCATTGGTGGGGTAATGTTGCGGGCTGATAGGTGGTGTCGGAGGCTGCTCTGGACGCTGGTGCTCAGAGGAGTCAGTGGGTATAGTTGATTCATACCGTCTATATGGAGGAGATTTACCTTCCTGCCTTAATTGTACTGCAGCAGACCAGAAGGGGAGTCCTTTTGTGGCCTGTAAATGTAATACTTCACGATGAAACGCAAAGTGCGGGCATGTTCTGTCATTGGCTTTGTGAAACCCGTCACAATTTGCACAACGGGGCGCGCTGGCTTGACAATTGTTGAGAGCGTGTTGTTCTGAGCCGCAAATTAAGCAACGAGCATTGAGAGCCCGACACCGTGGGGTTGAATGCCCAAGCTTCCAGCAATTTGTGCATTGTCTCGGCTTGTTAACATACCTTCGTACTTGCAGTTGGCGACCTGCAAGACGGACATGCATAGGGAGGTCATGGCGCTTAAAATAGATTTTGACAATGCGTAGTGGGGGCCGATTTCCACGCTGAGGAGCAGTATAAGCTTCCACTTTAACAACAGTGGGGTCAGTTCTTTGCAATCATTTTAAGATACGATGGGTTGAGTCTGTAAAGCTTTGATCTGCAAATTCGAAGTCGGAAGGGAGCACAACCGTGCCAGTGCACTGATTCAGGTATTCATCTGGTTTACCTGTGTATCTGTCGTTGGGGGTATCGAGGTAGGCTTGTAAGGCTTCTGATTGCTCCTGTGTTTTCACCTCAATCATGCGCTTGGCCGAACCAACAGCATGCATGGTGAAGTCACCAATATCTTGTGCGAGAGTATCGTATAGACTAAAATCATCCATAGGTTCACCAGAGACCGTGAAAAACCGTGACCAATCTGGGGGACTTAACATAGCGTTATAAGTGTCCTTCGAAGCAGGGGTATACGTGTTACGCTTACGCCTTTGTCGGGTGTGTGATAGTACGAACAGTTGAAGCGTGTGAATGGCAGAGGAAATACCGGCAAGGTCTTTTCCTGTACCTGCATCAATGGTCCGTTGAGATGGTGGAGGTACAGAAGCAGGTTTAATTGAGCTAGCAGATCCAGCATCCGGAGGGAAGATGGTAACAGATGTAGTCACAGACGGGTCAGGGATACAAGAAGTATCCGTAACGGTGTCAGATGAGGGCATTCGAGTTTCTTCATTAAGGTTGTCAACGGAATGAAGAGGTAGGCTAAGGCTAGAATCATAATTGGGTAATTTAGAAGTTAAAGTCGAGACTGTGGGGTTGACATCACTAATATTGGTCACAGAGGCAGTACATTGCATAGGAATTGATGCCGGGGAGACCACCTGATTGATCTCACGATCCGACGATGGAGAATTCGTCACAGTATCCTTAGGAGGTTTGCCAAGGTCTGCGGGTGCCATGCCTGAGTGGGGTACTCCGGCACTGTTGGCAGCAGGGGAAGGGTCCTAGAGGCAGTCCAAATTCTCGCAGGGGTCGGCGTCGGAGGGGGCCATTTCAGTTTCCATAGGACGAAGATTTATAAATTTGTCTGAGTCAGATTCCATACCCACCATGGAGCCACAATTAGAGGACTGGACGACCGCCCTAGGAATTCTTGCAGATATACACCCCGACTAATGCACCTTAAGGGCCGTCGATCCGTCGAACTCCGACCCAGCACAAGGGTCATGGTTTGGCATAAAAGTTTCCCCTAGCTCGAACATGTCGGGTACCCCAGTTCGACGGGTGAAGGGATTGCCGACCCACAACACCCTCCAACGAAACCAAAGAGTGAGTACGGTCGTTTACCTCATGACCGTCACGGTGCTCCCAAAGGAGGGGGCAGAGGGAAGAAGGGAAAAACGGAAAACAAAAAGGATGAGAAATGATAGGGCCCACAACAATTAGTTGGGGGCGGCAGGAAGGGTGGGCATGCGGGCATGCACTCCCCTATTGCCGCCTCCGTCAGCCCCCACACGTGTTCAAAAGTGAAACCAACGAAGTAGGCAGAGCGGGGGTATTGCAGATAGTGCACGGGATGCCAAGGCCAAGTTTAGAAGATGGCGAGAGGGCATGGCAAGTAAAGGGTTAACCCCTTCTGTACCAGCAACGTCTTTTTTGTATTATTCTAGCTATATTAAGACGATTTTGTGCAGTTTAAGAAGGATCTGTGAAAGTAAAAAGAGTTAAGTGAGAGTTAAGTGAGAGAGTTCGAAGCCTGTAAATTGCTGGAGGCCCTTTCTAAACTGAATGAATTTTTCTAATAGTAGGCAGAAGCGAGTTAAAAAGATGTCGCCGGTACAGAAGGGGTTAAGACTTAATAGAAATAAAACCAAGGTTTTACACAGTGGATTAGGGCTAGGAACAGTAGAAAAAAATGGTGCATACCCATGCGCAGTATGCAGAAAAGGGGTGGGCGCGAACTCAATACAGTGTAGCGTCTTCCTTAGCTGGATATATTATGGGAAGAAGCGTTGCACTAGAATAAAGGGACCTCTACCAAGGAAGAAGTCCGAAATTGAGAAAATTGAATGCATAGTATGCAAAGGGGAGCTTGTATTCAATGAGCGGCTCGAGAGTGTTAACTTTGGCAATGAGGCACTGGAGATGGTGGACAAGTTTTGCTACTTGGGTGATACCATCTCTGCCGGTGGTGGGGCTGAGGCCGCCACTATCGCCAGGATAAGATGCGGCTGGGGAAAGTTTAGAGAACTGTTGCCACTACTCACAATGAGAAGACTCCCTCTCCCCTTGAAGGCAAAGGTTTATACTTCATGTGTTACAAGCACAATGACATATGCTTCAGAAACGTGACCTGTCAAAGTGGATGATATCAACAGAATGGAACGCAATGAAATGAGAATGGTGAGATGGATGTGTGGTACCAAATTGCAAGATAGGATATCAACTTGAGAGCTAAGGAGAAGGTTAGGTATCAAGAGTATCAGTGATATGATGCGTACTAGCAGGTTTGGATGGTTTGGACATGTGGAGAAGATGGATGAACAAAGTTGTGTGAAAAGATGCAAGTCCATGAATATGGCGGGAGCTGCACCAAGGGGCGGATAAAGAAAGATGTGTCATCAGACTTTGCAGTCTGATCTTAAATCAAAGAACCTAACAAGTGAGGCAGCTCTTAACAGGGTTGCCTGGGGCGCCACCATTAGGACGTGAGACCGGAACCGTGCTTTGTGTGGGGTACTCAGTCTTTAAATTTGTGTATGTATGTACAGTACTGTATGTGCATGTAATAAGATAATCAATAATACAAACGCATAAAAACAGTCTAGTAACCCAAATTTGTGAAAGGCAAGAAATAAGATGCTCATTAATGCACTCTGACTAGCTAAAATACTTCCTAACCATCATCAATACCTCTTACAGAGAACAAGGACTCATTATGGAAGGTGTGAGAGCGGTCAAGAGAGAGACGAAGAATGAACACAGAGCGAAGAGACCACACGTGTTACCTCAGCCTGTCGCTAGTCCGGAAGAGCGGGCTAGGCCAGGGAGAGGGACACGTTGCTTATAACAAGTGAGGTGACAAGCGCATGCAACAGAAGCTTAATAATTCTTCTTTTTATATTATTGTTATTTTATATCTTCATACCAAGTAGTATTCGATTCAAATGACGTTCCTTAGGTATTTTAACCCATTGGCTGCGGCTATGTTTGGGCTATTTAGGGCATATTCAGGCACTCCTGAATGATAAATCAAGCATCTGCATTAAATGAAGTGTATTCTGCCGAAAACTAGACGAAAATAGCCTCAAAATGACACCAGAACGGGCACCGTACGTGGTCTGGTTCACCCGCAGTGGTGCCAGTGAAACGCGGGAAACCCGCTATTTGGTAGCACACGCTCGCTTGGCTACACTGCTGTGAGACACAGAGAGAGACCCGCGCGAGACACAGTGTACCTCAGTGAGCCGCTCGGTGCTCTGAGGGTCGGAGGTGGGCACCTCATGCTCCCGCCCACCGACACTCGATTTTTACGGTTCTTACAGGCTTTTAAAGCCTGGAAATTGCTGTAACTTGCCAGGACGTTCCAGAACGTCACCCGCAATGAAAGGGTTAAAGCTATCGCCTATGAAGTGAAGTTGGTAGACCATTGTGGACCAGCATTAATAAGAGAGATCATAGAAACACAGGAAAACAAACATGTGTAGTGACGACGAGGATGCCAATTTTAGGAGGAATTGTCATTTTCTTTTCTTCAATTTTTCTTCTAGCGTCTTGCTCTTTTCATCATTATCAATTTTAAGTATTTACCAAAACATTATGTATGTACTTACTCGGTCTAAATTTGCATACAAGGGAAAATTGGGGTTGGATCTTGGGTGCTGGGGACCAATTAGAATAAATCCCACAGGTTCTGGTACTTTGTTAGCACAATTGCCTTTATTGCAAACCATGTGTGCTACCAATTAGGGGTGATAACCAAGAGGTGACTGTATATTTTTATACTAACAAAGGATGGTGAGTGCCCAACCCCGAAACAGTTTGAAATAGGGGAGCTATCTCCCCGCCAAAGGCGGCTTTCTAGGGCCTTTCCTAACTGATGCTGAGAGCATTGGGTTCTAGTCAGAGTGAGAGTTGAGCGTTCTCTGCCATACCCATAGCTAACTCTGACTGTTCCTTTTACTTATATATTTTCTAGATCTCAAGTGTCTCTTCCGTGCCCGTGGATTGACCTCCCTACTGCCAACCTAGAGGTTGGCAGACTGGGAGCCAAAGCGTCACATTTTTCCTTTGCCCCTCAACTTTCCCTTCATAATTGCTGAGGGGCAAAGGGCCTTGGGTGGGGCTTCGGTGTCCTGGACGTTTCCGCACCCTCCTCAGTTCCTCGCCTGGGAGCGGCTTCGGTCACCTGGGCTTTCTTAGTGGAAAGCAGGGAGAGTTCTGTGGGGGCGCTCGGTTATGGCCTTGGCCTTGCTCGGGACCTTGGGACTGTTCGGTCAGACATCCTGGGGAACAACAACTAATAAAGGAATCAAATAAATTTGAAAGTTACTTACATTTTTTCAACAGCTGGCTCATACATCCTGATAGCTGGTGGCCTCTTCTCAGCTTTGACCAGTGCGTAGCCCTGATGTGGCAGCTTCTCTATGGTGGACTGTAACTGATCCACGGCTTCCTTCACACAGACGGGGTACATCTCTAGTCTTAAACATTTTAGCAGCTGGGTGGTGGAACTCATCAGGGAACGTATGGACGGCAAGTCTGACCAACACTTGCAAAGTCGGGTCAGTGATTGTATAACCTTGTAGGTGATGTTTATCTTAAATTCATCATTTATCTTGGTTTCCTTGTCATTTATTCCTGAAAATGTCAGCTTTGACTTTGTGAATCTGTAATGGATGAAAAAAATTCAAATTAATCCCCTCACTTTAGCTTAAGTTATTGGTAGAGTATTTTCCACAACTGGTGTTAACTCTCAAGCGTTATTTGTGCTGCCGCCAGACTATACAGTATACACGTATGTTATCGCTCTGTTAATAACCCACAATAATTGCCTCTACAAGCAATGCAATGTATTATACAACCAAAGATAAAGCAAGACCCATACTATTATAAAACCCCCAAAAAATCCATTAACATCAAATTATCACATTGAAAATCGTTATATAATAAATATTTACACTGACATAATTTTGCTATATGCTGAGCAATAAGTTTTATATTAAATATGAAGCATTTCTCACGCTTATTCCAAATGTGTCATCAGAATGTATTTATCATCAATAGTTGTTTTTATATGAATAAAATAAACTTGGTACTTGGCAATTCAAAAATATTGAGGTCTTACCAAAATATTAATTCTATATTAAATTTTAATAAAATATAACTTGGTGCCACCCCCAATAAAAAATAACAAAAAGGGGTATGTACAAGAGTACAGTATATACTGTAGATAGATACATTTGGCAATTAACAAATATTGAGGCATATCCAAACTATTAATTCTACATCGAATTTGAGACAAGAATTACTTTTACTAAAATGTATCTCAATACAAAAAGGGAAGACCAATCTACTATATTACAGTTTTAAAAACCACAAACAATTTAAAAATTATGGTAATTATAGGTAATAGGCTCGCACCCATATTTTTCATGATTTTTTCCTCCAGATTTTGAGAAATGAGTATTTTCATGGTCTTGGTTATAATTCCAATGTGGGATACACGATGGGTTGCCCCCCCTCAACCCCCCATGAATTATTGAAATGGTCATCTATGTTGCCAGCAGGGGGTAAATACCGATTATACTGCATAAAGAAGGCGTTTGTAAACAGTGAGGATGTCCGAAAGAGCTCTGAGATTGATTATAATGGGCGTTTTTTCTATTAATATCAGGTTTTATAAATGTGATCAAAATTATTCTCCCACAGTGGATTATACATGAGTACAGTATAAGGATTCCATAGACCTACATTGTCCCTAATAAATTATGTATAATAAGGCTGCGAGCCTATTCCCTATAATTATCAAAATTATCATTAAAATTGATGCCGACAAATTTTGTGTTGTTTTTCAAATATCCGAATTTGCATCGTCGTAAATAAAATATTTGAGTAACGACACTAAGTTTTTATATATGAAAAAAAGTATATTTCACGGATATTTAAATGGTGAAATCAGAATTTATCGTCAATAGCTGATTTTATATAAAATAACACGAGTACAGTATACCCGTACGGTAATCGCACGATAATATGTGTACGGTACTGTATATAAATTTTTGGTTTATTTTGTGCTAGGGTGATTTAGAGCTATGACTTATAGTTATGTGTATAGCTCGTTGTATGAGAAAGATAAAAAATAAACAGAACAAAGTCCCTACTCCTAATAGTTTATTTTCTACTAATACAGTACCGGTATTTATAAATAAGCATTCCATAAACATAAGTGTCCTCGGAACAGGACCATACTATTTTTGCCGACTTTACAATTACTCACAATTACAATTTACAATTTTAACAATCACATCTGAACTGCATCTGATGCGGAAATTCGCCCCAAATGTTTTTGGGCGCGGCCCGGCCGAGATTCGATCTCCGGCCCACCACGTGCGAGGCGAGCGCCTTAGCCGCTACACCAAGAGAAGTACTCCACTTGGCGTGATAGCTCAAGCAGATTTCAGCATCGAATGCAGTTACAGATACTTTGCCACCATCCAGGCATTACATCACATTATCGTCCAGGTAGCGAAGACTCCGAGCGAGCGAAAGCAAGCGAGGCACAAGTCTGAGCGTGTCAACTACAGCGAGGCTCCGAGACAACGATCACCAGCGACATTCCTTATATCCCTCACTTGCCGGGCGGATCACACACCACGGCGAGGAGGCAGTGTAGGAACCCGCTACCATACCTCCCCAACGAACCGAAGTCACTGGGACATCATCTCTGAGAATTTCTGAGAGCTCTAGCCTTAGCAACTGTTGTAGCCAACCAGTTAAGGCAAGCCAGTACACCATGGGGATTCCCCAGCTAAGCCTCTCAGATATCCCTTTACAGCTGCCACCAGTGAAGTGACCTCGTAACGGCACCATACTATTTTTGCCGACTTTAACCCTCCAGCCCCGGCTATGTATTATATATATATTCCTCGAAACCCGGGTGTTTTGGCCGAAAAACGTCTAGGCTAGGCTACCGTATATTCGTTAATCAGACTGCTTCCCGCATTCCCGCGCATCCCCAAGCGTAGCTGTGTTATTTACCTGTAGAATGGCATTAAGTAGAGCTCTCTAAGTCAACTGGTTGAGCTGTGATGATGATTTCATTGGAGATAACTTTATGGCCAAAACAGCCACTTTACACCACTTTTCGATACTTAACAACAACATACAGGCACACACGAACAAGCGACGCTCTCCTTCTTGTGGCCGGAGATGCGGAGCGTCGGTCCAGCCGGCTGTTGTTTACATGCGTCGGACCGACGCCTCGCACACCAAGCTCACAGGCTTTGACCTCATGGGTGTTTAAGAGCCCTTCCGGGCAGCTCGTGTTTGCTTTTTTATGGGCGTTCAAGAGCCCTTCCGGGAACAGAGGGTTAAAATTACATACAATTACATTTTACAATTTTAACAATCACATCCGAACTGCGTCTGACGCGGAAATTCGCCCCAAATGTTTTTGGGCGCGGCCCGGCCGAGATTCGGACTCGGGCCCACCACGTGGGAGGAGAGCGCCTTAGCCACTACACCAAGAGAAGTACTCCACTTGGCGTGATAGCTCAAGCAGACTTCAGCATTGAATGCAGTTACAGATACTTTGCCACAATCCAGGCATTACACATGATTCATACCCCTTTTAACCATTTGAATTTCAAACAAGTTATATGGTAGGCAAGTGTTAGCCTACACTATCAGTAGAGACTGGGTGTCTCCATCGACGACACCTGCCCGAGATGTAACACAGCACCCCATACCATTGGACACATCCTAGAAGGCTGCATTTCACACAATCACTTACGCCAACAACACAATCTACACGCCTTGAGAGCTCTGTGGGTAAGCCCGACCGTGGCCATGGCCTTCCTTAGGGACTCGGGGCTGTTCGGCCAGGCAGCTTAGGGAACAACAACAACAACTATATACATATATAATAAAACAAACATAACTAACAAACACTACACTTTTAAACAGTATTTTACACTCCCCAAATCCAGTCTAAACTGTAGAATGGCGATAGTTTAAAGGTCTGGGCTGACGCTCCTACCCGACCCACTAACAAGATACTGAGGACTGGTCTGGCTTCATCTATGATCACAGCTTAACACTGCCTCACACAGGGTTGCAAAGGCTTTCAATTTATTAGTGGCCCCTTCATCATTGACGATATGCCTATTACATAATAGCTATCTTTCATGCCCTTGCGTTAGCTGTTTGAAACACCCGCCGCAGGAAGAGAAGAGGAGCCAACTTCGTAAGGGTACGCTTATTCTCTTACGGAATCGTCCTTATGATTGGGTATTCACTACGAAAAAACTTCGTAAATAATAAAAAATAAAAATCAATTTAAGAACTGCTCTAATCAGGCTTCCCAATTTGTGGATATTTTCCCATGCGCAGCTAGATGCTTATCTCCCCGCGTCATGACGCTCTTCCTCTTCCTGTGTCCGTGCTGTGAAGATGTGCGAGGCCGTCTCTCTTCATTCTACATTCGTTCGCCTCTTAGTGAGTCTTTCGCTCATTTGTATTTATCTGAGACGTTCTAGAATAGGTTAAGATTAGTTAGTACGGTCGTCCCCATTGGTACAGTCTCAGGAAGTGTGTTTAACCCTCCAGCCCCGGCTACGCATTACATAAATATTCCCCGAAACCCGGGTGTTTTGGCCGAAAAACGTCTAGGCTAGGCTACCGTATATTTGTTATTCTGACTACTTCCCGCATTCCCACGCATCCCCAAGCGTAGCTGTGTTATTTACCTGTAGAATGGCGTTAAGTAGAGCTCTCCAAGTCAACTGGTTGAGTTGTGATGATGATTTCATTGGAGATAACTTTATGGCAAAAACAGCCACTTTACACTACTTTTCGATACTTAACAACAACATACAGGCACACACGAACAAGCGACGCTCTCCTTCTTGTGGCCGGAGATGCGGGGCGTCGGTCCAGCCGGCTGTTGTTTACATGCGTCGGACCGACGCCTCGCACACCAAGCTCACAGGCTTTGACCTCATGGGTGTTTAAGAGCCCTTCCGGGCAACTCGTGTATGCTTTTTTATGGGCGTTCAAGAGCCCTTCCGGGAACAGAGGGTTAATATAGGGCACAGTGTTAAGCGTCCATGCGGTCCACATCGGATCTGGGCGCCCCTTGTTTTAACTTTTCCTTTTAGCTAGTTAGGAGGCTTCGTGAATGCTGGGCGGGTGCCCAACCCCGAAAGGGGTTGAAATAGGGGAGCTATCCCCCCGCCAAAGGCGGCTTTCTAGGGCCTTTCCTAGCTGATGCTGAGAGGATTGGGTTCTAGTCATATGGTGATGGGAGTGATGAGAACTGAGCGATCTCTGCCATACCCATAGCTTACTACGACTGTTTCTTTTACTTATGTATTTCCTAGATCTCAAGTGACGGCGTCTTTTCCGTGGATTGACCTCCCAATCTACCAAGATTGGAAGCCAAAGCATCACATTTTCCCTTTGCCCCTCAACTTTCTCTTCATAATTGCTGAGGGGCACAGGGCCCTGGGTGGGGCTTTGGTTTCCCGGGCGTTTCCGCACCCTCCTCAGCTCCCCGCCATGGAGTGGCTTCGGTCACCCAGGCTTTATTGTGGTAGGCAGGGAGGGTTCTGTGGGGGCGCTCGGTTATGGCCTTGGCCTTGCTCGGGGCCTTGGGGCTGTTCGGCCAGGCAGCTTGGGGAACAACAACAACAACTTGGCTGTCAATTTGGACGGGAGTAGCTAGTAGCATCTTAATTTAACAAACGGTTTGGTTCAAGAGTTGTCACACGTGGTGTGGAACTTTCTGGAGTGCTTTTGTTTATGTTTTCCCCTCTGGCCTGGGGCGTCGGTGTGGCTGTTGGTAGTTTCATCGCGGGAGCTACGAGCTTCGCGGATCGTCGTGTTACTGCCCTAGGCCTCGTGGCTAGCCTTGGTTAGGGGTTTCATTACTATGGCCAGGATGTATTATTAATTATTGAATTAAATAATATGTGTAGCCTTAAGATAACCTTCTTTTCATGTTGTGATTTGGCATGAATGGAAGGGGTCAGGAGACGTCCTGGCTTACTATTAATATTGGGTGTGTTTTTCGCTTGGTCTGTCAAGTGCGTAACACTCTACGGGTTTGGTGTTTCCCTCCGGCGGAATATTGTCAGTAATTTATGCCGGAGGCTCGCCTCGGCAAGCAGGGAATAGATCCAAGAAACCCAATCTGGTCAGCCTACTATTATGATTCTCCGGCAGAAGATCTGACTCTCCAATGGAGTTTCCGGCTTTGCCGGGAGGACTCGCCTAGATACCCTCACGCTGCAGAATACGTGCATCATCCTGGCGGACAATGCCTAGTAAGACTATAAGACTATAAGACTATAAAACTATCACTCCCCACTAAGTAATCGGATGGTTACATTAACATATTCTTGAGGAATATTATTAATTATGGGCGTATTGATAAAATATATATCATACATAACAGTCCTCCTACCTTAATGGAAAAGTGCATCAGCGGACTTTACATAAAGGTGGATCCAGCGGGAAATTAGAATTAGCTGGTGTTGCGACCTCTAGTTTTCCGGCGGATTCAAGATATAAACTGTGTGAATGTCTTGTAGTCCACGGGCCAGACCCTCATTTTTAACTGATCGGTACCACCTGAGGTGGCAAAACCTCATGCTATTTTTTGGATAGTTTGATGCCTAAAGTTGATAAAATAGCATGATAGCAGTTTGAAAGGAGTAGCTTTTTGGTAGATATCACCGTTTGAACATAACGGAGCGACAAATTTTTTTTGGTTCATTTTTTCTGAGTACAGTAAGGAAAATCAATCATAACTTTACAACTAATCAACATATCATTACAAATGGTGTCTCAAAATGTTGCTATTGAGCTCCTTTACAAGTTGATATGTGATACATGTCTATTGAATACATATTTAGTCCACACGAGGTTGAAATGTAATAACATTTTTGAATTGCTTAATATTTCAGAACTTGATATATTAGAGTGGCTATTAATTCATGAAATACAAACAAATCTCACCCATTCTGCTAACAACGTGTATAAGAGACACTGTGAAATAACTTTATTGGGCTATAGCTGAATGTTTATCTTAATTGTACTTCCTACAAGAAACAAAGAAATCTCTAATTTGATAATACGCACAACTTTCGATGTATGCCACCCGTTGGAGCAAATAAGTTGTGCTTCCAGATTTGAACATTGTATTATAATGCAAATTAAAATGTGCTAACTGTATCTTTTTTGCAGATTATTATGCTAAAATATAGTCCATGAGCAATACCTGATGTCTTTAACATCAGGTACTAGGCAGAGCTGCGCTGAGGCTAAGGGACGATATAACAGATCATGATTGGAAGCCTTCATGGCCACCTGATGTACCTGAACAGACAAACACCTCCTTCATCCCTGAGTCACTGACATCATTCCTGTGTGTGTGGCAGGGAAGACTGTGTCAACCCCTCAAGTAGAGTGCAACGACTCTGCATCTCTTTCAGCCAAGACTTGATGTACGCCATTACCTGCGGTAAAGTCAAACCTACAAAGAACATCACACTGCCCTTTGCTGTCATATTGCTTACTGAAAATGTTGAGCTGTGTCGGGAATAGGGTAATGATCCCGACAGTTTTAGGTCCAATAGGACATTTGAATTTGGCGGTATCGTATCGTTTGTACGATTTCGGTTGGTTCTTTGTGTATAGTATTGTAGTTTATTCTTAAGTATAGGTTAAATATTAACTGTAAGGTATAAATATCTAGATCAGCTCTAGATGTATCATGAAACCAAGTTATGGGTTATAATTATTATGAGCCGGCAGCCATATGTAATTTCGCGAAGCGATCGGACGCCGGCCCTTTAGTCTCTCAATCAACACCATACAGCCAACATCCCCAACAAATTAATATTTGTAGCACATGGTGAACTGTGGGTTGAGTCAGAGCCAGGGGGGGGGCCCCTGGCTCTGACTCAACCCACAGTTCACCATGTGCTACAAATATTAATCTATAACAACAGTCCTACATCACCAGTCCTCTAAGCTAAGTTCATTGTATCGATATTGTATTATGTGAACATTCCTACATGTCATGCAATTTAATTAGCCGTGTGTGGGGGACTGGATTACACCCATCGACTACGTCATTGGTAATTATATTATAACTATTTGTTGGGATATTTCATGTACCAGTGATATGTAATTTAACCTCTTTATCTAAATTCCCGACAAATAACGGTCCTTCGTGCCCTAAGGCTTCCTTACCGTAGTACCGTTTTGTTTGCTTCCTTGACGCTTGTGGGCTTACAAATGGCTGCCGCCTCGCGCGTTGTTGGCCGACTGCCGTTTCCCTAGTTTAGACCCAGCTTCTTCCCTCGTGATTTTTACCATTTAGGCGCCGTCCCTATCTTTTTGGGGGCTAGTTTCCAGATTTTTTGGGCGTGTGTTCCTTGGCCTTTTTTATGGTGGGTTAGCTGGGCTGGTGATTGGGGTAGGGGTAATTTCGTCGGGCACCATTTCACGCTAGTAGGCTAAGCTAGGCTAGGCTAGGCTAGGCTAGGCTAAGCTAGGCTAGGCTAGGCGGGCTAGGCCTGCAGGTGTTTGTGGTGGCTGTTCATTTTGCTTTGGTGGTGTGCCTGTGGTGTTCGTTGTGTTTTATCATGAGACTCATTTAATTACATTTTGCTGGTGGGGAGGGTTCTCATGTGACATTTTATATTTCAATTTCATAATAGCCTTTCAATAATTAGTGCTTCACCTTACCCTTTCTTTTAATGGATTTAGTATTTAATTCTTTTGTCTAGTTAGATAATTTCCTTTCGATAGTTTATGTTAAGGGGGATGTAAGTACTATGTAATTCTTTTTGAGTGAAATTCTTAAGTAATGGGGGTTTGCCGCTGTTGATTCCTAAGCGATTAACGGTATGTAGTCTGACCTCATTGTAGTTTAAGTTGCTGAAAATTAGACCTTAACCCTCCAGACCTGGAAGGGCTCTTGAACGCCCATAAAAAACACACCCGGGCTACCCGGAAGGGCTCTTAAACACCCATGAGCTCAAAGCCTGTAAGCTTGGTGTGCGAGGCGTACGTCCGACGCATGTAAACAACAGCCGGCTGGACCGACGCCCCGCATCTCCGGCCACAAGAAGGAGTGCGTCGCTTGTTCGTGTGTGCCTGTATGTTATTGTTAAGTATCGAAAAGTAGTGTAAAGTGGCTGTTTTTGCCATAAAGTTATCTCCAATGAAATCATCATCACATCTGAACCAGTTGACTTAGAGAGCTCTACTTAACGCTATTCTACAGGTACGAAACACATCTACGCTTGGGGATGCGCTGGAATGCGGAAGCAAGCCAAATAACAAAGATGCGGTAGCCTAGGCGTAGACGTTTTTCGGCCAAAACCCCCGGATTTCGGGGAATATATATATAATACATAGCCGGGGCTGGAGGGTTAACGATGACAGATTTAAAGAAACTTAAGATTCTGAAGGGAGGGATGAAGGGAAGTTTAAATAGGTGTTTAAGAGATCTTGATGAATTTTTATTAAGTGCCACAGCTGATCAGATTAACCCTTCCTACCCGGGCTGTCTTACCCAATGACGGTCGCCCCTACCCGGGCGAAATGGCTGAAAAATGTCTAGGCCTAGGCTACCGTATTTATGTTTATTTTCACTGCTAGAACTTTCCCACTCATCTATAATCGTAGTGCGGTTTTCAATCTGTATTTTGGCGCTGAGTAGAGCTCTGTAAGTCAACTGATTCAGTTGTGATGACGATTTCAGTGGAGCCAATATTGCAGAGATGTTGCCAATATGGGGGCTTTTCAGACACTAATTTCGTCTGACATCAGAACAATAACATTGAAGAGTCTTCTCCTTCTTGTTTTCGGAGGTGCGGTGACGCAACGCTTGGGTTTGTTGACATACGTCGTACGCACGGCGTTCAGACCAAGCTTAATTAGGCTATTAAGCTGCTGCCTTAGGTAAGGCATACCGGGTAGCGGCCCTTCTTTCGAGCTGTCCTTACCTAAGGCAGACCGGGTAGGAAGGGTTAAGGGTAAATTCGCTACTGTTACTAAATCACTAGCCACTTACGATAATTATGCTCAGCAGGTATATGGTTTATTGACAATTACTGACGATGTGGAAGAAGAAATGTCGGCAGATCTTGAGTACTTTGAGGACGTTAATACAGCCTTAGCCAGACTATCTTCCACACAAGAAACAACCCCTGTTAAGGATACCAGTACACCAAAGGCGACTGGTTTTAACCTGCCGAAGCTTACTTTGCCTACCTTTTCCGGGGATTCGGCTACCTGGACTGGATTTTGGGATATTTTTGAGTGTTCCGTCCATCATAATAAAACACTCACATCCATCCAAAGGTTCACATATCTCCGTGGTCAATTGAAAGGGGAGGCATTGAAGTTAGTCGATGGGTACAAGCTAGAAGCTACGAGTCTGCAGTGGAGTTGCTGAAGAGAACTTACGGGAGAGTGGAAGTCATCAAGACCGCATTAATTACCAAATTCTTCACACTAGATCCTCCATCCTATGATGTGGCGGACCTAAAGGAGTACTATGCCTCCTTTGAGAGCCTCCTCCGATCTATAGAGACAATGGCCATCACCAAGGAGGAGATAATTAGTGTAAGTATCTTGAACAAGATACCCTCTCCCCTAAAGGAAATCGTAAGACGACAACTAAGCGACTCTCCACTAAACTTGGAAGTGTTGGTGCAGGTGTACCAGACTGAAGTCTTCAATATGGAGAGTACTGGACACTACTGACAAGTGGAGATGTCGCCATCTACTGCAGCTTTCCCGGTACAGACTTCTCCTAAACAGAAAAGGCCAATATCATTAGGTTGTAAGTTGTGCAGTGTCCACGGTCATCTGTGGTATCAGTGTCCTAAGTATCCTAAGGCTACACAGAAGATTGGCCAGGCTAAATCACTTAAGTTATGTACCAGCTGTCTGGCAAGAGACCACTTCAACAGTAATTGCACCAATTCCTACATCAAACCTTGTAAGTATTGCAAGGGGAAACATTGGTTTTCCCTTTGCACACAGTCTGATCGGCACGACGGCAACGAAAAGGGGAGAACCCCCAAAGAGAAACATGAGAAAGGTAAGAGCGAGGGTGATAAAGTATCTGCCATGTCCATTGCTTCTCGAGAATGTCAATTGCTTCCTACTATGATGCTGCCAGTAGTGGGGAGTAATAATAATACTATAATGACGCGCACCTTACTTGACCAGTGCTCACAGAGGTCATTCGTTCTGCGGTCATCATTACCCCAGCTCCAGTGTACCAGCAAGGGTCAAGAGAATTTGCGTCTCCATGGTTTCACTGGTGAAATAGATTCCAGTGACTATGATATACAGTGGAGCCCCCATCCTCGCTACACCGGTCTTCGTTGATTCAATCCTCGCACCACACACCAAATATTCCCCATTTCAATTCTCGCGCCAAAAGCCTCATTCCTCGCATCAAAATCCCAGCCGAAACCCGAAAAAATAGCAAAAATAACGAAAAACTTGACATAAAACTAGAAAACAAACAAAAACAATAATTTTGTTTTAACATAACGAAAGAATCTGCCAGTAGCTTGCCGTTTACAGACGAAATCCGAGTGAATCCGAGATCCGTTCGTCAAATGCGCAAGATGCCGCCATCTTTGTATGACGTCATCACTAAGCAGACGCTTGCAGTTTAGCTAGTATCTGTGTTGACAAAACAACCGTTTGCAAGCCTTTTTGTGCCTGAACCCCTTATCTCTCGCGTTTATTATAACCTCTAGTACATCTAGTGATAGGGATGGTTGGCCTGGTGGTAGCAATGAAGGAATTTCATGCTCAAAACACAGCAAAGACCAGTCCATGTCGGACGAAAGCGATTGAATTGCCTAGCCTAGACGATGTTAGCCTAGGCTAGGCTAAATATGACAATGATTTATAATAAAATATGTGTGGTAAGTAATCTTCTCATAATACGTCTTTTCCTCATAATATGTATTTATTGGATGTATTTGGGGCGAAATGGGTACTTGAGGGGTGGCTGGACGAATTTAGAACCTAGGCCTAGGCTAGGCCTAAAAAAAATTGCATGATAGAAACAATGCCCCAATCTACAGTATTTATGGTTAGGACTGTCATTTAGCCATGTCTATATTATTACTGTATTTACAATGCGTAAGATTTAGGCCTAGGCTACTTGAATAATAATTATTCAAGTAGCCTAGGCCTAAATCTTATGCATTGTAAATAATAATATAGACATGGCTAAATGACAGTCCTAACCATAAATACTGTAGATTGGGGCATTGTTTCTATCATGCGACATTTTTTAGGCCTAGCCTAACGACGCTGTTTTTTTGAGTGATAACGCAAATGAACTTTTTTGTATAATGATAACAGAAACTCCCCCCCCCCCCCCAAAAAAAAAAAGGTAGGCTAGGCTAAATTGACAATTTTGGTATCCATATTTTCCATCTTGATTGTTTTTGATTGCAGGAAATACTGTTTTAGACACCTAAATTCTCAAAAAAAAAATCTGGGGGGCATGCCCCCGGACCCCCCTAGAGCTCGCGCCTTCGCCGCGCTATAATGATAACAAAATAATAAACCATAATGATAACACAATTCATATTTTCTGGATTGACACCCTGTTTAAAATACAGTAACTTGATGTAGCCTAGACAAAAAACATGTTTTCATAGCCTAACACTGGGAAAAAGTGCGGTAATTGTTTAGATATTGGGCCTTTTATTTTCTAGTTATTAAAAACTTATTCTATGGTGTATTATATGATACAGTATAATGCATAAAATTTAATTTGTGTACAATAAAACATGTTTTCGTAGGCAAAAAATAGATAAAGACGCAAATTTTGGCATGAGCACGGAACCGATTGAATTTTCCCCATAAGAACAGTGCCCCGATCTTGGCTGTTTCAATCCTAGCTCTATTTCTGCGGAACCGATTAGCAGCTAGGATGGGGGCTCCACTGTAGTGGAGATTTCCTATGTTTATACTGTAGAAGAAAGGTATGTCCCATCAAGGCTGTTGTGGTCGACACACTACCCAGTTTCTATATAGCATCAGAGATTCAACCACATTTGAAATATCTCAGAAGCAAGGGTTATAAACTGGCTGATGATCAACTCTCTGCTAACAATGGTATTATGCTACTGGTCGGAGCTGATTATTACTACGACCTGGTTCACCCTGGATATCGGCGGGTAGATAAGCTAATAATGCTCCCCACGATCCAAGGGTATGCCATTTCTGGATCCTATGCCACTTCCTCTCAAGACACACAGGTGGAGGTGGTTACGGTCCTCAAGGTAGCAGTAAGTCCCATAGATAAATATATTAGGCCAAATGTGCCTGATAATACATGTACTGATATAGATAAGCTATGGGACTTGGACAATATTGGAATTGACCCACATGAACTTGATCGTGAGTCCAAGCTAGTGTTAAGCTCGTATGAAGAGACTGTAACGTATGACTCTGGCAGGGGTCAGTATGTGGTAAGGCTCCCTTGGAATGATAACAAGAGTAAATTACCTACTAATTTCCATCTAGCACTTGGTAGATTACGTGGCCTTCAGAAGCAGTTTGTCAAGGATCCAAATTATTGCGAGACTTATGCGGCAGTTTTAGCCGAGCAGGTACAACGTGGATTTGTGGAGAGAGTAGATCTCAGTGAGTATGGGGATAACATCCATTACCTTGCTCACCATGGGATTCAAAAGGACAGTTCCACCACTCCTGTTCGTATTGTGTATGATTGCTCTGCTAAATCCAGTGATCACTCCTATAGCCTGAATGATTGTCTGTACACGGGTCCGTCCCTGGTCTCTGATCTCGCGCAAATTATGTTGCGCTTCAGATGTCATAAGTTTGCATGGGTCGCCGATATTGAGAAGGCCTTCCTGATGCTTCAACTCCATTGTGAAGACAGGGACTCGACAAGATTTTTATGGCCACGGGACCCAATGGATCTAGATTCAGAGTATCTGGTCTACAGGTTCAGTCGTCTTATTCGGGGCGACCTGTTCCCAGTTCCTTCTCAACGCTACTATCTTGCGTCATCTTGAGGAGGCTGGACTAGATCCTGACTTCAAGAATGAGATCAAGCAGGGGATCTACGACTTATTGCTCAAAAAATGCTGGGAGATCCGCGATATATTTGCCAAGGCTCATCTCTACTTGAGAGAATGGGCCACTAATAGTGATATCTTGAAAGGTCAATTTGGTTCTGACAGTGTAGCTACTGAGAATAGTGAGGTAAAGTTTTTAGGCCACAAATGGGACACTACCACAGATTGTATATCCTTCTGTCACACCCCATGCGGCAGTGAGCAGACCAAGCGATACTGCTTAAGCTTGTCAGCGAGGTTGTTTGATCCCCTAGGTTTTTTGCTGCCTGTCACTATCCGTGCTCGTATGTTTTTACAGCAACTGTGGCGGCTAAAACTAGATTGGGACACGCCCCTCCCGACTGAGTTACAAGATACTTGGTGGTTGATTCGGTCGGACCTTTCCACATGTTGCAAGGTCCAACTTAATCGTCAGGTTATTAGTGGTCAACAGGTGGATCTACATGCCTTTTCTGATGCTAGTAATAGTGCGTATGGTACTGCCATATACATATGCAATGGTAGTGAAGCGACGCTGGCTATAGCGAAGGCCAAAGTAGCCCCTATAAAGAAGATTAGTTCCTAAATTAGAACTTACTGCATTGCTTCTGTCTGCTCGTCTAATAAAGTTTACACTGGATGCTTATGCAGACATACTACAGATTAATAACGTCTATGTCTGGAGCGACAGTCAAATAGCGCTTTCATGGGTACACAGCCAGAAGGTGTTACCTGTTTATGTTTCTAATCGCACTGATGAGATACATAACTTAGTTCCTACAGCTAAATTTCGCTATGTGAGCACCAGGGATAACCCCAGTGACATAATTTCCCGGGGGATCTCGGCGCAACAGTTTATGTCGTCCTCTATTTGGTGGCATGGACCTCCATGGCTTACATCTCCAACTGAATGGCCTCAGGATTTCAGGGAATGCATATCTGATCCTTCAAGTCGGCCCCAAGATGATGTGTTAAGTACAGTAGTTCGAATGTGAGTACTACACATCAGGATAACAAGTTGGTAGAGTGGGAACGTTACGGCAGCTATGATCAGGTAATACGGGTATTTGCATGGATATACCGTTTCATTAACAACATGAGAAGTCGGGCTCACGGGTCTTTCCTTAGTGAAGATTCGAAGCATATCAGACTCCATGAATTGAGATCAGCAGAAGCAAAACTAATATGTTTAGTACAAAAGGAATCTTATCCTACTGAACATCAAATCCTGAGCAAGGAGTCAAAGGCCAAACCCTCTAACTTAATGAGGCAGCTAGGATTATATATGGAAGGAGGCATAATTAAGTGTAGAGGCAGGATACAAAAGGCGGACATTATTGATTCTGCGAAATATCCTGTCCTCCTTAGCTCCTCTCATTTGATTACCAAACTGTTGATTCGCCAATGCCATAGGACCTGCCTACATTTTGGCGTAAATTATGTTCTGGCGTATATGCGACAACGTTGGTGGATCCCTAAGATGCGACAAGCAATTAAAGGGATCCACAATAGCTGTACTATCTGTAAAAGATTACAGGGTAAGCCTTACTCCCCAGTTGATCTACCTCCCTTGCCTGAGTTCAGGGTACAAAGGACAAACCATTTCAGGTAACCGGGGTAGACTACACCGGAGCGATTCAAGTTAGAGAATCGCCCGGTAATATCATATAGGTATATGCCGTTCTATCCACATGTGCGGTAACCAGAGCGATTCATATTGAATTGATTGACGACCTATCCAGCGAGGGGTATTTGCATACTCTAAGACGCTTTGCAGGCCGCAATGGTTTCCCTCAAATTATTATGAGCGATAATGCGACTTGTTTTGTCGGGGCCTCTAAATATCTCCAGAGTTTAATGGAAGACCTGCAGGTTGTGGCTACCCTCACTGGAAAGGGTTGTCAGTGGAGATTTATACCAGCAAGTGCACCATGGTTCGGGGCGATTTGGGAGAGAACAATCGGTATCGTCAAATCTGCCATGAAGGAGGTATTAGGAAGGGCAATGGTGACCAGACGGGAGTTGCAAACCATCTTAATAGAGATTGAGATGTCGGTCAACGACAGGCCCTTGACCTATACCTCGGCAGATGTTGATAACCTCTTACCCATTTCGCCTTCTATGCTAACACGTGGACGAACCATTAATACCTTTCCTAGAACGTCCGTAAATGACGAAGATCTGCATGACCCTACGTTCGGCAATGCTGACGCCACACGTCGTCGCTTCCAGTATGTAAACAAGGTGTCCGACGATCTATGGAAACGGTGGACCCAAGAATATTTGCTGTCTCTTCGCGAGCGTCACTCTCATAAGATCAAAGGGACGAATCAACGATGGCCTCGTATCGGGGATATCGTCCTGATTCATGATGAGTGTCCTAGGTTATTTTGGAAGCTTGGGAGGATTATCGATTTGTTCCAGGGCATTGATGGTCTTATAAGGGTTGCTAGAATACGAACTTCGACTGGGGTTACTACTCGCCCAGTCGTAAGGTTATATCCCTTGGAGCAGGATGTAGAACTGCCGGATGATCCTGGCGTCTCTACTGATACCCCTCCGCAGGAGAGTGCTGGTGACAGTGCTCCTCAAGGTGGGGCAGCTGATGATGAGAAGGATGATCCTCCTCAGGCTTCAGGTGGCGCTCGTCCTAAAAGGAGTGCGGCTATGAGTTCCGTGGATCTTTGGAGATCAAAGATCAAACAAGGTGATCTTTGACTTCGATGTCCTTTTTTTGTTCTCTGTATATAGCTCCTGTATATCATTTTTGGTGGCGGGCAATATGTCGGGAATAGGGTAATGATCCCGACAGTTTTAGGTCCAATAGGACATTTGAATTTGGCGGTATTGTATCGCTTGTACGATTTCGATTGGTTCTTTGTGTATTGTAGTTTATTCTTAAGTATAGGTTAAATATTAACTGTAATGTATAAATATCTACATCAGCTCTAGATGTATCATGAAACCAAATTATGGGTTATAATTATTATGAGCCGGCAGCCATATGTAATTTCGCGAAGTGATCGGACGCCGGCCCTTTAGTCTCTCAATCAACACCATACAACCAACATCTTCCCCCCCGGCTCTGACTCAACCCACAGTTCACCATGTGCTACAAATATTAATCTATAACAACAGTCCTACATCACCAGTCCTCTAAGCTAAGTTCATTGTATCGATATTGTATTATGTGAACATTCCTACAGGTCATGCAATTGAATTAGCCGTGTGTGGGGGACTGGATTACACCCATCGACTACGTCGTTGGTAATTATATTATAACTATTTGTTGGGATATTTCATGTACCAGTGATATGTAATTTAACCTCTTTATCTAAATTCCCGACATCCTAAACCGGCTTGGTCATGGAGTGTCATACTCTCAGGTGGAAGAAATTGACAACTCTGTGCCTACAGAAATTGGCTCAATCAAAAGGTCGCGTTGCAGTGCCTAGAAACATATATTTAATAGGGCCCCTCCATCATTGATGACTTCGCCTATTAATAATAATAGTCTTCATTCAACATCCTGCGCCAGCATTTTGAATAGCCCGCGCGAAAGTATTATGGAGTACTCGTCATAAGTGCACGCCTAATTCCCTTATGGGATTGTCATTTTGATCGGGTACCCTACAGAAAAAACTCTGCAAAATATAAAAAAGAAAAAATAACTTAATATCTGTTATCATATGACTTGCCATATGCGTGGATTTCTCATGTTTCGCTTTCCCAACACCAGGCCCTCTAGCGGCCATCTTCATCCTTCCTACATCCGCGGCCACAGTGACAACAAGGCTTGCGCCGCGCTCCGCTTTATTCGACGTTCCAGAGCTTCTAGTGAGTCCTTACTCATTTGTATACATCTGTGTTGTAGTAACAAGGTTTAGATTAGCTAGCACAGCTGCCAGATTGGTGTGTCCGCAGGAAGTATGTGTTAAAATGGGGTACTTTTGTAACAGGCGTCTACGAGTCCAGGATCTTCGTACCGCGTGTGTTTTATTGTTTGTTGTGATACGCCTTTAGCTTTTGTGATTACTTAGCTAGAAGGCTACCACTCTACAAGGCATGATACAGACTGTCATTATTGAGGAAAGTACTGTACATGTCAGATTATTAATTATCAGCAAATGCTCTGGTTAAAGGGTGTCTGCACGTGGTGTTCCACCTTCCAGAGTTCGTGTTTTGCTTTGGGCCCCTTGAGTGGGCCTCCCTCATCCGAGCGCTGTGATGGTCCACGGAGCTTCGTCTGCTGGTGTTGCTCGTCGTACCTCGTGGTCTGCCTTTTTTGTAGGGGTCTCCGGCATAGGCTTCAGGTAATTTAGGATGCTAAATTTTCTGTATTTTAATTATATGCCTATGTATGCCCCTAGTGTTTTTACATGCATTGTAGCATGTTTGTGGGGTAGGGGGAGACGTCCCTAATATATTCTTTATGATGTGTTATGTGTGGGACTCAGGGTTGGGGAGCTGTGCCATCTCCTTGTCTCTCGAGTTTTTGTTTTTCCGGGGGCCCCGTGCGGTGTGCCCAAGTTATTCGTCTTATAAACGGGTAGGAATATTCAAAAGGTCCCGGCGGAACTGCATTCCTAAAGGGGCTGCAAACTCGGCGCGCCGAGTAACTCGCCCAAACTGACCCAGTTACATGATTAGATCTTCTCGCCCTGCGGCGCCGCAAGTCTAGTGTACAAGAGTGATAAGATTAGTTTTGCAAACTTGTTTATAGATGATCAGACACTAAAGGTCAAGGGACCTGGGACACTTGTCACAGGTTAGTAGTTAAACCCAGCTTAAACGGGTCTGGCGGAAGGTTAGAGTAGTGGTGCACTATAGCTAATTTTCCGGCGGACACGAGTTAGGATGTATAACACCTCGCAGGTTATCCTTATGAGCATTGATCCCTGGAAATCTTATTTTCCAGGCTCCTGACTGCTTCTCCGGCGGAGGTATGGGCGGCTCATCCCGGCGGGGGGGGTTCCCTTATTAGCACCATGACGAGGTTCGAACTATGCATTACTCCTACCTGCTCTCTATTGCCAATTTTTTCTCACAAACTTTGCATTAAATGCGTCAAGTGTTTGGATCGTTCCAGAGGCTTGTGGTTATCTAAACGTTGTTCCATTTGCTCTGAATTGAAAACTGCGTTAATAACAAATAAAGACTAATTGTGCCTGGCGGCCTTACAGGAAGTTAAGAGTACCTTTAATTCTTATGCCAAAGACACTGCCCATAAGGCACTTCACTGTGATGATGAAGTACTATGGGAACAACTCATTATTAAGTCACCCCTTGTGAAACTCGGTTCCTCTAAATCTGTCAGACCTAAAGTCAAGTCCAAAGCCCTCAGTAAAGAGGTAGTGAGTAGTAGCAGTGAAAGTGAGGTCACCGAGGTTCCCCCCCTCCGACCGTACCAAGAGGAGACAATCACCCTCCCCTAGGCGCAAGTCGAGGTCAAAGTCTAGATCCCCCCCACAAACAATCTAGACACTCGTCCGCAGAGTCCCACAACGAGGGGCGACATGCTCCTCGGTGCTGCTAGGAGAGTGGCGAACACAACTATAGGTTTGACTCCTGCAAGGAGATAAAGAAAACCTAATATTTAGTAGTGGCCCCGTAATCATTGACGATTATGCCTATTACATAAGGCACCCTCTTCAAACACTCATTCGCCGTAGTTTGAATCTACCGCGCAGAGCATAAAAAATTGAGGAGCCTTCATCATGAGCGCATGCAACCTCACTCATGGTTCAGTCATTATGAAATTGGGTTCTCACTACGAAAAAACTTTGTAACAAATAAAAAACAAAAAGAAAATAATAATAACTATTCATAAGCTTTCCATATAATCGTGGATGTACTTGTGTGGATCTTTGACCAGACGCCGACTCGGGCGTCATTCTTCCTTCACTGACATATCAAGTAAACCAAAGTCCTTAATACATCAACGAATGGGAAGGGGATGGTCGGGAGGGCCCCAGTCGTCAATGATTACAGGGCCACTACTAAATATTAGGTTTTCTTTATCTCCTTGCAGGAGTCAAACCTATAATTTATTAGTGGCCCCTCCATCATTGACGATTATGCCTGATATCTAAGGCTGGAGGGGGACATTCGTAATCATATCATAACTCTGGCAAAAGCAGATAATCAAACACCCACATAGTATTCTTACTTTGTAAAAAATATATATTTGGGTGCATAAACTTTATACAGCCTAAATATTCAAAAAGGGGTACAAGCAGGAGCGTGCTTCGAAGAAGCCTGCTTGAAAAAGGGTTAACTCTGAGACTCTGTACACAGATCTGCTAGTTAAGAAGGCACCCCACTTAAAGTAAGTGGTGAAAAATAAAAACTTATAAGTTTACATGTGCACATATAAACCCCATTAAACTAGTGGATATATTCCTAAAAATATAACTAAACATAAATGAATTCTTGTACTTTCGCAGAAGTACTGAACTCGTATACTTATGCAGAAGTACTTACATCAAAAATAAAAGTCGTAGTTGCAACTACTGAGATTTCTTAAAAATCTATTGCTTCACAGCCAAAACTACTTACAACAAGAATTGTTGTATTACTACTATTGGACTTTAGCACAATTTCCTGTAATGAATACTACAGAGAAATTTTATATCACAATACCTACAAACAGTATCACAGCTCGTATGTTCCGTACACATACTCCGGCAGGGTCTAGGGTGTCCTATGTTACACTGACTGCACCCCCCCCCCATTTTCTTGAAATTAAACAAAAAGTGACTAAAAGGGCCGCCTAGACCCTCTGCCTTAAAGCTATACATGGCAAGGAAGGTTTGTCTAGAGCTACTGAAAGGTATCGAGTCATAGAGGCCCACAACTGTGTGGACTTAATATCTTCAACCGAAAGATTATTAAGGAAACGTAAAGAGGCTGCCCCCTTGCGTAAATCGTGGGTTATACCCACAACGCCGGAATTACTCTCTTTAAAGACCTCGACCAAGAGAGAATGTGACTCGGGGAGGTGGGCGGAGTTTGAAGCATGCTCTCATGAAACCTGTTTCTTCCGCTTGTGGTATGGTTAGACCTGTAAGGTCAAAGAATGGCACCCTGATAGCTGTTAAGTGATTATCTAGAGTCACTACAGATAGACGTTGCTGTTCAAACAAATAGTTTAAAGAATTAAAAACCAATGCCACCGAAGGTACCGTCTGTTCTGTTCTAACTATCCAAGAAGTAAAGGACTGCCAATGAGATTGATATTGCATCTTGGGAGATTGTGTGTACTGATTCATAAATTTATCTGTCACGTTTCTACCATACGGCATTCGCCACTTGGACTCCTGAATGACCACAATGCAAAAGTCAGCGAGGACTTTAGGTTGCCAATGTTGTCTAAGTGGAAATACCCGACCGGGAGCGACACCGGGTTCGGGCACCACGTTATCAATTGTTGGTACCACCACTGCGCCGGCCACAGGGGCGCGAGTAACGAGACTACGCCTCGATAATCCTGTAGTTTGTTGACTACGTGGTACATTAGAGAAGTGGCTGGCGGCGGAAACAGATAAATGGAACTCCACATGTTCCAATTCGTCACTAATGCATCGGGCTCCCCTGCCGGCGTTAATGTCCGGCGTGTGAGGTACCGAGGGGGTTTGTGATTCTCCTCTGACGCAAACAGATTCACACGTGGACGGTAAGCCTCTGCCATCATTTGATCGAAAATGTTCGGCTTGAGTGCCCACTCGACTGTTGTGCTCTCGTCTTCGAGACAGAGCGTCTGCCCAGACGTTTGCTACGCCTGGGAGATAAGATGCACGAAGATGAATGTGCAGCTTGTCGTCTAGAACAAAAATCTTTTCTGACACGTCTAGCAACTTCCGAGACCTCGTTGACCCTTGTTTCTGAATGCAGTGAACTGCCTTGAGATTTTCCAACTTGAAGGCCACCGACTTTTCCCGTAAAGTAGAGCCGTGAACTTGAAGGAAATACAAGGGGACTAATAACCCTTTTACATTTATGTGGGAGGTTTCTGAACGGGACCAAAACCCTTGACCCTGATGCCCGAGGTTTGATTAAAAGACCCAACCTATCGTCCCTGACGCATCCGTGTCCACCCATACCGACGGCGGAGGAGAGGTCGATGACATGACTGAGTGCAACATTTCTCTCTTCGCCCAAACCGCTAGTAAGCTGTGTAATAACGTTGGGATAGGCCATAATATTCCCGCCGGTAATAGTGGGAAAAATTTGTTGCCCTCCAAGATTAAACGTTCGACTTTCAACCGGCCCAACTTCACAGTTAGTTGTTGTTGTTGTTGTTCCCCAAGCTGCCTGGCCGAACAGCCCCAAGGCCCCGAGCAAGTCGAAGGCCATAACCGAGCGCCCCCACAGAACCCTCCCCGCCGACCACAATAAAGCCTGGGTGACCGAAGCCACTCCATGGCGGGGAGCTGAGGAGGGTGCGGAAATGCCCGGGAAACCATAGCCACACCCAGGGCCCTGTGTCCCTCAGCAATTATGAAGAGAAAGTTGAGGGGCAAGGGAAAAACAGTTAGTTGAACCCAGTTGAGAGAACCGACTAGAGATTCCCAAAGTCTCCGTGTCGTAGTCAGACTGTGGAGAAACATAAACATTTTTTTGCGAAATCTGTTTCGAGTGTCCACACTCTGACTCAGAGTGAGAGAAGCTGTGTCCTCGACCAGCCCTATCCACTGAAATACTTGTGAGGGAACAAGGGTTTGACTTTTACTAAGTTGACCTTGAAACCTAGAGATTTGAGATGGTTTAACGTAATGTAGACATGAGTGATGCATAACTTTTCTGTCTCTGCCACCACCAGTCAGTCGTCCAGATACCACAAGATCCTGATCCCTTGTTCTAACATGGGCATCAGGGCTTGCCGGGACTTTGTTTGAATGCTTGTGCTAAATTGAAAACAGTCTTCCAAACTGCTGGTGAAATCAAAGAAGGAGTTAGAACTGGAGACAGAACTACTTGGCTTGCAATACGGTCAGGAAGTTTCTTCACTAAGAACATCCTCAGATCCTGCCTTGCTCAAACTGCCTCTAATAAGGCCGTCCGAATATCTCCTAAAGACTTGGATGGAAGTCTGGAGAAGCAAGCGCCGGGAAAGTTCAATGGCTTTCTTGACTTCCGCGGCTTCTATTGCCTGAGAAGAGCGTAACAGAGACTTTGTTACTTGCTGGGTAACCATATATTGCGAAAACAGTCTAAACGCTTTTCCTCTTAACCTAAACTCGCGGTCTAGGTAAGCTGGGGAAGGCGTGCTAAAAGGATCTTTTAATACGCACAAATTAATTTTTTGGGGGGCAGCCAAGAAGTCAAACAAAGCAGAGGGGACTCCGCCGGCACTAAAAACCGGAAGAGAGAACCAAGAATGGTGGTCTTGAGGGATTTGGTGGGAAGATTTTGACGTGAAAGTACAGTCGACCCTCGCAAATCCGGACTTCACCAATCCGGACTTTCAACAATCCGGACACAATCCGGAGTCCGGTACGATCGTCCGGTAGTGCGTACCGTAACGCATACTTGTCCGAATACTTAAAATTTTGTCCGGTAGGTGGCTCTCGCGACGGGTGACGCCACCCGTTCCCGCCTAGTCATTCAAGCTTGTTTACAACCCGCCGTGCGACTACCTGGTTATTAAGGTGTTTGTGAAGTTATTATCGACTTTCATTGCCAGCCACCATGCCCCCCAAGCCTCAAAAGACTGTCAAGCGCTAGGCTATTAATATTAATAATGTGTGTGCGTATCTGTATGCGTGTGTGGCCCCCCCGTACACTATTTTCTGAATCCGGACTTTTCCTGAATTCGGACAAGGCCCAGTCTCTTTTAGTCCGAATTTGCGAGGGTCGACTGTAGTTGCAAAATTGTGAGCCTCTGTTTCCCATGCCACCCAAGCTCCCGTACCCAACTGCCCCACCTGCAAGACTGGATTAGAGGCTGAGTCTGTGATCGGAAACATATCCAACTCCGGCGTCAAAGCAGAAAGTGCCTTGACGTCGTTAAAGCCGTCATTCTTAGTCCAGTCAGAAAATAGCTTTGAAGCTGAGGCAGGGGGCAGGGCTGGTGTTGATGCATACACAAAAAAGTCATGGTTATAATAACTTGGAATGGCCTTAATATGAACATCCAAAACATTTCCTTGACTATCCAAAGCTCTGAGTTTTCTAGACTTTATTGCCTTGGATTACCCACTCATGTGGTACAGGGAGCTCCCCCGAAATAGTAGCTTGTGCTGCCTCTGGCTTAGTTGGTAACATTGCTACCCATGACTCATCAGGCCCGTATAAAAGAGGCATAGCTCCTTTTTGACTGGCGCCTTGTCTAAAGGAGGGGGAGATATGTCTGATATGACTCGTACATTGGAAGTAGTGAGAGCTACTGTGCCTGGCACATTGGAAATTGGATCTGACACAAGAGGGGGGTTAGGTATTTTAGCTAAAGCAAAGGATGTAGCCAGAGGTCGCACATTCGTCGACATCGCGGGAGCTCCCGTACCAACTGTAGGAGTTTCCGGCGTAGGGCCAAAGAACCTATTAAGTGCATTCAATAGTAATCCATCCCTTCCGCCGTTACATACCTAGCCGATGACGAACTCCGTGGAGATTCGACAGTACCCTGAGAGTCGTCTAGAAGGTGACTGGACTCTTCAAGCTCCATCTCTGAGACCAGAGATCGTTGTTCTTCATCCGTTAAGTCTGGCTTATCATGGGAAGATCCCGCCGAAGCCGGGACCTCCACATGCTGCCATGTTAAATCTGGGATAAAAGATGGTACATCGGCATCCCGGTGGACGTCAGCCACTACTTGAGTCACAAAGGGATGTGTTCTGTCCTGCCAGGACTGTGAGTATCGCCATACACCTTGGCTGTCACTCGCTTGCAAGCTTGGTATACTCTCCGATTGAGAGCCCTCACCCGAGCCCCGTAGAGGTTTATGATAATTAAAAGCTCCCATAGCTCAAGGATATCACATTGCAATGCTTTATGTGCTACATTCGTTGAGTAAGTAGCGAGAAGTTGTTTCACTTCTTGTAAAGCCACCGCCGCAGGATTATCTTTCTGAATTAGAACTTTAACAGTTAGGAGGTTACAAATAGCGCAATTCTTTGTCACCCATATCCCCCGTGACCGATCTGGGCATTTAACACATTTAATGCAGAGCTGGTGAGCAAAAATAGGGATACCTGAGCATAACGGCGTTGAAAATACAGCAATGAGAGGTTCAAGTGCCGACATGACAGAGACTGGGGGAAAACTACCCCGCCCCCGGGAACTACCTGGTCACCTGGTGCAACGCCGGTACTCCGCCCTGGAAAGAGAAATTTCCAGGGATTAATGCTCATAAGGTTACCCCAAAATAGTACAAAACATGTGCCACAACACCGCCGGTCAACGAACCGTAGCACTGCACCACTACTTTTCGTTTTCCTTTAGTTTCATATTAAAGATTTCAGCATATCTTTACCTGTCCAAAAGATTTAAGCAGATCTTCTGAATCCTCATAAAGATGAAGTATATCTTTATTAGAAAGCCGTGATACCCTAGTGTATCAATCAATTGTTTGGCAAATTAACGCGAATTGCACATCCGTTAAAATAACCACCCGAAGGTACAACCGCCGGGTTTTATATACCATGTCAAACCAATTGTACCTGCCCCAGACCTCTTTGTAAAAAGGTCACCGGGAGGGAAAGACCAAACAAACAAACAGCATTGTTTCAATGGCTTATTAAAGATTTCAGCATATCTTTACCTGTCCAAAAGATTTAAGCATATCTTCTGAAACCTCATAAAGATGAAGCATATCTTTATTAAAGATGAAGTCTTTCAAGTATCCCTTTACACTTGAAACACTAGTAAGATTCAGGCATCTTTTTATCCCATAAAAAGTCTAAGGCTATCTTAATCTCTAATCCGGCTTCTCCCAGAAGCCCACATAGATCGCCGTCTTGAAGGCCGTGATACCCTATTGTATCAATCAATCGTTTGGCAAATTATCGTGAATTTGCAAATCCGTTAATATAACCACCCGAAGGTACAACCGCCGGGTTTTATATGCAATGTCAAAACCAATTGTACCTGCCCCAGACCTCTTCGTAAAAAGGTCGCCGGGAGGGAAAGACCAAACAAACAGACAGCATGGTTTCAATGGCCTTGAAAAACCGAGAAAACTATATCCAACAGGTGTCAGCATGATCACCTAGATAACTGTGTGGAGCCCACCTCGTCGGGAATAACACAGGAAGCCTGATCACAGGCTCGACCACAGAAAACGCAGTTTCTGATGAGCCCTCAAGCTACCAAACTCGCCGGGGTAACTTACCTATTTTAGCCATCCTGACTAAAACTCGGTAAACAAAAAACGGCTTTCTCGGAGCAACGAGAAAAACCGCCGGAAAGGTAACCCACACCAAACAGAACGCAGTCTGATAAACATAATCAGACCCACAGTCCGAAGCTCCTGGATCAGCCAATCATAACTAATCCAGGAAAACACATGGCTCATGAATACATTTTTATTATAATAAACAATGAAAACACTTGCATACGTGAAAAAACTACGAGTGGCCGGCTAGGCCTGGTGAAAACGGAAAAAACACTTAATGACGTCGAAACACCATCGAAAAGCACTCCATCGCACCAAAACTGGAACAGCCGCCACATCAAAATCGTAGAAAACACCCGGGTAAGGGTAACGAGACGTAATACATAACTATCACAGCTCGCTACGCGGGAGGTTCATAAGTAAAGATATCAGAATATCTTAACCTGTCCAAAAGATTTACGTATATCCTCTGACATGATATAAAGACCAGCATGGCTTTATAAATGACGCAGTCTTCCCAGTGGGGTTTGTTAAGTTTTTTACTGGGAAACCCATAAAAAGGCGCCGGCCCCTGAATTAACTCGCAGATCAAAAACTGGGAAGCCTGTCTTAAATGCTAGATCTGACTTCTCCCGTAGCCTCCTAGATAGCCGGATGTTGAAGGCGGCGATACCTTAACGTATCCCTCCATTGTCTGATCAACTATACTGAATTGCAAATCCGTTAATCCCACCCTCCCAAGGTGCAACCGCCGGGTGTGAATTTAAATCTATAACGTTAACCCCAATTGTTCCTGTCCCCACTTCTTTGCCAAAAGATCGCCGGGGAGGAAAGACCAATCAACAAACCGCCTAGTTTTACTGGCTTTGCAAAACCGGGAAAAAAACTACTCAACAAGTGTCCATATGAACACTTAGTTAAATGGGTTAAGCCAACCCGCCGGGAAACACAGTAAGCCTGAACACAGGCTCCACTACAGACGCAGTCCTGGAGAGCCGCAAGCCACCACTCGCCGGGGGAAACAAGCCTAATTTAACCACGCGTGATTAAAACTCGGCAATCAGCCGGTTTTGCAAGGAGTAACCGAGAAAACCTGCCGGAAAAGGCAACCCACCCCGCCCAGATTCAATCTGAACGCACCAAAAAGACCGTGGAATTAGCCAAAGCACAACTAACCCAGGACACATAAATAACCCGTGGAATTAGCCAATACACAACTAATCCAGGATACACAAATAGTCCGTGGAATTAGCCAATACACAACTAATCCAGGACACACATGACACAGTATTACATATTTATAGCATAAATCAATAACACTTGTACATGTGGCAAAGCTACGAGAGGCTGGCTAGGCCTAAGCAGACGGAAATAAAAGGAAATCATGTCGTAATATAAACAAAAGCCTTGAATCATATCACAACAGGAACCACCGTCAACACACCACTGTAGCCCAAAATTCCCGGCGAAGGGAAAAACTGACTCGGGACCCAGAAAAAACTTCACTAAGTGAAGAAAAATACACAGGGAACGTCAGAGAAGAGAAAGCTACTTCATCAGAAAGAAGAAGAAGCCTAATAACGCGCAATGAAAGCCACCTATATCACAAAGCTAGCTATCTGCGAAAAAGTTACACGCGTCCACCACGGGACCACGAGGGTACACCCGAAATAGATGTCCCAAAAACACGACCCAAAATACACTGCACTGTGGGCAACCCGCCCAGGACACTCCTGCTACGCATATCCTAACCTTACTCGATACATCCCGGAGTAAACAAATGAGAAAAAACTCACTAGGGATGCAGCAAATGCGGAACCAGCGGAGCGTGGGGAGGCACGTCCGGTCAGGTTGACCGCAGAGCAGAGAAGGAAGAATGACGCCCGAGTCGGCGTCTGGTCAAAGATACCACACAAGTACATCCACGATTATATGGAAAGCTTATGAATAGTTATTTTTATTTTATTTTTATTTTTTATTTGTTACGAAGTTTTTTCGTAGTGAGAACCCAATTTCATAATGACTGAACCATGAGTGAGGTTGCGTGCGCTCATGATGAAGGCTCCTCAATTTTTTATGCTCTGCGCGGTAGATTCAAACTACGGCGAATGAGTGTTTGAAGAGGGTGCCTTATGTAATAGGCATAATCGTCAATGATGGAGGGGCCACTAATAAATCTAAGGTAACCTAAGGTAAGGTAAGGTCAACTGTCCATGCTATGCTGACAGGTACCTACCCGATAGCACTATCGTTAGTGAGTGCTGTATATATGTTGTACTATTGTTAATATCTTGTAATTGGTAGGGGTCAACTGTCCATGCTATGCTGACAGGTACAGTTGGTCAAAGTTCCAGGTGACCCACCCTCGCTCTGGGGCTCGCAGAATTAGGTGGCAATACTGGTGTAGTGGTGCAGGGATACCACTTGCCATTAATGTGTTACCTGTGTCTGTCCTGTATATTACTTCAAATTAGACTATGTAATGTACACGTTGTGAAGACTAAATGCTCCTTCATTAAGCAGCCACCAATAAAACAAAATTATGTATTCTTATAAAATCGAGTAAAGTATGTTGTGGCAGCCAGCAGGTTTTATATGCGTTGCCAATCAGTGGATATAATAACTTGAATATTTAAGCAAATCTACAAACTTTGGGTGAATGTTCGGGATCATACATAGCGATGTATGCATTTTCATTTGAGATAGGCTTACTTTCCCTTGATTAGTATATGTTCTAACAATGATATAGCCGAAATCAGATCTACCAATCCCAATCTGTGTAAGACACACCTCCTTCCTACACCAGTATTGCCAGATAATTCTGCGAGCCCCAGAGCGAGGGTGGGTCAGCTGGAACTTTGACCAACTGTACCTACCCGATAGCACTATCGTTAGTGAGTGCTGTATATATGTTGTACTATTGTTAATATCTTGTAATTTGGTAGGGGTTAACTGCCCATGCTATGCTGACAGGTACCTACCCGATAGCACTATCGTTAGTGAGTGCTGTATATATGTTGTACTATTGTTAATATCTTGTAATTGGTAGGGGTTAACTGTCCATGCTATGCCGACAGGTACCTACCCGATAGCACTATCGTTAGTGAGTGCTGTATATATGTTGTACTATTGTTAATATCTTGTAATTGGTAGGGGTTAACTGTCCATGCTATGCCGACAGGTACCTACCCGATAGCACTATCGTTAGTGAGTGCTGTATATATAAGAACATAAGAACATAAGAAAAATGGAAATCTGCAGAAGGCCTATTGGCCCATACGAGGCAGACCCCTTCTTCCCTACATCCCTATTTGTTCTTTATTCACCTTTATGACCTACACTACATCTCTCAATATAACCTATACCCCCTCCACTACGTATATCTCCTACAATGTTGTACTATTGTTAATATCTTGTCAAATTGCAAATTTGCTTGAATAGAAAATTTTGACATACGTTGTATCAAGTTTCTTAATTCAAATAGAATTTAGTAAAATTTACCAGAGGAAGTGGAGGAGATGAGCAAGGTGTTTAAGGATGAGATCTGTGCAGCATGTGAGGAGGTGTGTGGAGTGAGGAGAAGAGGGAGGGGAGTGATAGGTACAGCATGGTGGACAGAAGAGGTAAGAATAGCTGTGGAAGAAAAGAAGAAAGAATATAGAGAGTGGTTCGGTAGTAGAGGGAGTGAAGATTCCGAGAGACAGAAACGAGCGAGGTATGTGGAGAGTAAGAGGGTGGTGAAGAGAGTACCGTAGTGAAGGAAAGTAAGAGAAGAGTAGATGAGGAATTTGGAAGGAATCTGAGTGTAAAATGGAGGGAGAGTAAGAAACTGTTCTGGAAAGAAGTCAAGAAAGTTAGGGAAGGTAGCAAGGGAAACAGTAAGGGTGTGAAAGATAAGAATGGGAGAATACTAGCCGAGAAGCAAGAGAGAGTCGAAAGATGGAGGGAGTACTTCAGTAGGTTGCTAAATGTAAGGAATGAAGAGCCAGCAAACATAGCTGGATATGGTAGGGGAGGGAGAAGAAGAGAAGTAGTGGAGGAGGAGGTGGGGATCAGGAGGTCAGAAGTGTGGGAAGCCATGAAAAGAGTGAAGTTGAGGAAAGCACCAGGAACAGATGAAGTGTGTGGGGAAATGTTGAGGTATGGTAGTGAGATAGTGATAGAATGGGTATGGAAAATGTGCAAACTGGCATGGGAGAAGGGGAGTGCACCCAATGACTGGAAGACTGGCATAATAGTCCCCCTATATAAGGGCAAAGGGGAAAGAGGAGTGTGTGGTAACCACCGAGGAATATGTCTTCTAAGCGTAGTAGGGAAGGTATACAGTAGGGTAGTGATTGAGAGAGTGAGAGTGAGAACGGAGAAATGGATAGGCGACGAGCAGGGAGGTTTTAGGAAGGGAAGAGGATGTGTAGATCAGATTTTTACCCTGAATTGTGTTGTGGAGAAGTATCTGGAGAAGAAACAAAAGGTGTATGTTGCCTTTATGGACTTGGAGAAGGCCTATGACAGAGTGGATAGAGAAGGTTTGTGGAAAGTACTTAGAATATACGGAGTAGAGGGCAAGTTGCTGAAAGCAGTGAAGAGCATGTATGAGGGTGCAAAGGCGGCAGTACGTGTGGAGAGTGAGCAGAGCGAGTTCTTTGACCTGAATGTTGGTTTGAAACAGGGGTGTGTGATGTCCCCGTGGTTGTTTACTGTATATATGGATGGAGTTATGAAAGAAATACTATCAAGAGCAGTGGATGTTGGTGTATCGCTGAAAAGGGAGGGAATTGAGTGGAAGCTACCTATACTGCTGTTTGCGGATGACACAGTTCTGATGAGTTAAAATGAATGGGAGTTGCAGGGTCTGGTAAATGAGTTTGGAACAGTGTGCGAAAAACGGAAATTGAAGGTAAATGCGGGGAAGAGCAAGGTTATGGTCTTCGAAAGGGGTGAAGTCACAGAGTGTGAGGTGAAGCTGAACGGTCAGGCTATGGAGATCGTCAACTCTTTTAAGTATCTGGGCAGTGTGTTGAGTAAAGATGGGACTATGGATGAAGAAGTGCGGGAGAGGGTACAACAGGGGAAGAGGGTTGTAGGAACGCTAAAAGCAGTAACAAGAAATAGGGTGGTCAGTATGGAAGTCCTTGCATGACAGTGTGGTAATCCCGACACTGACTTACGGAAGCGAAGCATGGACGTTGGTTGAGAGACTCAGACCAAGAGTGAGAGCAGTGGAAATGAATTACTTAAGGAGTGCGTGCGGAGTTACATGGAGGGATAGACAGACTAATGAGGAAGTAAGAAGGAGGTGTGGTGTGGAGGTAGATGTGCTGGAAAGTGTGAAAAGGAACAACTTGAGATGGTTCGGCCATATGGAACGTATGGAAAGCGAGAGAATGACTAAGAGGGTGTACGAGAGCGAGGTGGAGGGACAGAGAGGGAGAGGTAGACCGAATGAGAGGTGGAAGGATGGAGTGAGGAAGTACATGAACGAAGGCGGTGCTGGTTGGGGGGAGGGGCGTCGACTGACTGGGGACAGAGGTGCATGGGGGCGGTTCGTTCGTGGCCACCCCTTCGGGGATCACGGCGTCAGGCAATAGATAGATAGATAGATACCAGAACATCCCGGACTTCCCAAATTGACTAATTCCTTGAATATGACGATAGTGCGTTGTTATATTATGTGCGATTAGTTTGCATGGGAAACAGATTAACTTGCTCATGTAGTGATGTACACCCTCTGTGGTGGTTTTGTGTTCTTTTATTTCAAAATTTTATTTGATTAAAGCATTATTTCCACATTGCAATTTTGATAAGTTCTTTTGCCTTTATATTGTGTCGTCCCAGTTTTGGTTTGTATATTTTGCAAGTTTTACATTCTAATGGATGAAGAAGTGCAGGAGAGGGTACAACAGGGGAAGAGGGTTGTAGGAATGCTGAAAGCAGTAACAAGAAATAGGGTGGTCAGTATGGAAGTGAAGAAGTCCTTGCATGACAGTGTGGTAATCCCGACACTGACTTACGGAAGTGAAGCATGGACGTTGGTTGAGAGACTCAGACCAAGAGTGAGAGCAGTGGAAATGAATTACTTAAGAAGTGCGTGCGGAGTTACATGGAGGGATAGACAGACTAATGAAGAAGTAAGAAGGAGGTGTGGTGTGGAGGTAGATGTGCTGGAAAGTGTGAAAAGGAACAACTTGAGATGGTTCGGCCATATGGAACGTATGGAAAGCGAGATTGACTAAGAGGCCGAAGGAGAGGTGGAAGGATGGAGTGAGGAAGTATATGAACGAAGGCGGTGCTGGTTGGGGGGAGGGGCGTCGACTGACTGGGGACAGAGGTGCATGGAGGCTGTTCGTTCGTGGCCACCCCTTCGGGGATCACGGCGTCGGGCGATAGATAGATACATTCTAATTGTTGCACCAGAAGCAAGCTTGGATGCATCAATGAGTTTCTTTCCTGAGTGAAACTTGTTGACATTTTGGTTGATACTGTGGAATATACTATAAATGAAGATCATAAACTTTAGGATCTTTGATTAGTTAAGTAATGTGAGCACTTTTAACTCTCGTAGAGCGGGATGACTTCTGTATATCACAGTAGCGCCAGGCGGGTATATTTGCCAAAAATTACCTTCATTCCATGCTCATTTTCATGCATAAGCAAGAGCCAGAGCATAATACAATTATATATCCGTGAAAGTGCAATGATAGAGCTTTCCAATGACACCTGAATCATCTCTGTACGACATCTGGTTACCTTGCAACTATCGCGCAACCGAAGGGCAAAATCGGTAAAATAGTGGCAATTTGACTGTTTTTGGTGTGTGAGAGACAGTACATGAGGTAGACAGCCGTATGTCGGGCTTCAGTGAGCGCCCGGCGGCCGTGGCCAGCGGTTGGAGCCCCCCTATGCTCCCTCTAACACCTGGCCTCTCTCTCAGCGATCATAATACAGTAGCCTCAAAATGGCGTCCATCATATGACGGGCACCGTACATATGGCCAATTTTCTCTCTCCCGTTATATGACGGTCACCGAGAGTTAAAGGTTAAAACCACTGTTGTGGAGAACTAGCACTTATGACAATATAAACATGAGCTTTTATTATTATTAGTTTAACTCACTGTGTGACAGGATCCTCCAGGGCAAGTAAGTGGACAGCTGTTCCTGTGTGTTTGAAGGGCGGTGTCAGTGGCAGCTTCACTTTATTCAGGTCAGGAATGGCCATAAACAACAGACCATTTAATAAGTTGGTAAGCTCAGGAATAAACCTCTTAGAAGCAGCTAGATACTGAAAGAAAATATATTTTACTTGATCAGTATTATAATGTAAAACTTGCAAAATAAACAAACCAAAACTTATACGAACACAGTAAAACGACAAAACAACTAATCAAAATCGCTATGTGGAAACAACGCTTAAGTAAAACAATAATTTATAAATAAAAGAACACAATCCACCACATAGGGTGTACATCACTACATGAGCAAGTTAATCTGTTTCCCAAGCAAACTAATCGCACACATAACAACGCACTATCGTCACGTTCAAGGAATTAGTCAATTTGGGAAGTCGGGGACGTTCTGGTAAATTTTACTAAACTCTGCATGAATAAAGAAACTACAATTAGTGTCAAAATTTTCTATTAAAATTAAATTTGCAACTTGACAAGACATTAACAATAGTACAAAATACAAATGGCTATCACTAACGATAGTGCTATCGGGTAGGTACCGGTACCTGTAAACATAGCATGCTTCAAGTGACCCCTAACAATTACTACCCTACTAATAACCTACAATTATTGTACAAATAAACTAAGGAAATCGCAAAAGCAAGCAATTGATACTATCGACAGTGAATAGATACAATATAATAAATACAAATATTTGAAAATATGAAGAAGGCACAATAGATTTAAACGAAAGAGTACTCTTTTAACAAGAACAATTAATTATAAAATTTAATAATAACAATAGAAAAAGATAAACATTAATACATAGACAAAAAGTAAGCAGAGATTATAATAGAAACTTCAAGTTAATAATACTTGATTAAAATGATTGATATAAAATTTTAAAATACAGTCACAATAATTGACCTTAAAAAGATTAAATTTATGCAACAATTTACTTGCAACAAAACCTCTGTCTACTAAGAGTCTGTATAGTAACCTAGCTCTATCCCAAAAGTCTTCTACTCGGGTACAAATTTTACAAAATCTTATTAGCTGGGAATAAAAATAATTATAAGTTATTTTACTATCGATATTACTATTAGGGAAAGGAAAGTTTATTACGTTAAAATTAAAATCGTCAACTTTGTGGTATATTTTAAGTGTGCACTGTTCATTAACCCTTTATTGGCGGCGCGCAACTTATGTCGTGTGAAAGAAATATGGACTAAGTGGCGGTTCACAGCTTATGTCGTGTGCCATTTTCAGCACGTAATGTTGCAGAGAGAGAGAGCTGAGCGGTGTGAGGAGCGTAGTAAGGCTATGACCGTCGCACACCACCGCGGTGGGCCAACTGAAGTGAAAACCACCCTTCCTTCCCCCCTCACACTCGCTACACAGGGAATTATGTAGGGAAAGTACCTAATTACAGTAAAAGTCCGTTAATCCGACGACCGATGATTCGAATCTCCCAATAGTCCGAATTTTTCAATTTGAGGCCAAATCCGAATTCACCCGATGGTCCGAATTTCAAGAAGTCCCAAAGTCCCCTTTTTGAGGCATTAGGCCACTCAAATGACACATAATGGAGCACACACATATCATATGTTCATGAATTCACTTTAAAAGTTTACCATTGTCATTGTAGCCTATTACCTACTTCAAAACATTCAGATTACTGGTCAAAGGAAGCTACTGATATAAACGTAAACACCTTCTTCTTCTTCTTCTTCCACATCGTCTGCTAGAGAGTTTGTTTTGCTCTTGAACGCATCCTTGGGACGCTCCGATGCGCTACTGGCTTGCACCGCATTTTCTGCAAGCGCATTCAGTCTTGAGCTTGAAAACGCACCTTTGGACGTATTAGTCTTGAGCTTGAAAACGCACCTTTGGACGTTCCGATACGCTACTATTTATAGTTCAGTGATCGGAGCGTCCCAAGGGTGCTTTCAAGACAACAAGACAAGGGTGCTTTCAATACAATATAATATAACAGAGCACGTCACAAAAGGAAAATCACAAAATGAAAATTACAAGAACCTCTCAGGGAAGTGCCGTTGTTAAGGCATTACTTCCCGAACCACATCTGATCTGATCTTCAAGAGCAAGACAAACTCGCTAGTAGACGGAAGAAGAAGAAGACGTTTATAGCAGCAGATTCCTTTGACCATTAATCTGAATGTTTTGAAGTAGGTTGTTGTTGTTGTTGTTGTTGTTCCCCAAGCTGCCTGGCCGAACAGCCCCAAGGCCCCGAGTAAGGCCAAGGCCATAAACGAGCGCCCCCACAGAACCCTCCCTGCCGACAACAATAAAGCCTGGGTGACCGAAGCCACTCCATGGCGGGGAGCTGAGAGGGTGCGTAAACGCCCGGGAAACCAAAGCCCCACCCAGGGCCCTGTGCCCCTCAGCAATTATGAACAGAAAGTTGAGGGGCAAAGGAATAATGTGACGCTTTAGCTTCCAATCTTGGTAGATTGGGAGGTCAATCCACGGAAGAGACGCCGTCACTTGAGATCTAGAAAATATATAAGTAAAAGGAACAGTCAGAGTAAGCTATGGGTATGGCAGAGATCGCTCAGGTCTCACTCTGATAGACCAGCCCATCACCAGTTTGAAGTAGGTAATAGGCTACAATGACAATGGTAAACTTTTGAAGTGATTTCATGAACATATGATATGTGTGTGTGCACCATTGTGTCATTTGGGTGGCCTAATGCCTCAATGTTTTCGTCATACACAGGTTCATAGGGGTAAAGTCCGATAATCCGAAAAATCCACTAATCCGAACGAGGGCCGGTCCGCTGCCCTTCGGATTAACGGAAGTTTACTGTACATGGTTTTTGCACTCGTGTTGCGTGATCGTTGCAAAAAAACTAGCGGTCGTACAAGGATGGTTGGGGTGTCATTGGAAAGCTCTGTTTATCCCCTTTCAGGGATAGATACTTGTTTTACACTCTGGGTCTTATTTAGGCATGAAAATGATCACGTAAACAACCCTATTTAGGGTAAAAACACCCCGCTGGGCGGTACATATAAATTACCGCCTAGGCCGCTCGTTAGGTGTTAACAATCTGTATATTTATATCAAGAACATTTTCAACTTTATCATTTACGTTACCTTGTGTGAGGGGGATGGAATTTGGATAAATTTGTTTAGCGCCTTGATTAAAAATTAACATATTACAGTCAGGACCCCCAATACACGATTCCACAATGCGCGAAAACCCTAATACACGAGTTACCCCTCGAAAATAACATTAATTAATTAAACATTAATTACGCGAGGTGGTACCACAATACACGAATCGAGAGCTAAGAAGGGGCCAAATCCGCTATTCCCGCTTGATACACGAGCACGTCTACGTTTCGCGAGGCCCAGGAGTAGCTCTGAAAAGAGAAGAAGACGGGCATACGCCTGCCTTCCCTCCCGCTTAGCCTCCCTCCCTCCCTCCCACAGTCCCGCTCAAGCGCTCATAGCCGTGCGGAGTGACCAAACGTTTGTAGTGCCTGCCACTTTTTTCGCCATGCCACACCAATATAAGAAGATAACACACAAAATGAAGGTGGAAGTGTTGTTTCGCAAGAAAAAAGGAGAAGGAAACTGTGCAATAGGCTTGTCAGAGTAAACTGTTCGTACGATTTGATCAGGGAGGGAGAAGTTGGAGAAAATCGTGAAGTCCTACGGTCCTAGTCCTAGCCTATCTGCTACTAATTTTAAGGTAAGGTTTCATATTTTTATTCATTGTTCTTCTTATATATACGATATAGACTGTACTGTAGAGCCAAAAATGTCGAAAATAGGGCCAAAAATTTCGAAAATAGGCCATAATTGAGAGAGGTCACCCAATCTAATTATTCCCATTTAAAGTTACAGTAGTTCCACAATACCCGAATTCACAATACGCGATGCCTCCTGTCACCCCTATTCTCGCGAATTGGGGGTCCTGACTGTACAAACAAGAATATCATCAATATATCTACTATTATTACTTAACAATTTAGCAATGTTTAAGAGAAAGAGCCTACGGGCATAGATCAGGAATTAAGAACGGCATCGAATCCAAGATTCTTCTATATAAGCATTTTAACACAGATTGTACTAAATTTGATTGTAAATACAAAATTATAGAAATTGTTCAAAATAATCAAAATGTTTTAGATAGAGAAAATTATTGGATTGGAAAATTAATGACCATCTATCCATTTGGACTTAACAATCAAATCAAAGATGTAGGCAACATTTTGTATAAATATTTATTAAAAAACTATTTTAATAACCCATATTTTAACTTCCCCGTTTTAAACAGAAGACCTGGTAGACACGGTAATAGAAGACTAAATAAATTTAATGAAAAGAAAAACAGGTCTGATATTTAATATGATTGTCAATAATTTATATTCATTATATCAACATTTCGGAATTAAAAAATTAAAAGATTCATTGAAAGGCCTACAAAAGAAAAGTTTTGCTCCTTTTATAGAAAATATTCTAAACAATAAACATAATTTCACAAATAAATTTAAGAATATAGTCTTTGCTTTTATGGGATATATTAAAGCTAATTCTAAAAAATCCAAAGATAACCCTATTAAAGATAAAGTCGTGTCCACTTTAAATTATTCCTCTAAAATTTTAGACAAAATTAATGTTAATAGTCTTATTAATTCAAAGAAAGTTAAGTCCATATTACCAGATGGTTGTAAAGATATCAAACCATTAATAGTGTACTGTATTCATATGAATGACCTGTTGGGTCTATTATTTGTAATTATAATAAAGTTTTAGGGAATCTTTCAGATAATGATATTTTCAATAATAATAAATGCGTACCCGGTATGTGAAAGAGTCATGGATATGCCAGCTAGCAGACGTGATGCATTAGCAAAGTTAATTTATAGTCCGATATGTCACATATTAACAGGTGATGTAGAACTAGTCAAACATTTTGCAAACGACAAATTAGCGGAGCTATGTCGTAAAGGGTTTAAATTTAGAATAGGGAATAATAAAGTAACATGGGACATAATTTTAAAAGATATTGTTTTTTCAGTCAATAAATTAAAAGATAAATTGTTAAAAATTGTGCGCTGCGATGCGAGAGAGCTAGAAGCATGGTCTAAATTATTTATTAAGTTAATTAGAAATAAAATTTTCTCGCTTAAAAATGAATTTAATCTTTCAGATTTTGTAGACTATAATTATAATAAGCTTAACCCCTTATTAGCGGGGCCCCACTTAAGTCCGTATCTAAAAACCTGGACTATGTGGCGGGGATCGACTTAAGTCTGTGTGCAATTTTTGAGCAAGAATGGCTGTGAGAGAGAGACGAGCGACGGGAGGAGCGTAGGTTACCTCATGACCGCTCGGCACGGACCCCGCGCGCCTACTGACATCGACTCCACACTACTCCACGCTCCCTACCTCGCCACACAGGGAATTATGTCAGGAAATTACCTTATTTTAGGGATTTTGCACTCGTGTTGCACGATCATTGCAAGAGAACGCGTGGTCGTAGAAGGATGGTTCTGGTGTCATTGGAAAGCTCAATTTACGCCCTTTCAGGGATACATAATTGTATTACGCTGTGGCTCTTGTTTATGCATGAAAAAGAGCACGGAAACAAGGCCATTTAGGGTAAAAAAAAAAACGCTGGGCGCGTAGTGGAAAAAAACTGACGGGCCCGCTCGTAAGGTGGTAAAGCTGATTTAATACATTTACATAAACATTTTGTAATCACTACAGTAGATAAAGCCAGCAATAATTATAGCTTCACATGTAAGAAATTTTATCTTGAAAACATGAAAAAAGAATTAGGCATTAAAGGTAACATATAACGTAAAAATATTTGTGGTAATTCTGTTTATGAAATTCAAAATAATCTGAATATTGATAACTTAATCGATGAACATACCAAGAAAAATATAACATTTGATATAAAACTTTCTGATAAGAACAAGTGCATTGCAAAATTATACATGTTACCTAAATTTCATAAAAGACCTTATAAATATCGCTTTATTGCCGGAGCAAAATTTGCTACCACTAAAACTCTTATCAGAACAAGTCGTAAATTGCTTAAAATACATTAAAAGTACTCATAAAAGAATCCAGCGCGTGGTCCCTCAGGAAGAACAAAGGAACCAACAGTTCGAGGGCATAGACGGGTAAGGGGAGGGAGACCCACCCCTCTGCCGGGAAGTGGACGTCCCAGGTGTGATTGGGAACCGCACCCTACCTCGCTCGACGCATCTGTGTCTACCCAGATCGTCGGCGGGGGGGGGGCGGTCCAGGGCACAGCCGTAGAGAGCGTGCCCCGAGCAACCCAGTGACCGAAGCGTCGGCGAACGGTACGCGGGAGGAGCCGAACCATAGGGGTCAACGGAAACACCTCGGGGCCCATGAGGAGGAGGCGGCGTAGCCAGAGGCTCCCTAAGGGAATGGGCAGAGCGGCCCAAAGCAGCGAACCCACTAACGAGTCCCAGAGCCACCCCGGGAGGGAGACCGAGTGCAACACGGCGAAGACCTTCCGCCGAAGGTGCACCGCGTCCGGCAGACCCCGGGTCACCGTAGCGCCGGACAAAACCCATGCGAGACCGACCCATGGCACGACACGCGACGGGGTCAAGCGGGACTCGGGAACATCGATGGGGAACCCCAACTGTGCGACGTGGCGAACGACTGTGAGGGCGTCGCGTACGCACAGTCCGAGGGCTTCGGAAACTATCAACCAATCGGCCAAGGAAAACAGGAGCTGGAGCCCGCTCCTGAGGAGAGGACCCAGAGCCTGTCCCACCAGTGCGGAGAAGATCCGCGGCGCGATGTGGAGACCGAAGGGAAGGCCGGCGAACAGGAACACACGATCGGAAGTCCGAACGGCCAAGAATCGCTGGAATCGAGGATGGAGAGGAACGAGCCAAGATGCATCCTGGAGGGCCAGCGACACTACCCACGACAGAGGGCGCAGGGCCAGGCGTACCTGGGGTACCGGCAGCATCCGAAACCGTGTGTGCACGATGCGCCCGGTGAGGGCCGACAGAGCCACCACCGGGCGCATCGCGTCGCAGTCCTACTTCGGTACCAGAAAGACACGGGAGAGGAAAACCGGGTGACCGGCGGGCAACACCCTCGACGATACCCTGCCCGTGCATGGATGTGAACACGTGGGCCACCTCTGAAGAGATGGGCCGGCGTCGGTGACAAGAGCGGAGTGGGGGTCTGGACGTCCACCTCCAGGGGAGACCCCTCCGCGCAATCCGCCGCCCCCAACGTCCCTCGCGGCCACCGAGGGGCGCAAGGGCGAAAACAACCCGTGGGAGCTCCCGAGAGGAGGGGAGTGACCCGGGCGGCCAGGCGAGAAGGAGAACAAGGAGACCGACCCAGAGAACCTACATATTGTTGTGACGTGGAGGTACCCCCCGTACGGTCCGTGCGGGCATGAGCGCCACGTTGACCTCCTCTACCCCCCCCCCAACTTCGTCGAAAAGGGCGGGCCACCCCAACCCCTGGCCGGCGCGGGGCTGACCCCGGCGAAGGGGCAGCCGGAAGTGGAAGGCTGGCCAGCCCTGACACGGCGGGGATGAAAAGGGGGCAAGAACAGAAGGGCGAGGCAGAACTGACGCACTGGCCTGGAACGTCCCTGTCCTGCGCCCGTGCATGGCGGCAGCACTTGCAGCAGCACCCCGAAGAGGACCGGCAGAAGGACGGGACTGAGAAGACCCCGCTCGCGACACAGCGCGTCGTTGCGTGTCGTAAGCAGGGTCCGCCGATAGAGAAGCGTAGCGGCCCCAAGCATCCCGCGCAAAAAAGCCCCGACGGAGAGAGCGTAGAGTACAACAAACCCTGACGAATATCCAAGGGGGCTGTCCGGCAGAACAAGGACCGTACCGTCCGACGTTGCCGAGGTGCCACGCACAAAACCGCCTTCAGCTCGGGAACCAAAGACACCGCGAGCCGAAGGGGGATCCGCCGAACGCGGCCCAAACCCTCGCGAAGATCGCCTGGTGCAGACGCCGCAATAAGCCGCAGGTGGTGAACAGAAGTCTGGAGGGAACCAAAAGACAAGAGAAGAAGTTCGGCACCCACCGCCGCAAGGGAAAAACCCTGTCGACAGAGGACTGAACAGGGTGAGAGAAGAACGGGGTAGCAATGGAACAAAGTTCAAGAACGGGCGCGCTGAACCAGGACCAGAACGCGCCGTCCAACCCGCCGACAGACACAAGAGGAGGCAAAAGCAGTGATGACTCCGGGGGAGGGACTGAAGGAGACCCGGCGACGGAACGGCCGGCGAAGTCGAAGGCCTCAGCAAACCAGGCCCCCAATGGGAGAGGGTGAACGAGCAAGATGGCTAAGCCAGGCGTACCGTCGTCGCACAAACCCGTCCCATAGGAGGACAGTCCCGTCAACACAGCCAGGGACTGAACATCCTGAAGGATGTCCCGGCGGCTGAAGTCTGACCAGAGCGTAGGCCTGCAGAAGGGAGGGGGACCGTAGCAGGGGTAGGTAGGGTGAGGCGCTGAGGGTGTGTCACCGCCAAGAAGCGCGATAAGAGGGAGTCTTGCATCGACTCCAAGCGCCCGTCGATGCGTGACACAAGCCACCCCTGCATAGCCGACAATCGATCCGAGAGAGGCGACCCCCCCCCCCCCCAGAATGGTCGGCCCGCAGGGGTGAGCGGGAGCGGGAGCGAGATCCACGACACGAACCAGCAGAGTCGCGGCCCAAGGAAGGCGAGCGACCATGGTTGTGTCGCCGCTGAGGGACTCGTCCCTGAACACGAACGCCCGAGGGGGTAACAGCACCATCCCCCTCTTCCAGCGACACGTCAGCCCCTGAGAAAGGGGACCCCGAAACCACGCTAGACCCCACCGAGCCAAGAGGAGGGGTACCCCCGTGGCGAGATGGTAAGTGAAGGTCAGGGAGAGAAGAAGGAGGAGGAGCAGGACGACGGGAGTGGGAAGGCTGGCCGGGTGAAAAGAGGTCAGAAGGAGCCGCGGGGGGAAACAGAGCAAGGATCCCCGGGGCAGAGATAACAGGGCGGCCCGACACCGAGGCGGAGGAGGGAGGGACCGTCACCGTGGGACGAGACCGTGAAGGAAGAATAGGCACTGAAGCAGTTGAAGTAGGAGGAGAAGCAACTACATCCTGGCGGACCCTCCTGGACAGTGTACAGTGGAATCGCCAATCTCGATCAATCTCATCTCGATATTTCGCATCTCGATGGTACATTCCAAATCCAACTTTTCACGAATCTCGATGACAACACGCCGATCTCGATCACCGAATACAACCGAAAACAGTTGCGCTAGGCGATGCGCCACTGTTTCGAGCGTCCTGACACCTAGCGGCCACTTGGTGTACCAGTCACACGTCCGCCATACGCTTGAAAACTTGTATTGTGAAGTCGTCTACCTGGACCTTTTTTTATCGCATTCATAATGGCTAGCAAGGCCACCGAAAGGGACAATGGAGAGGGAGTGGAAGGTGGGAATCGCATACCTAAACCAGTTGTAGAAAAAAAGACAGTGCAAAGTGCAAAACGAGAGTATAGAAAAGGAAAACAAAATAACAAATACACAACAGAAGACAAGGATAAAGTGATGCAACTTCTAGAAAAAGGCCACAAAGTGAGTGAAATACAAAGATTAACTGGTATACCTCAGAGTACTATATCTACTATGAGGGGAAAGCAGGTGGAAATAAAGAAGTCTGTGGCACTGGCCAAGAAATTGTTTGCAGGAAATGAACTTGGCCAACGCCGCATCACCTCCATTTACAATGAATCTAATCGTATAGTGGCTGAAATGGAATACTACCTAGATAAGTGGGTTCAGCGAAGATCAAGATAAAATGCAAGTGTGAATGGACCCCAGGTACGAGAACAGGCTAGGATTTTCTACGAGTCTGTTGGCAAGAAAAAGAAAATAAAGAAACTCCCTCCATTTAATGCCTCTGTAGGCTGGCTGCAAAAATTCAAGAAGCGGTGTGGTATTAAATATGCACACTATCAAGGAGAGTTATCTTCTGCCGACAATGAGGCTGCCGCTAATTATCCTGCAATAGCGAAGCAGATAATCGAAGAAGGAGGGTACAGCTTGCATCAAGTTTACAACGGCGACGAAACAGGCATCTATTGGAAACATTCTCCCAAAGCTACCTTCATTTCCAAGGCGGAAAAGCAGGCACCTGGTGTAAAAATGGCCAGAGAACGCTTCAGCTTACTCTTCACCTGCAATGCATCAGGCAGCCACAAAATGAAACCTCTCGTGATACACAAATACAAGAAGCCTAGGCCCTACAGACACATGGACATGACAAAATTAGATGTTTATTGGGAGACAACAAAATCAGCCTACATGACCTCAGCACTCTCTATCCATTGGTTTGACAAATGTTTTGTTCCTGACGCTGAGAAGAAATGTGCAGATCTTAACCTGGATTTCAAGGTGATTTTATTCCTAGATAATGCACCTGGCCATGCTAAATTCCTGGTAGGCCGCAACCCCCATGTCCAGGTCGTATTTCTGCCACCTAACACCACCTCCAAATTACAGCCACTGGACCAAGAATTAATTGCCAACATCAAGCTACTCTACTACAAGTACTGTACCTCCATGACAAAATGCGGCATGAAACCGACACTAATGAGGAGCTGATGGAGATTGAAAATGCTGCCAGTGACAGTGAAAGTGAAAGCGAATCTCCCAACACCCCTACCCATGACACCTCTGCCACCCAGGACACCGCCGACACCCAAAATGAAGCAGTGGAAATTGTCACAGTGAAGGCATTTTGGAAGAGGTTCAACATTCGCCAAGCAGTGGATTTCATTGTCAAAGCATGGAATAAAATAACAGATGCAACCATCAGTCATGCCTGGAAAAATCTGTTAGTACCGGTACCCAATGACAACCAACCCAACCCGCCAAATCCTGCACAGATTCAACGGCAGGCAGACTTGCTGGCTGACACCCTTGCCTCAATTAACACTGTCCCTGCACCTGGCTTTCGTGATGTGAGAGAGGCTGATGTGATGCAAGAGTTGGTGGGGGAAAAAGTGGATGCAAGTGAGGCAGTGGTAAATTTGATAAGAGAAGACGTGATGGAGGACTAACCAGAAATGCCAGCCACCCAGCCACAGCCTCGCTCCCTCAGTGTCCAGCAATTATCAGAGGCACTTGGGTTCATAACGAAGGCCAAGGATATTGTTGGGGGTAACCTGGAGAGTTCTTCAATCATTAATGAGGCATTTGATGAGCTCAACAAGCAACTAATGACGGTCTACACCACGAAGGTGAACGAACAAAAGCAGTCCACGATCACACAGTTTTTCAAGATGAAGCAACAAGTCGCCAATGTCGAAGAAGAGGAACCTGTAGACCTTGATGACTTGGACACTGAACTGCCAGAGGATCAATTTGAAGGATTCAACAGAGCAGTCGACGGTGCCGGTGACAGGGTGAGGGAAGCAATTGCAAGAATTGATGACAGTGACTGTGCGCCGGGTGCGGAGACGCAGTAACCTAACTGCGTTCGCCTCAGAACCAACAATCAACCACACAAACCTCTTTATCAATAAATATAAGGTAAAAATAAAACTTTCATTATTCATTTTATCTATTTTAACATATTATATATATATTGCATGTGATTGTGGGGGGCAAATGTGAAAATTGACAGATTTGATGTAGGTTAGTCGGCAAGTGGCTGGAACGGATTGTATTTTTCCCCATAAGAAGTTAACTTCGCATCTCGATATTTCGAATCTCGATCGGTATTTGTGGGAACCAATTATGATCGAGATTGGAGATCCCACTGTAGGAGGAGGGAGCAGAGGGCCAGCTACAGCCTGAACCTCCGCGTGCATAGAGGACAAAGGAAGAGGACGTCGTTCGAGCAGGGGAAGCGGGCGGAAGGTAGTAGAGCCCCGACCCGGAGAGGCCAGGGGAGGGCGCACAGGGGCAGAGCCGCGAATCCCGGCCGCAGGGCGAGAACCATGACGAGGGCGATGGGCGCCGTCAAGGCGATCAGGAGGACAACGAGGGGCAGGAGAGGACGGGCGAAGGCGAGAGAGAGCGTGGACGGAGCAGGGGATCCCCCCGACGGTGTGACGACCGGCTGCGGGACCCAGGGGAGAGGGCCCGAGCAGAGAGAGGGCCAGGCGAACGGCCTTCAGTCGGGTCAGGGATACCCAGGGCGACGCGGATCCGGGCGGCAACAAAAGCCGGGGAACGGTGGCCCACAGTCCAAAAGTGGCGGGAGACTATCGCCCACACCGACTGAAAGGAAGCAGAGGCCACTGCCGCCGCGGAGGAACCAGGGCTATGGTGCACCACATCCACCAGGGCCAGGCACGGGCCACACAGCAGGGAAGTAGGCCGTAGAGGACACACAGTGCGAGTGGCGCAAGCAGGACTTGTGGCTCTCCAAGCACGGGGAGCTACAACCATGGCGAAAGCAAGGCAGCCTACCTGCACTGGAAGAACACACACCATAATCAGCACGTCGAAGGAGTAAGTGGAGAGAATGTCCAAGAAGAACCAGGGAAGGAGCATGGGGCAACAGGAACACACATGCAAACAGGTATCCGTACTCACCCTAAACTGGGAGCACAGAGGTAGGTGAGTAGGGCGGGCGAGGTGGAAGAGCACTAGCAGAACCTGCAAAGATGGAGAAAGTGTTAACCACCACTCAACACCTTACATGCAGGGCCTATAACACCAGTAAAGTGCACACACCAAGATAGTTTCAGGCAACAAGATGACATAAAAAAGGTCAACAGTGAAAGCCAACTATTACCGCAAATTTGCGGGCCAATGGAGGCATAACCATACCGACACCACCCTCCCGCAAATTTGCGGGACCCCCCAGCGATCTCCGCAAATTTGCGGGGAGCCGAAACGTCCCAGAGGACCGAATCGAGCTCTCCGCAAATTTGCGGGACCGGCCGAGATGGTCCGGCTCCGAAAAAGCGAGAGGAGCGTCTAGGGAATACCAAAAAAGGCCACAAAAATGCGTCATCTCCTTATGAACTCCAAGCGATGATGGCCATCAAGCTGAGCAGTGTCTTCCTTGAATTTATCCTAACTCAACCGGTAAAGGGAGAGGCAAGGAAGACACACCAGGGGAGAGGAGGCACATCCCCCAGGAACCACCCAACCCACAGAGATAGAGCAAAGCCCATGAGGAGAAGTGGCAGGGAGGGTGGTTTCGCACAAACAGGGGCCCCCGTGGGGTACCCCTGGATTGGGCAAAAAGACTATGAAAGGATGGAGGTGAAACAGGAAGAGAAAACAAAAACCAGTAAATGAAACTGGTGAGAAAAAGGGTGGCCTAGCCGTAAGCAGAGAATGTGTCAGGGGCGAAAAACCCTGTGGTGTGAAGGAGGGGCCCCCGTGGGGTACCCCTGGATTATCACGAACCACCTGTGGCCCAGGCCCTTGAGACACAGTGAAGGCTCGAAAGGGGGGACTCGGGAATAACGCTAATAATGTGGCCGACACAAACTCTACAAACAGCACCGCCACCAACGAAATCTCAGATTGTTTACAACGGTACACCTAGGCTATGAAAAAATGAAAACTCATAGGGGCATAGCAATTCCTGAATGAGAAAACGAGCTAGGCTAAAATAAGCTAAAAGCTAAACTATGCCCAGACTAACAGGAAAAAAGAATATGAAAAGAGAAAGAATGAAAAACATATACGAGGAACGCCAGGCGCCCCCGTACCTTCGGTAGGCTATTTCCACACGCGTCTCCATTATACACACTTAGGAGCCCATTTACGTGTGCCCTAGATCACGTAACATCTGTCTAACAAAAAAGAAGGCCAGATAAGCCGAAACGAACCTAAAACAGGGTGAATTGAAGGAGCACAACAAAAGCGGACTCAAGCAATGGAGCGCGTGAAAAAATTATGACAAGAGAGGGTCGCTCATGCGCACGTTCGACAGGGATCTGCACATGACGGAACACGGGATGGGCCTTAAGCGGTAACTAAGGTAAACCCCTTTTTCTTCTCTTCTATGCTTATTTCACCTTCGGTGGTAGTTTTGGTTAATGTACAACGTCTCCTAGAGCAAGATAAGGAGTAGACTCTAGACGTTTTCTTTTTAACCGCGGTTGGAATGACGACATAGCAGTCAAAATAGACAAGTCGTCATTGCAATTAGGTTAATAGCCTTGACGTTGGATTTGCCAAGACTACTAACAAATATTCTCGTTTGCAATTTGCTAAATTTTAATCAAGTTGCTAAACTTATTTATCCTAATTCTATTCCCCTCACACAATGTAACGTAAATTATAAAGTTGAAAATTTTCTTGATATAAATATAGGGATTGTTAATGAACAGTGCATACTTAAAGTACAGTATACTGGTGATGGGCTGGTCTATCAGAGTGAGAACTGAGCGATCTCTGCCATATCCATAGCTTACTCTGACTGTTCCTTTTGCTTATATATCTTCTAGATCTCGTGTGACGGAGTCTCTTCCGTGGATTGACCTCCCAATCTACCAAGATTGGAAGCCAAAGCGTCACATTTTTCCCTTGCCCCTCAACTTTCTCTTCATAATTGCTGAGAGGCACAGGGCCCTGGGTGGGGCTTTGGTTTCCCGGGCGTTTCCGCACCCTCCTCAGCTCCCCGCCATGGAGTGGCTTCGGTCACCCAGGCTTTATTGTGGTCGGCAGGGAAGGTTCTGTGGGGGCGCTCGGTTATGGCCATGGCCGTGCTCGGGGCCTTGGGGCTGTTCGGCCAGGCAGCTTGGGGAACAACAACAACAACAACACTCGGGGCCTTGGGGCTGTTCGGCCAGGCAGCTTGGGGAACAACAACAACAACAACAACAACAACAACAACAACAACAACAACAACAACAACAACAACAACAACAACAACAACAACAACAACAACAACAACAACAACAACAACAACAACAACAACAACAACAACAACAACAACAACAACAACAACAACAACAACAACAACAACAACAACAACAACAACAACTTAAAGTATATCACAAAGTTGATGATTTTAATTTTAACGTAATAAACTTTCCTTTCCCTAGTAGTAATATCGATAGTAAAATAACTTATAATTGTTTTTATTCCCAGTTAATAAGATTTTGTAAAATTTGCACTAAAGTAGATGACTTTTGGGCTAGAGCTAGGTTATTATACAGACTCTTAGTAGACAGAGGTTTTGAGGCAAGTAAATTGTTACATAAATATAATCTTTTTAGGGTCAATTATTGTGACTGTATTCTAAAATTTGACATCAATAATTTTAATCAAGCATTTTTAACTTGAAGTTTCTTGTATAACCTCTGCTTACTTTTTGTCTGTATTTATTGTTTATCTTTTTCTTTTTCTTTTTCTATTATTAATATTAATATTGATGATTTTTTTAAATTAATTGTTCTTGTTAAAAGAGTACTCTTTGTTTAAATCTGTTGCTACTTCTTCATATTTTGCAATTATTTGTCTTTATATTATATGTATTCATTGTCGATAGTATCAATTGCTTGCTTTTGCGATTTCCTTGGTTTATTTGTGCGATAAATGTAGGTTATTTGTAGGGTATTATTGATAGGGGTCACTTGAGGCATGCTATGCTTACAGGTACCTACCCGATAGCAATATCGTTAGTGAGTGCTGTACTGTACTTTATATATTATTTTGTAATAGTATAGATATCTTATCAATATTTGTATTTTGTACTATTGTTAATGTCTTGTCATGTTGCAAATTTGATTTTAAATGAATATTTTGACATTTAACATGTAGTTTCTTTATTCATGCAGAGTTTAGTAAAATTTACCAGAACGTCCCGGACTTCCCAAATTTGACTAATTCCTTGAACGTGACGATAGTGCGTTGTTATGTGTGCGATTAGTTTGCTTGGGAAACAGATTAACTTTCTCATGTAGTAATGTACAATTGTACACCCTATGTGGTGCATTGTGTTCTTTTATTTCATAAATTTCATTTTAGTAAGCGTTGTTTCCACATAGCAATTTTGATAATTTAATTTGACTTTATATTGTCCTTGTCCCAATTTTGGTTTGTTTAGTTTGCAAGGTTTACATTTTAATTTTCTGGGATGTTATTTTTCTTGCTACTGTCAACTAAGTTTTTCATAAATTTAAATTCTAAAGCAAGCAAGAATAAGTTTGCAATTAAAGGGCTAGCATTTCCACCCATAGGAATTCCTAATATTTATTTGAAAATGTAGGGCCCGAGTCTAACATAAGTATTGAAAAGGAGGAATTTAAGGGCATCTTTAAGTTTAGTTCTATCAAAATATACTGAACTAGGGGGATCAAAGCTAAGTGACGCATTATTAAAATATGAATTAACATTTATGTAACGATTGCGACTACTGTACTTTCAAATCTGTCAAAATGCAAATCTATAATAAAGCAAAGTTCTGAAAATACTAAATCTAAAGGCAAATTGGTATACAAAGTTGAAAAGTCGAAGCTATTGAATTGTCAACACTCCAATAATAGTTAACGCCAGTTCTATTCTTGATGGTATCACAATATCGTTTATGAGTACTTTTAATGTATTTTAAGCAATGTACGACCTGCTTTGACAAAGTTTTAGTGGTAGCAAATAAACTTACCATACATATAAAAATGTACAATCCCCTGTATAGGTAGCTGGTTTAAAATTGAATTATAAACCTAAGACAGTGAACATTGAGGGGAAACACAGATTTGGTCTATATGTCTCAAAATAATACATCTTACATCAGACGTCTGAATTATTTTATACCACTCAACGCTGCATACATAAATGTTCATATATTCTTCTTTACAATATAGAAAGAGGGCGGGTGCCCAACCCCGAAAGGGGTAGAAATAGGGGAGCTATCCCCCCGCCAAAGGCGGCTTTCTAGGGCCTTTCCTAGCTGATGCTGAGAGGATTGGGTTCTAGTCATGTGGTGATGGGCTGGTCTATCAGAGTGAGAATTGAGCGATCTCTGCCATACCCATTGCTTACTCTGACTGTTCTATCTATCTATCTATTGCCTGACGCCGTGATCCCCGAAGGGGTGGCCACGAACGAACCGCCCCCATGCACCTCTGTCCCCAGTCAGTCGACGCCCCTCCCCCCAACCAGCACCGCCTTCGTTCATGTACTTCCTCACTCCATCCTTCCACCTCATATTCGGTCTACCTCTCCCCCTCTGTCCCTCCACCTCGCTCTCGTACACCCTCTTAGTCATTCTCTCGCTTTCCATACGTTCCATATGGCCGAACCATCTCAAGTTGTTCCTTTTCACACTTTCCAGCACATCTACCTCCACACCACACCTCCTTCTTACTTCCTCATTAGTCTGTCTATCCCTCCATGTAACTCCGCACGCACTCCTTAAGTAATTCATTTCCACTGCTCTCACTCTTGGTCTGAGTCTCTCAACCAACGTCCATGCTTCGCTTCCGTAAGTCAGTGTCGGGATTACCACACTGTCATGCAAGGACTTCTTCACTTCCATACTGACCACCCTATTTCTTGTTACTGCTTTTAGCGTTCCTACAACCCTCTTCCCCTGTTGTACCCTCTCCCGCACCTCTTCATCCATAGTCCCATCTTTACTCAACACACTGCCCAGATACTTAAAAGAGTTGACGATCTCCATAGCCTGACCGTTCAGCTTCACCTCACACTCTGTGACTTCACCCCTTTCGAAGACCATAACCTTGCTCTTCCCGTATTTACCTTCAAATTCCGTTTTTCGCACACTGTTCCAAACTCATTTACCAGACCCTGCAACTCCCATTCATTATCACTCATCAGAACTGTATCATCCGCAAACAGCAGTATAGGTAGCTTCCACTCAATTCCCTCCCTTTTCAGCGATACACCAACATCCACTGCTCTTGATAGTATTTCTTTCATAACTCCATCCATATATACAGTAAACAACCACGGGGACATCACACACCCCTGTTTCAAACCAACATTCAGGTCAAAGAACTCGCTCTGCTCACTCTCCACACGTACTACCGCCTTTGCACCCTCATACATGCTCTTCACTGCTTTCAGCAACTTGCCCTCTACTCCGTATATTCTAAGTACTTTCCACAAACCTTCTCTATCCACTCTGTCATAGGCCTTCTCCAAGTCCATAAAGGCAACATACACCTTTTGTTTCTTCTCCAGATACTTCTCCACAACACAATTCAGGGTAAAAATCTGATCTACACATCCTCTTCCCTTCCTAAAACCTCCCTGCTCGTCGCCTATCCATTTCTCCGTTCTCACTCTCACTCTCTCAATCACTACCCTACTGTATACCTTCCCTACTACGCTTAGAAGACATATTCCTCGGTGGTTACCACACACTCCTCTTTCCCCTTTGCCCTTATATAGGGGGACTATTATGCCAGTCTTCCAGTCATCGGGTGCACTCCCCTTCTCCCATGCTAGTTTGCACATTTTCCATACCCATTCTATCACTATCTCACCACCATACCTCAACATTTCCCCACACACTCCATCTGTTCCTGGTGCTTTCCCCAACTTCACTCTTTTCATGGCTTCCCACACTTCTGACCTCCTGATCCCCACCTCCTCCTCCACTACTTCTCTTCTTCTCCCTCCCATACCATATCCAGCTATGTTTGCTGGCTCTTCATTCCTTTCATTTAGCAACTCACTGAAGTACTCCCTCCATCTTTCGCCTCTCTCTTGCTTCTCGGCTAGCATTCTCCCATTCTTATCTTTCACACCCTTACTGTTTCCCCTGCTACCTTCCCTAACTTTCTTGACTTCTTTCCAGAACAGTTTCTTACTCTCCCTCCATTTTACACTCAGATTCCTTCCAAATTCCTCATCTACTCTTCTCTTACTTTCCTTCACTACTCTCTTCACCACCCTCTTACTCTCCACGTACCTCGCTCGTTTCTGTCTCTCGGAATCTTCATTCCCTCTACTACCCAACCACTCTCTATATGCTTTCTTCTTTTCTTCCACAGCTATTCTTACCTCTTCTGTCCACCATGCTGTACCTTTCACTCCCCTCCCTCTTCTCCTCACTCCACACACCTCCTCACATGCTGCACAGATCTCATCCTTAAACACCTTGCTCATCTCCTCCACTTCCTCCATAACTTCCAGGTCGAACCCACCTAGTCGTCTTTCCACTGCTCTCCTGTACTCCTCCCTGACTTCCTCCTCCTGCAACCTCTCCACCCTCCTCTCGCCTCCCTCCCGCTCTCCTCACCCACTTCTTTTGTATCCTAACCTTAGCTACCACTACATAATGATCAGACAGACCCCCTCCAATACCCCTATACACCCTAGCATCCATCACAGATTTCTTCATTCGTTCATCCACACATACATAATCAATCAATGACTTTCGTTCCACCACTGTCTTATCCTTCATCGTCAACATCCGTTTCCACGTGTACCTGTGGATCATTCTGTGTCGGAAGAAGGTGTTGGCTATCCACAGCCTCCTCCCCACACATACGTCCACAAGTGCACTACCATTCCCATTCACCTCTGATGGTACCCCCCACCCTCCCACCACTCCCTCAACTTTCCTATCACCCACCTTACCATTCATATCCCCAATCAGAAATATTCTTTCGTTCTTGTCAAACTTCTCCAGGCACGCCTCCACATTCATCCAGAACTCGTTTTCTTTCTTTCAAGTATATCCCTGTCGGGGCATACACGCATACAATCACCCACGTTTGTATTCCTACTTTCATTCTCAGCCACACAATCCTTGAACCCACAGACCCATACTCTCTTACACATTCCTTCCATTTGCTACTTACAAACAAACATGCACCTTCTCTCGCTGTTCCTTCACTCACTCCAGCACACACACCCATTCCACACTCCCACTCTCTCACATCTGAACCTTTCCATTTGGTCTCTGTCATTCCACATACATCCAGCCTGGCATTCACTAACACTTCCAGAACCTCTCTCTCTTTTGTGCCATCATTCATGCCACTAACATTCCACGTAGCCATTCTCAGAATGTCCGAAGGCATGTCCTTAGTCGGTCGTGGTTTGTCAACGTTGGTTCCGTCCGCATCCGAGGCTGTTCGTTCGTTTTTCTTTGCTTAGATATTTTTTCCGGGTGGGGGTCGCAAGCCCACCGACCCAACCTCTTTAGTCGCCTCTTACGACACGCAGAAGGCACGTGGGGCATATTCTATTCCCTAACCCCCAGGGGGACTGTTCCTTTGACTTATATATTTTCTAGATCTCAAGTGACGGCATCTCTTCCGTGGATTGACCTCCCAATCTACCAAGATTGGAAGCCAAAGCGTCACATTTTTCCTTTGCCCCTCAACTTTCTCTTCATAATTGCTGAGGGGCACAGGGCCCTGGGTGGGGCTTTGGTTTCCCAGGCCTTTACACACCCTCCTCAGCTCCCCACCATGGAGTGGCTTCGGTCACCCAGACTTTATTGTGGTCGGCAGGGAGGGTTCTGTAGGGGCGCTCGGTTATGGCCTTGGCCTTGCTCGGGGCCTTGCGGCTGTTCGGCAGAGCTGGGCACTTTCGCTAACACTTCCGCAAATAGCCAATTTCGCAATAGCAAAAGTGTCATTTTGGTGGTGAACTTGCGTTGGCGGCAAAATGGCCGCCTATCTGCGCATTTGTTGGTCTGAAAATTATCTCCATGTTGCTAACCTTGAGTCCGCAAAACTCCCACCTGTGGTAAACACGGCACCGCGGCCCCCACCACTTCCAGCGCCCGCCAAAAGCCAAGCCAACTAGCCTACTTTTTGTGCTGGAATCTAATGCACTCTCTATATTTCGTGAATTTTCGTATGTGATTTGATGTGTGAAAATGCTAAGGAAGACATGATAATAAAGATTACTTAATAAATATTGCTTAACCCTTCTGGCCCGGTTGTCATTTTAAAATGACACCACGAATGAAGGGCAGGAGCCCGGTTGTCATTTTAAAATCTGTAAGCTTGAAGCCTATTCAGCTTGGTCTGAACGCCGTGCGTCCGACGCATGTAAACAAAGCCGATCGATACGTCACCGCACCTCCGAAAACAAGAAAGAGAAGACTCGTTTGTTATTGTATGTCTGTATGTCGTTGTTTCAGTAGTGAAAAGATCGTCATATTGCTAACATCGCCTGCAAGTGCTCTCCACTGAAATCGTCATCACAACTGAACCAGTTGACATAGAGAGCTCTACTCAACGCCAGTCTACAGATTGGAAACCGCACTACATTTATAGATGCGTGGGAAATTTCTAGCAGTTAAACTAAACAAAAATACGGTAGCCTAGGCCTAGACGTTTTTCGGCCAGATCGCCCGGGTAGCCCACACTGTCATTTTGAGAGCCTGCCCGGGCCAGGAGGGTTAAAGGTAAACAAAAATATTTGAAGACCTGGAGAGATTCGATCGTAGGCCTATTAATTGCGCAACGTACTCTCACAAATCATAATCGAATCCACTCTTGAGCTAATATATTTAAATTATCAATAGTCTAGATTATTTATTTTTGGATATGGATATTGTCAAAATATCATGAATACTGAGATGTAGAGAGCTGAGTTACGATAAAGACGAATATTAGATGAAATATGCGATAAACCTGGAGTTAGGACAGCCTATATTGTAACTGGCGGGGTCCATGGAGTTTTGTTATGAGCAGATGTAAAAAATGCGTTATATTGTGTCTAGCCTTGAGTAAATGTACTTATATTTATCATAAAAATGAGAAGTAGGGTTGGTAAAGTGAGAGGGAAGGCAATTCCAATCATGGTTTTCCATCGTCTCCATAGATGGCGATGGTGATGCCTACCAGCTGTGTAGCTGGTGTTATTGTTTATAACACACGTTCGTGACCACATGATAGCCTACGCCTCCGTCTTTATTTATGATTAGATAAGATAGTTGGAAAGTCTTGTGGTGTATTTGAAGTGAATAGTACATTAGCCTTACCTTTTATAAACGAATAGGCCTAGGCCTATATGTAAAATGAAGCGGTTATAATAGGCCTAGGCCTATTGTATAGCGGCGCTTCACTTCAGTTAGTAGCCTAGCAATTTGACTTACAGTATATTGTTAATGTTTTCTTAACCTAAACTAATTTCATTAGGCTAGGCCTACCCTAATCCCATCAAAAATGCCTCAAAGCGTGTAGGCTAAATATTTAATATACAGTATAAAGGCCTAATGACCGACTCATATTATCAGTGTCAAATAGAAAGTGTTAATTTTGAAAGTATTATATAATTTACAATAAGATTTTATTTTATTCTGATCTGAAGCTATATTCTGAGCATTATAATGAATATTACAGTTTTCTTACAGTAGATCCTCTGGAAAAAGGCAAACTAGGCCTGTGTATCCAACTAGTAGCAGTACTTGCACTGCTGCGGTCGTTCACGGTGTTGGCGGCGGCGGTAGCAGACGCAACATTTTTACTATTCTGTATTTTTGCTTTATAATCAAACTTCAAATCTTGTCTTCCCCATGCTTTATCAAGATTACTTTATATATAATATATAATATAGGCCTAGGCTACTTTCTATTAAATTACTTAATCAATCTTAAGTAAATTATCTATCTATTGCCATCCCCAAAGGGGTGGCCACTAATAAATCGCCTCCTTGCACCTCTGTGATCTGGCGTACCTCCTCCCGAATGTTGCAAAATTGCGAATGCTGATTATTACTGAAGGATTCTCCCCAAAAACAAGTCACCCCAACGTTTTATTGCCTATGTCGGACAAATGAAGTGGCCTATGCTATAGGTCTAGGCTATATACAGACGTACAGTATATATATATTTTTGTTAACCAAACGTAACCAAAACGGGGCAAGTTCCTTATACAAAATGCGGGACAAGTTTTTGGGGCGACATCTCCAGTAACCTAGGCTAAAATAAACTGTAGGCCTATTAAACTTTAGGTACGGTAAGAGTTGTGTTAGCGGGCGGGTGTACAGTCGGTTGGGCCGCGGCGTACTTGTTATATTTAATAGTGGCCCCTCCATCATTGACGATGTTGCCTATTAGTATAATAGTCTCCATTCAACACCACGTCAGTCGTTTGAATCAACCACCGTCAGGAAGAAAAAGAGTCACTTCATAAGTGCAACGCTACTTCTCTTATGGTGTCGTCACAGATCGGGTACCCACTACGAAAATACCTTCGTAAAAAATAAGAGAGTAAAAAAGGAAAATTTTAAATACTTAAAACACTGTTATCAACAAGCTTCCCACATTTGGTGGATTTTCTTGTGTTGTGGCTTCTTACCACCTCTCGCCAAGCACACAATTCGTCCTCTTCCTCGCGGGCCTACTGTCTACAGTACTACTCTCTTCCCCCTCAAGACAACTTCCGTGTTGTGAGGAACAACGTTTGCCCCAAGACCAGGAAACCCATACCGATTACCGAGTGTCAAAACCGCTTCCAGATACTCGCACACTCAGATGACGAAGCGGAAATAGAAGAAGTCCGGCTCGTGGGAGACTCGATGATACGTGGTCAGCTCACAGAGTTTTGCGCCAGAGCACCTAAGACCAGGAAGCGTTTTTGTATCCCTGGTGGTGGTGTGGACGACGTAGTTGCTGCAGTTGACGAAGTATCTAAGCTGGCCCCTGCTAATACAATGTACGTCATCCACGTTGGATCCAACGATGTACAGCGAACCCGGTCGGAAGATTTGCTTTTAAAGTACCAGCAGCTGATCAAGTCGTTTAAGGAGAAGTCGTCAAGGATCATCGTCTCAGGAATCGTCCCCCGGCTTGGTGTAGAGAGCCGATTTTACAACATAGCCAGCAGCACAAATCGTTGTCTAGCAAACCTCTGCAGGAAGGAAAACGTGGGATTCGTCGACACCTGGGACAATTTCTACTACGATGACTATTTGTTTTCGGACGATGGAGTTCATCTGAACCAGGTGGGAGCAGCACGTTTTGGGCGTCTTCTCAACGATGCGGTGAAGGATTTTCGGAGAAGAAATCGACTCAGTACAGGACAACCAGGGAGGAGGACCGAAGACAGCGAGGGCGGCAACCTGCGAAGGAATTAAATGCTAATCTGTCAAGAACCGCGAATTTGGATAAAGTTCCACCAACACGACCCAAATTCAAAACCGCCAGGGATAACGACCGAGGACCGATGTCAGCCATGAATGTAAATGTAGATCCGATCAGAACCAAAAATTTGATTAAAGAACGTTCTGCGAGTTCTAAAACCGCAACTTTAAAGGTTTTCTATGCAAACGCTCGTAGCATACGCAATAAATGTTCAGATTTAGAGGAACTAGTGTTTACTGAAAATTATGATGTGATTGGTATAACAGAATCTTGGCTCAATACAGTAGATAGAGACTTTTTAGCAGAGTATTCACTTCCCGGTTATGTAATGTTTGAGAAAAGCCGAATAAATAAAAATGGAGGTGGCGTTTTATTTTATATCAAAGAAAGTCTTAACCCGACCCTCTTGTCAAAACCTCAAATTGTGAACGTCGACACATCTTTTGTGCTAATAAAGAATAATAAAGGTACAAAAATAATACTTGCATTAATATACAGACCTCCAGCTCAATCAGTGCAAACTGACCGAGAAATTTATGAACAAATTGCAGATGTAAGTAACTCACAAGATACCGTATTTTTTGGCGACTTTAATTTACCTGTGACCAAGTGGGGCGATACTCTTACTTCACACTCCGGACATGACTTGTATACGAACTTGCAAGAGAGTTCGCTTTATCAATTTGTTTGAACACCGACCCGTGGTAATAACGTTCTTGACATTGTACTTGCAACAAAAGAAGAATTAATAGAGAATTTGAATGTTGGTGATGAATTCAGTAACAGCGACCATCGTACGATAACTTTCACTTTAAACTTTACTAGTAACGAACCAAATAGTAGCATCGAAAAAGTCCCTAATTTCAAGAAAGCAAACTTTCATAAACTTAGAGCTATGTTTAAAGAAACTGACTGGAGCTTTTTAATTAACAATAACGACATAAATACATCTTGGAAGTCATTCGAAACCACTTACCTAAAAGCAGTGCAAGACTGCATACCATCGAAAATACGGCGTCCAGGCCATAATAATAAGCCCAAATGGTGGAATAAAGATATTTCAAACTGCCTGCTTGCTAAAAAATTTGCTAACGATAGATTAAAATCCTCACAAAATGACGAAGAACGGGTGAAATTTGTAGAGCTACGACGCAAAGCCAAAAAGTTAATTAAGCAAAGTAAAAAGACCTTAGAGTTACATGTTGCGAATCAAAGTAAAACAAACCCGAAAGAATTCTATAGTTATATCAGAAAGAAAAAAGTAGTTACTTCAACTGTTGGACCGTTAGTCGATGAAAATGGAGAATACACCAAAGACGAAGTACAAATGAGTAATGCCCTCAATACCTTCTTTGCATCAGTTTTTACAACAGAAGACCTCAGTGATATCCCTACACCATCGCCGATTCAGATTGATAATTCAGATGTTCTAAGCAATACCCCCGTTACAGAGAGAGAAGTATTGAATTGTTTAGATAAACTCAAGGTAAATAAAACGCCTGGACCTGATACAATCTCGCCTAGAGTTCTAAAGGAAGCTAAGGATGAGCTCTCCAAACCACTGACATTACTATTCAATAAATCCTTGCAGTCTGGAACTATGCCTGATCAGTGGAAGATAGCCAACGTAACACCGATATTCAAAAAAGGCAGCAAATCCCTACCCCGTAACTATCGTCCAATTAGCTTAACCTCAGTTGTTTGTAAAATGCTAGAAACGGTCATAAGAGACAGACTCGTAAATCACTTAGAGGAAAATAACATACTTAAAGATACTCAACACGGCTTTCGTAAAAAACGTTCCTGTTTAACAAACCTCTTAGACTTCTTCCACGATATCCTCAACCTCTATGATAAGAGTAAAGCTGTAGATATTATATACCTTGATTTTCAAAAGGCCTTTGACAAAGTTCCCCACAAACGTTTACTGCTAAAACTAAAAGCGCATGGAATACAAGACGGTGTGTTGAAATGGATAGAAAATTGGCTCAGCGACAGAAAGCAAAGAGTAGTCATAAACGGTAAGGCATCTAAATGGACCAATGTAAGTAGCGGGGTACCCCAGGGATCGGTACTAGGACCAATTCTCTTTCTAATTTACATCAACGACATAGATGAGGGTCTCACCTGTACAATCTCAAAATTTGCTGACGATACAAAAATTGCAAATAGCGTACTCTCAAAAGATCAAGTTGACAATATGCAACACAATCTAGATAAATTGTCACATTGGGCCCAAATTTGGCAAATGAGTTTCAATGCGGATAAATGTAAAGTACTACATATCGGATACCTAAATGAGAAAGCAAACTATTCGATGAATGGCACTCAGCTTAAGAATGTAAACAGAGAAACCGACCTGGGAGTAACAATATCGAGTAACCTAAAACCGAGTCAACAATGTTCAGAAGTTGTTAAGAAGGCAAACAAAATAATTGGCTTTATAGGCAGATCATTTGAGCATAAATCCAAAGACGTAATCCTAACCCTTTACAATTCCTTAGTCCGCCCTCTTCTGGAATACTGCGTTCAATGCTGGTGCCCTTATTACCAAAAAGACATAAACAAGCTAGAACGAGTTCAACGTAGAGTTACCAAAATGATACCTAGCCTAAAGAACAAACCATACGAAGAGCGTCTTAGAGAATTAAATCTATTTCCTTTAACCCAGCGCAGATTAAGAGGTGACTTAATTCAAGTGTTCAAAATCATCAAAGGCATCGACAATATGAACTGTAGTAAGTACTTCACTATCAACCAATCTAATTACACGCGGGGGAAACGGTTGCAAAATTATTGGTAAATCTTTTAACTCACACGAATCTAAGAATTTCTTCTTCAATCGAGTTGTCAACTTGTGGAATGGGCTTCCCCGAGACGTTATAGACTGCAGCACCGTTGATTCATTTAAATTCCGCCTAGACAAATATCTCGCATCAAACCCGCGACTGACTGCGTTTGTAAATGAATAACTTTATTTTATCCTCCCCTCAGTTACTAACCCATATGTCCCCTACTAACTTCCTAGTCCTGCCACGTTAGTGGCAGGGCAGTAGTTCCCTTTCCAATGTTCCCTTACCCACTCTAAACCACTGTTTGGACACTTGATCCTCAGTGTTTTGGAGGACAAGCAGCCTAGAAGGGTCACTAGATATGTTGTTGCTTGATTTCCTTTGTACTCCTTTGTACACATGTGCCCCCGCGCTCCGGCTTCATTCGACGTTCGCTCTCCTTTAGTGAGTCCTTACTCATTTGTATATATTGGGGAGAGAGTGAGCAGGGTTTAGACTAGCTAGCACAGGTTGTGTTATTGTTGGCCCGCAGGAAGTGTTAAATTAGGGTACGTTTAGGCGCTGACTTTGTGTTCATTTTGTCGCCACACGCGTGGTGTTTCTTGTTGCAATGCGCCTTAGTTTTTTGCTTTCTCTTAGTTAGGAGGCTTCCTTCAGTGTTTTATGGCTGTTCCTTTGTTCAGCTTAGGGTCGTGGGACCCTGTCTTTGTTCTTTTGCAGACGCGCCAGATTGAGATTGTCACACGTGGTTGTGGGATCTTCTGGCATCCGAGCCTGCTGAGAGGCCCCATTCGGGGGCGATCTCTTCGCCCTTTTTGGCTCTATTCTCTTAGTTCATTCATGTCGTCGTTCGACATTTCTTTCTGGTTAAGCCTGTAGGTTATCTAGTGTTTGGGGGGTTGCGTTATTTTCTCTTGTGAATTATTATGACCCCTATATTTCTTGGGACTCCCTGTTGGTTAGTGTTCCACTTTCCGGGGGTCCTGGGAGGCGGCCTACGTCTGGGTTTGTTTGAGAGTTAGGTGGTTTCTCTCGTTGCTTTGCTTCGAGTGTTTTCCCCCTTTTTGTCCCGCCGGCCTCTGCCTTGCGGCTTTTGGTTCGGCCCGCCGTGCCGGCGTTTGCTGGGTCCCTCTCTTTTTCTCGTCGAGGCTCTGTCGGGGGGAGGTAGGGCGCGTCTTCCTCCCCGTTCCGGCGACCTTGCAGGTCCGGCGGAAAATTGGTTTTCCGTGTAATACATGGTTGCGGCGCGCTCGCTGACCCTTTTTACAATTCACACCGTCATTACCGGCGGCTTAGTGTTGAAACGTTCTGACGGCGGGTGGTGTTTGTTTCGCAGAACATGCCGATACCCGCCGCCAGGGGTCCCTAGGACCAAGGTCAGGAGCCGGCGCTCTCATGGTGTGATGTTTTCCTCCCCGTGTTGCTCATGGCCCAGTTGGCAAACGCACCGGCGGCGGCTACGGAGTTTGGCTTTAACTGTGCTGCCCGCCGCCAGTTGGCTTTCTCCCGCCCGTCTCCAGTTGGCTTACCCAACCATGACCCATGTCATGGGTTAGCTCTCTACGGTGTACACCTCTTCTCATATTTACAAGGGGCATGAGAGGAGGCGTGGCACAACCTCAGGGGTGGGAATAAAGAGGAAGGCCGTGGCATACTGTTTCTTCCTGCCCCATGGGGATAGGATGTGTGAGGCCCCCTCGGTATATCCTTATGAGCACTGATTCCTGGAAATTTTATCTTTCCAGGCGACCCCCCAGGACATCCTACTTCTGCGACGTTCCCGCCGGGGAGAGGAGACTCTGTAGTCATGCCCTTGTTCACTATCTGCTCAACTCCCACTTGCATTCTTGTCCCGGTACCGGCGCATAGACTGTGTATCCGGTTTATAAAATGTTTAGATAAAGCTTCTTTCATGTGGACATCTCGCACGTGTCCAGTCTGTTCAGGTTTGTTTGAAGAATGGCTGGCGGGCCAAGATACATCTTGTTTGCTAACTCCCATCGAAATGAAGACCAAGTTCACGGCTTATGTTTCTCGAGTAGCTAACGTAGAACTTACATGTGATAATCCAGAATTGTTAAGGGTGGTCCAGTTATATTCATTTGATGAACACATAGCTCCCCAATCTCAGAACCCCCCAATACCCTTGTTGACCCTTGAGTCTCCCAATTCCTCCACAACATCGGCTCAGAGCTCCTCTCCCCCATCCAAGAGGAGCCGCTCTGTGTCACCGGAATGTCACGAACCTGTTCTCCCGGATCCACCGGCGGGCCGCCTGCGAAGAACGGCCAGCTCGGAGTTTCTGCCCGACAAAATCCTCAGGCTCTCTAGTCCTCCACGCACCATTAAAATAACTAGAGAGATCCCTGCTTCATTGCAAGTAGATCATACGGTAACACGGCCGGTGGCCCCGACGCCCGCCTCGGAGACGTCAGGGTTTTCCCCCGGCCTCCTCGGGGCGGACGGCGGCCACCCCTACGCTGCCACCAGAATTAGGAAATCTGTACAAGTTAGGCTGCAAGGTTCCAAACTGGTTTTAGCTAACAGACACAGTCCTCAGGACGATAGAGCTCTTAATCCTACTCAGTCTCCTTGTACCATTACATTAGACACGGTTACGACCACTAAGCATTACGCGGTGGCCCATCCGCCATCTAGGGTCCAGCCAGGTTTCGCTTTTGTCCCCAGTAACACTGGACCTTACCTTACGGCCGCTCAGGAACCACCGACGCCGCGTGACCAAGAGTCGCCGGCCATTAGTTCGAGCCAACCGTCCACAGCTAGTAACAGTCAGGCACTAGACCCCAGTCCTAGGTCAAACACAGCAAAGCTAGTACAATGTAGACCAACAGGTTAGGCCCCCTAAACGTCCTAATCCCCCAGGTTTTACGGCTGGCCAACTAAATGACTTGTTACAGAAGGTGATCCGTCAGTGTGCTATAAAATGCGGCCAAACCCCCTCTCAGACACTGGGACCACCTACGAGTTTACCTATACCTCACCCTTCTCATGTCAATAAAGGCGGTCCCCTTCAGCCCACCCCCTCCACCGGGGTGGCGACTGAACGAATAATCACCCACCCATTGACTATGGGTCCTAAGCCGATTATCCCTAGGATTCCTCTCACTAAGGTGACAGAGATTCAGCCTCCGACCTTAGGAGCGACCCCAGGTTCGTTGCCAGAACCAACTGTAATCCGCCCTCAAACCCCGGCGTCCTTTTACCCAGGGTTTGTAGATTTACAGTCTTCTAACGTAACTCCCCCTTCCGCCGGTCGGCCCACTCAGGGATTACCGGCGGATGCCTTGTTACTTGCTTCTACCTCCCATAGGTCCCCCTCATGTAGAATTGACACTAGTGTGGTTCCCAGGACTGAAGGTCTCCGAGAGGATTGATCTGTCGGTTCCGATGACACACAACCATATTTATTAGTGGCCCCTACATCATTGACGATTATGCCTATTACATAAGGCACCCTCTTCAAACACTCATTTACCGTAGTTTGAATCTACCGCGCAGAGCATAAAAAATTGAGGAGCCTTCATCATGAGCGCACGCAACCTCACTCATGGTTCGTCATTATGAAATTGGGTACTCACTACGAAAAAACTTCGTAAAAAAATAACAAATAAAAAGAAAATAAGAATAACTATTCATAAGCTTTCCATAACTTCGTGGATGTACTTGTGTGGATTCTTTAACCAGACGCTGACTTCAGGCGTCCTTCTTCCTTCTCTGCTCTGCGCTCAACCTGCCCTGACGTGTCTCCCCACGCTCCGCTCGTTCCGCATTTGCTATGTCCCTAGTGAGTTTTTTCTCATTTGTTTACTCTGGGATGTATCGAGTAAGGTTTAGGATATGCGTAGCAGGGGTGTCATGGGCGGGCTGCCCGCAGTTCAGTGTATTTGGGTCGTGTGTTTGGGACGCCTATTTCGGGCGTACCCTCGTGGTCCCGGGGTGGACGCGTGAAACGTTTTCGCGGTTTAGCTAGCCTAGTGTTTTAGTTGGCTTTAACTACGTGTGATTAGGCTTCTTTTTATCTTTCTGATGAAGTTGCCTTATTTGTTTGTTTTCTGACGGTCCTAGCGTATTTTGCTTCACTTAGTGAAGTTTTTTCTAGGTCCCGTGTCAGTACTTCCCTCTCCCGGGTATAATTCTTCGAGGTGTGTTGGCTGCTGTTCCTGTTGTGATAATATTCAGTGCTTTTTGTTTTATTACCACATATTTAAGCGATTCTCCGTCTGCTTAGGCCTAGCCAGCCTCTCGTAGCTGTTTTACATGTACAAGTGTTATTGATTTATTTGTATAAATATGTACTACTGTGTCATGTGTGTTCTGGATAAGTTGTGTATTGGCTTATTCCAGGCACTATTTGTGTACCTCCGATTGCATCTGGTTGGTGTGGGTTACCGTGTCCGGCGGATTTTCTCGATTGCTCCGTGAAAGCCCGGCTGGTTCTCAGATTGCGTTTTGGGGGTATGGGTTGCCTTTTCCGGCGGGTTTTCTCGATTGCACCGAGAAAATCCGGCTGGTTGCCGAGTTTTAATCACGCGTGGGTAAAATAGGCTAGTTTCCCCCGGCGAGTAGTGGCTTGAGGGCTCTCCAGAACTGCGTCTCTGTAGTGGGGCCTGGATTCAGGCTAACTGTGTTTTCCCGGCGGAAAGGCTTTACCCGATTCAACTAAGGGTTCATGCGGACACCTGTTGACTATAGTTTTTCCCGGTTTTGCAAAGCCGTTGAAAAACTGGGCTGTTTTGTTTGAGTTGTCTTTCCACCCCGGCGATCTTTTGCAAAGAAGTGGGGATAGGAACAATTGGGGTTAACTTTTCTATTAATTTTCACCCGGCGGTTGAACCTCGGGAGGGTGGGAATCACGGATTTGCAATTCGGTAGGATTAGCCTAACAATTGAGGGATACAATTAAGTATCGAGACATTCAACTCACGGCGATCTATGAAGGCTTCGAGAGGAGTCAGATCTAATGATTAAGATGGGCTTAACCTGGCTAACTGCGTTATAATAAGGAGGCCGGCGTCTTATTATGAGTTCCCGGTGAACATTAAATCACAGGGAAGACTGCGTCACTTATAAAGAACTGCTCGTCTTTATATCATGTCAGACGATATTCTTAAATCTTTTGGATACGTAAAGTTATTCACAAATCTTTACATATGAACCTACGGGGTAGCGAGAGGTAATTTCTTACAGTTCTTACAGTACAGTTTCTTACAGTAGATCCTCTGGAAAAAGGCAAACTATGCCTGTGTATCCAGCTCAGTACCAGTACTTGCACTGCTGCGGTCGTTCACGGTGTTGGCGGCGGCGGTAGCAGACGCAACATTTTTACTATTCTGTATTTTTGTTTTATAATCAAACTTCAAATCTTGTCTTCCTCATGCTTTATCAAGATTACTTTCAAACTCCCTTATTGATTCGGAATCGACTACATACTGGGGCAGTGCGTTCCACTCATTTACCACTCTATCACAAAATGAGTTCTTTGCCTTCTCAAGCCTATTTCTTTCTTTGTAAATTTTCTTAGAGTGTCCTCTCGTTCTTGTTCCCTCCCGCATCAAGAAGATACCTTCACACACATCCTCATCGTACTTTCCTGACACTATCTTAAAAGTCTCTATCATATCCCCTCTCTTTCTCCTATATGCCAGTGTCCTCAACCTCTGCTCATAGCCCGCGTTCTTCAACGTTGGTACCAGCTTGCAAGCTCTCCTCTGCACTTTCTCCACTGCTTCTATATCCTTTACCATATATGGAGCCCACACCTGGTTTGCATATTCCAGGTGCGGCCTAACCAGCGCTGTATATAGATTCCTGAAGATTTCTTCGTCAAGTGACACAAATGTCCTCCTTATCAGCCCTACAATTCTATTGGCTTTGTTTATCTTTTCCGCTAAATGTTCTGAGAAATTTAACTTATTGTCTATCACTACTCCTATATCCTTTTCTGCACTCACTTCCTCCATCGCTTCATACATACTGTATCCTACCTTGTCTATCTTGCTGGTCCCAATCCGCATGTACTTGCATTTTTTTTGGATGAAAAGGCATTAACCAATGCTCAGACCATCCCTTCATGCCCTCCACATCTCCTTGAAGCAAACCCATATCTTCCTTACGCCTCACTCTTCTATACAGTTTAGTGTCATCCGCATACAGGTATACCTCACTTCCATTAGTTATAACTTCAGGCAAGTCGTTGATAAATATAACGAACAGCAGTGGTCCCAACACAGATCCCTGAGGTACCCCACTTGTAATTTCCCTCCACCCCGAGCCTATTCCATTCACCAGTACCCTCTGTCTCCGATCTTTCAGGAAGGCTTCTATCCATTTCACACATTTCTCCCCTATATTATAGCTTCTAACTTTCTCTATTAACCTTTTATGTGGGACCTTATCGAAGGCCTTCATAAAATCGCAATATACCACGTCTATTACATCACCATCTTCTAGAATTTGCATCCAATCATCTACCACCTTAATTAGCTGTAGTACCGTCGACCTCCCCGGCAAGAATCCGAACTGTCTCCCACTGAAAAGTTGGTTTGACTTCATATGATCCATTATTCCTTCTCTAATTACCATTTCCATTAGTTTACAAACAACACTTGTCAAACTGACTGGTCTATAATTCCCTGGGTCATTTCTCTTTCCCTTCTTAAATATAGCTGTTATGTTCGCCTCTCTCCAGTCCATCGGGATTTGTCCTGTATTAAACGATACCTCAAATAACATTTTCAATGGCTCTACTAACATCTCCCCTCCTTCCTTTATGATTCTTGGGTGTATCCCATCTGGTCCCGGTGACTTACTTCTGTTCATTTTTTCTATAGCCCTTCTTATTCTAGCATGGGAAAACTGTGGTGTATTACGTCTCGTTGCCCAGCGGTTCATTAACACTTGTGTTAGAACATTTTGGGGTAACCTTATGAGCATTAATTCCTGGAAATTTTCTTTTTTCCAGGGCGGAGTCCCGGCGGGTCCACAGAGGACCAGGTGAGGCCCGGGGGGAGTTAGCTTTTAACCAGTCTCTGCCATGGCTGCTCTAGCCCCTGTTTTTGCGCTTTGCTCTACGCCCTCTTGTTCCGGGATCCCTATTTTTGCGCACACTCTGTGCATTCGTTGTGTCAAATGCTTAGACCGATCACAGGGTTTGTGGGTTACAAAGAATTGTACCTTTTGTAGTCAGCTGAGTATTAAAGTATTACAGCACGACAATCTGGCCGCGGCGGTTGCATTACGCGAGGTCAGACAACTTCTTTCTACTTATGCTAATGCAGTGGCTCATAAAGCACTGCAGTGTGATAACGTCATTCTGTGGGACCGTTTGTTGGTTCAGCACCCCCCAATTAAACGTCCTCCTTCTCGAAGTAGAGTAAGCAAGTCGGCAGAGACTGGGCTGGGTAAAGGGCTTCTTCCCTCCCCCGGCACATCTAAGAGACCGCGAGAGCCGTCCCCCCCGGCGACAGCTTCGGTGTCAAGAGCTAGGTCCAGGTCACGGTCTCCTCTCAGAAAGCAGACACACAGTCACTCGACTTCACCTTCGCGTAAGAAGAGCAAGACAGACAAGACCAAGGACAGTTCTAGTGATACATCAAAGTCGAGGCGGAGTCACAAGTCTTCTAAAAAAGAGTCTCATGCACGAAAGTCCTCCCGGCGTTCGCCGGAGCCTCGAACCTCGCTTTCTGCCTCTACTCCCGACATGTCTCAGGTCCAATCTGACAGGTCGGGAGTGGAGTCAGAGACTGTGGTGGGGGATATACCGGCGGACATAGTGTCCCATAAGAATATTCTCACTTTAGATTTAGAGGGTTCTCCCGGCAGTGATAACCCGCTAGAGGGCTCGAGTGAGAGCTCAGTCAGTGGAGTCGGGCCTGGCTCACAAGTAAGTTCCGGCCAAGGCCGGGGAGTTTGGAGATACTCCCAACCATGGAGACACAGCTCTCTTCCGTCTCAGGCAACTCAGGTAGTGGCGGAAGTCAACCGGGACGCGGAGACACCGTCTTCCATCCCTGACTTAATATGGCAACATCAAGGGGTCACAGTCTCGGCGGAATCCTCTCAGGAGGGACCGGAGGCTGGGGATGATGGGTCTATTATTTCTGAAGTGGGTAACATAGATAACTCTCAGAATGGGGATATTTCACCTAAAAGTTCTTCCTCTGCTCAATTTGTTACGGCGGATGAGATTGATGGGTTATTAGCAACTGCTTTAACTAAGTTTTTTGGCCAGCAACCGGAGCCTCCTTTAGTTGGTCCGGGAGCTCCCACGCCAACATCGACTGTCCGACCTCTGGCTACTTCCATTGCTTTGACACAAATGCCACTCATTCCCCTTGTATCACCTACTATTGTTGCTAGGCCAACTTCGGCGGCACTAACTACTTCCAATGTGCGAGTAGTAGCAGACGTAAATCCTCCCCCATTAGACAAAGCCCCGATCAGAAAAGGGGCTATGCCTCTCTTATACGGGCCAGACGATTCTTGGGTGCCATTGGTGCCAACAAAGCCAGAGGTAGCACAGTCCACTATGTCAGGGGAGCTTCCGGTACCACGAGAATGGGTAATCCAAGGGAATAAATCTAGGAAGTTAAGGGCTCTAGATATGCTGGGAAATGTACTTGATGTTAGTATTAAGGCCATCCCCAACTATTATCATCATGATTATTTTGTATATTCTTCTACACCTGCCCTACCCCCTGCCTCAGCTTCAAAACTATTTTCAGACTGGACTAAACATGATGGGTTTAACGATATCAAAGCGCTGTCGGCTCTAACCCCTGAGTTGGGTTTAAAGACTTTTACAGACTCAGCCGTGAATCCAGTTTTGAAGGTGGAGCAATTGGGTCCGGGACCTTGGGTGGACTGGGAAGTCGAGGCGCAAAACTTTGCAACTACATTCACTTCTAAAGCTTCACACCAAATCCCACAAGAGAGCCATTCTTGGTTCTCTCTCCCTGTATACTCTGCCGGCGGAGTTCCCTCTGCTCTCTTTGCCTTTTTAGCTGCCCCTAAAATTAATCTATGCGAGCTTAAAGATCCTTTCTCCACACCTTCCACTGCTCACCTAGACCGAGAGTGTAGGCTACAAGCTTACAGACTTTTTTCTCAGTATATTGTTACGCAACAGGTAGCTAAATCAATGCTGAGATCTGCTCAGGCTATTGCGGACACAGAAGTCCGAAAGGCGATCGAACTATCTAGACGCTTACTTCTACAGACTTCCATTCAGTCACTAGGAGATATACGCGCGGCCTTGTTAGAGGCGGTGCGGGCGAGACAAGATCTAAGGATGTCTCTAGTCCGAAAGCTCCCGGATACGATTGCTAATCAAGTAGTAATGTCCCCAGTTCTAACTGCCTCTTTAATCCCCGGAGGTGTGGAGGACGGTGTTTAACATGGCTCAGGCCTTGAAGCACAGTCCCGCCTCGTCTCAGAAACCTGCTTTCACTTTTACCAAGCCCAAACCAGTCGCTAAAGCTCAGTCTGGGGGGGGCAAAATCCTTTCATTTGCCTAAATCCTCTTCCACCCAAGGTCAGTACAGGTACAAGCAAGGAAAGTCTTCAGGTACACATAAAGGACAAAGGTATCAAAGGCCGGGTCAGGGCCCATCTTCAGCCAAACCCGGCCAGTCGTCTAAACCCCCCCCCCCCCCCCCACCACCACCACCAAAAACTAAGGTCTCCCTCACTCCCAGGGCCGATCTTCCGGCGAGTGGATCAGGGGGTAGTCCAGCCGGCGAACCCTTGTCTGCTAACTGGGTCGTTCCGGGCGAATCATCGCGCATGGCCTTTAACCTCTGAAGTGCGCATGGGGGTAATTGGAAACGTCCCCCTGTGCTGACGTATTTGAGGTGTTTCCGTCACTAAAATATTCATTGTGCCATTAATAGCATTAATATTTATCCATATGCGCCTATTATGGGTTGATTATAAAGGTATTAACCTGAAACAACAATAAAACGAGTGAAAACAGCGTTTGGATGGTCAAAATCGGAGATATAGCCCGCGAGTTGTATAATGTATGGGTGAGGCAATCTGCTTTCCCGCCAATTTCCCCCAAGGCCACTGAGACACAGTCGATCGATACTCTCTCTCTCTCTCTTGCACTCGCTTGCTATCAGTGATGACCACACCCTCCAATCGGATTTCTAATGTTAGCACGAAAATATACCTCAGAATAAGGGAATAACAGGGAAAATAGGTGATAACTGAAGGAGAGGAGGAAAGTGGGGAAGGAGGGGAGGTAGAGGACTGAGATTTTGCATGGCCCAGGGGCCAAAAAAAAATAAAAAAATAAAAAAAAAAAATATAAAAAAATTTTTTTTTTTCGATGTCAAAAGTTGATTTTTATTTTCTCTGACTCTTAAGAGTCTTCCCGCAGTGCGCCGGGGGAACTCTTAAGAGTCTCCCCGCAGCTCCCGGGTTAAACACATGGGCAAGGATGGTAGCACGCAAAGGCATCACCTGGCAGTGGCTCCGGCGACCTCGCTTACGTCAGCCGACAAAGGCAAATTTTGTTTCATTAGAGGTGGAGTCACTGATCCAAGGGATGGTGGCCAAGAATGTTATAATCCCGGTCCCCCACAATTACCCAGTTTTTACATACAAACTTTTTCTGGTACCCAAAAGGGACAGTGTTCAGATGAAGCCGGTCGTAGACCTGTCTTATCTGAACCTCCATATTCACAACGTGTCCTTCCGGATGCTGACAGTGAATCAGATCAGGCTAACACTCCCGCCGGAAGGGTGGATGTGTTCTTTAGACCTGACGGACGCGTATTGGCACGTCCCGGTAAACAAACGGTTTCAAAGTTTTCTAGCATTAAGAATCATGCATCAGACTTATGTCTTTCAGAGGATGCCGTTCGGTTTAAACCTAGCACCTCGCATATTCACAAAATTATTCCGGCAAGCCCTGATGCCCTTATTGCAACAAGGGATCAGGATTTTGTGGTATCTAGACGACTGGCCGGTGGTGGCGGAGACAGAACAATTATGCATAAATCATGTCAACATAACATTAAATATGTAAAAACTCTAGGATTCAAGGTAAACCTGGTAAAGTCAAACCTTGTTCCCTCACGAGTGGTTCAGTGGATAGGGCTGGTCTGGGACACAGCTGCTCTAACTCTGAGTCAGAGTGTGGACAATCGGAACAGGTTTCGCAAGAAACTGTTTCTGTTTCTTCACAGTCTGACTACGACAAGGAGAGTCTGGGAATCTCTGGTCGGCTCTCTCAACTGGATTCAACTAACTGTGAAGTTGGGCCGGTTGAAAGTAAAACGTTTAATTTTGGAAGGCAACAAATTTTTTCCACTATTGCCGGCGGAAACATTATGGCCCATTCCAAAATTAATACACACCTTACTAGCGGTCTGGGCGAAGAGGGAAACATTGCACTCAGTCATGTCATGGACCTCTCCTCCGCCGACGGTATGGGTAGACACGGATGCGTCAGGCACGATAGGTTGGGGCTATCAGTCAAACCAAGGGCACCAGGGCCAAGGGCTTTGGTCCCATTCAGAATCCTCCCACATAAATGTCAAAGAGTTACTAGTCCCCTTGTATTTCCTTCAGGCTCACGGCTTTTCTTTGCGGGGCAAATCAGTGGCCTTCAGGATGGACAATCTGAATGCGGTTCACTGCGTTCAGAAACAGGGGTCAACGCGATCTCGGAGGTTGCTAAACGTGTCAGAAAATATTTTTGTACTAGCCAACAAGCTGGACATTCAGCTTCACGCTTCTTATCTCCCCGGCGTAGCGAACGTCTGGGCAGACGCTCTATCTCGGAGACAGAGCACAACAGTAGAATGGGCGCTCAAGCAAAACATTTTCGACCAAATGATTACGAAGCCTTACCATCCACAAGTGGATCTATTTGCGTCCGAGGAGACTCACAAACTCCCGCTGTACCTAACCCGCCGGACAACCACGCCGGCGGGAGGACCCGACGCACTGGTGACGGACTGGAACATGTGGAGTTCCATTTATCTGTTTCCGCCGCCAGACGCTTCTCTAATGTGCCACGTAGTAAACAAACTACAGGATTATCGGGGCGTAGTCTCATTAATCGCGCCCCTGTGGCCGGCGCAGGTGTGGTACCAGCAATTAAAGACGTGGTGCCCGAACCCGGTGTCGCTCCCGGTCGGGTATTTCCACTTAGACATGATTGGCAACCTAGAGACCTCGCTGACTTTTGCATTATGGACATTCAGGAGGCCAAATGGCTAGCTCCGTATGGTAGAACCGTGACCGATAAATTAATGAATCAATACACGCAATCTACTAAGAAACAGTATCATTCGCATTGGCAGTCTTTCACTTCTTGGATACTCAGAACAGAACAATCCGTGCCTTCGGTAGCTTTGGTTTTTAATTATTTAAACTATCTGTTTGAGCAGAAACGTCTATCTGTAGTAATGTTAAAGAATCACTTAACAGCAATTAGGATGCCATTCCTGGACCTTACAGGTCTAACCATACCATTAGCGGAGGAAACAGGTTTCATGAGGGCATGTTTTAAACTCCGCCCACCTCCCCGTCAGCTCATGCCTACCTGGTCTCTGGACAAAGCATTGTCATTACTTCATTCCCGGCGGTACCAAAATACTGCAGATTTTGACTTACTTTTAAAAAGGGCAGTATTCCTTATGGCTTTGGCTACCGGGAACAGGGTGTCTGAGCTGGCGGCGATGAGCAACACACCTAATTGCATCAGGTTTGGTAGATTGTATTCATATTCATATTCATGATTGTATTCATATTGCTCCTTCCCCGGGGTTCATCGCCAAGAATGAACAAAGTGATCACGTGTTTTCAGAGTTCACTGTGCCAGCATTGAAAAGGGGAAAGGTGCACCATAATTTATGTCCAGTGCAAGCGCTTACCAAATATTTGAAGGTCGCACCTAGAAATCTACAAGGTGCTTTATGGGTATCAAGTACGGGTAAACGCGTGATGAAGCGTAAACTGGCTTCTCTCTTAGTTAACGTCATTCAGGAAAGTAATCCCGGCGTGGTGGGTAGAGCTCACGATATACGCAAATGGGCGACCTCTTTACGTTTCCTTAAGAATTTTTCTGTTGAGGACATAGCAGCCACGCACCTCTGGTCCTCTAATCATACTTTTTTGACTCGATACCTTTCAGTAGCTTTAGACAGGCCTTCCATGCCATGTATAGCTTTACGACAGAGGGTCTAGGTGGCCTCTGGGTCACTTAATGTTTAGATGAAGAAAAGAGAGGGGGGGGGGGGGGTGCAGTCAGTGTAACATAGGACACCCTAGACCCCGCCAGAGCACGTGTGCGGAGCTTACGAGCTGTGATACAGGGTGTAGGTGCTGTAATTTTAAAATTTCTCTGTAGTATTCATTACAGGAAATTGTGCTAACGTCCAATCATAGTTCAAAGAAATGCTTGTTGTAAATAGTTTTGGCTGTGAAGCAATATAATTTTAAGTAAATCTTAGTAGTTGCGGCCGCAGCTGGTATTTGTAATGTAAGTACCTCTTTACGGTATAATTGTCTATATATATATCCAAGAGTTAATGGGGTTTATATGTGCACATGTAAACTTTGATGTTTTTTGTTTGTCACCACTTACTTTAACCCTCCAGCCCCGGGGGCTATAGCTTGCGACTGTGCTGTGGTACCGGGTGTTTTGACGATCTTTGGTCTATGTTAACTCCTCTGTAATTCAATGAATATGGCATGTAATGTTATGAATAAAAAAGAATAATGTTCCACAAACCTTGCTCTGTCGAATGGCATTGAGTAGAGGTCTCTAGCCCCTCTGGTTGCATAATGGTGAGCGCGGGAAGACGAGTGCTTTTCGGCGGCAAATTCTTCCCGCGTTCGGACGCGTCGCCCCAGCCATGGCTACGACACACCTAGCCGCTCGTCGCGCCAAAGTATTTATCTCCCTTAGACGATTTTAGTGTTTGATATTGAGAATGTGATGTTTATTTGATATTTTTATAGTTATTTTGAGGCCAATTATATAAAGTATGTTTATTAGGGTATCACTGTCACTGATATTGCTAATTTTCACTCGATACCGTACATTTTATTAGTAATTGAGGTAGGTTATTGTTATATTAGGCACTGATTATTCGTTATTACAGGTTTATTATACTTTGGCCATCAAGTATTGTGTCTTGTGTCACTTTCACTTTGATAAATATGCTTTAGAGAGTGTCACTGTCACTGATAATGCTCATTTTCACTCGATACCGTACATTTTATTAGTAATTGAGGTAGGTTATTGTTGTATTAGGCACTGATTATTCGTTATCGCAGGAGTTTATTATACTTTGGCCATCAAATATTAGGTCTTGTGTCACTTTCACTTTGACAAATATGCTTTAGAGAGTGTCACTGTCACTGATAATGCTCATTTTCACTCGATACCGTACATTTTATTAGTAATTGAGGTAGGTTATTGTTGTATTAGGCACTGATTATTCGTTATCACAGGTGTTTATTATACTTTGGCCATCAAATATTAGGTCTTGTGTCACTTTCACTTAGTTATATGATTTGTAAACGTTTTATATACAATTTATTGTGTCTTTTTTCACTGATTTATATATTTCTATAGGTTCTAATCATATGAATGTCACTTGGTATATACAGTAAACTTCCGTTAATCCGAAGGGCAGCGGACCGGCTCTCGTTCGGATTAGTGGATTTTTCGGATTATCGGACTTTACCCCTATGAACCTGTGTATGACGAAAACATTGAGACATTAGGCCACCCAAATGACACAATGGTGCACACACACATATCATATGTTCATGAAATCACTTCAAAAGTTTACCATTGTCATTGTAGCCTATTAACTACTTCAAAACATTCAGATTAATGGCCAAAGGAATCTGCTGATATAAACGTCTTCTTCTTCTTCCGTCTACTAGCGAGTTTGTCTTGCTCTTGAAGATCAGATGTGGTTCGGGAAGTAATGCCTTAACAACGGCACTTCCCTGAGAGGTTCTTGTAATTTTCCTTTTGTGATTTTCCTTTTGTGACGTGCTCTGTTATATTATATTGTATTGAAAGCACCCTTGTCTTGTTGTCTTGAAAGCACCCTTGGGATGCTCCGATCACTGAACTATAAATAGTAGCATATCGGAACATCCAAAGGTGCGTTTTCAAGCTCAAGACTAATACGTCCAAAGGTGCATTTTCAAGCTCAAGACTGAATGCGCTTGCCGAAAATGCGGTGCAAGCCAGTAGCGCATCGGAGCGTCCCAAGGATGCGTTCAAGAGCAAAACAAACTCTCTAGCAGACGATGTGGAAGAAGAAGAAGACGAAGGTGTTTACGATTATATCAGTAGCTTCCTTTGACCATTAATCTGAATGTTTTGAAGTAGATAATAGGCTACAATGACAATGGTAAACTTTTAAAGTGAATTCATGAACATATGATATGTGTGTGCTCCATTATGTGTCATTTGAGTGGCCTAATGCCTCAAAAAGGGGACTTTGGGACTTCTTGAAAGGTGCGTTTTCAAGCTCAAGACTGAATGCGCTTGCAGAAAATGCGGTGCAAGCTAGTAGCGCATCGGAGCGTCCCAAGGATGCGTTCAAGAGCAAAACAAACTCTCTAGCAGACGATGTGGAAGAAGAAGAAGACGAAGGTGTTTACGATTATATCAGTAGCTTCCTTTGACCATTAATCTGAATGTTTTGAAGTAGATAATAGGCTACAATGACAATGGTAAACTTTTAAAGTGAATTCATGAACATATGATATGTGTGTGCTCCATTATGTGTCATTTGAGTGGCCTAATGCCTCAAAAAGGGGACTTTGGGACTTCTTGAAATTCGGACCATCGGGTGAATTCGGATTTGGCCTCAAATTGAAAAATTCGGACTATTGGGAGATTCGAATCATCGGTCGTCGGATTAACGGACTTTTACTGTACATATGTGTCACTTTCACATATTATTATGGTGTAATTGTATTTGCATCAATTTTCTCATAATACAGTGGAGCCCCCATCCTAGCTACACCGGTCTTCGTTGATTCAATTCTCGCACCACACACCAAATATTCCCCATTTCAATTCTCGCGCCAAAAGCCTCATTCCTCGCATCAAAATCCCAGCCGAAACCCGAAAAAATAGCAAAAATAACGAAAAACTCAACATAAAACTAGAAAACAAACAAAAACAATAATTTTGTTTTAACATAACGAAAGAATCTGCCAGTAGCTTGCCGTTTAGAGACGAAACCCGAGATCCGATCGTCAAATGCGCAAGATGCCGCCATCTTTGTATGACGTCATCACTAAGCAGACGCTTGCAGTTTAGCTAGTATCTGTGTTGACAAAACAACCGTTTGCAAGCCTTTTTGTGCCTGAACCCCTTATCTCTCACGTTTATTATAACCTCTAATTTGCCAGAACGTCCCGGACTTCCCAAACTTGACTACTTCCTTTAACGTGACGATAGTGCGTTGTTATATGTGCGATTGGTTTGCTTGGGAAACAGATTAACTTGCTCATGTAGTGATGTACACCCTATGTGGTGGATTGTGTTCTTTTATTTAATAATTTTCATTTTAGTAAGCGTTGTTTCCACATAGCGATTTTGATAATTTAATTTGACTTTATATTGTCCTTGTCCCAATTTTGGTTTGTTTAGTTTGCAAGTTTTACATTTTAATCTAGTGATAGGGATGGTTGGCCTGGTGGTGGCAATGAAGGAATTTCATGCTCAAAACACAGCAAAGACCAGTCCATGTCGGACGAAAGCGATTGAATTGCCTAGCCTAGACGATGTTAGCCTAGGCTAGGCTAAATATGACAATGATTTATAATAAAATCTGTGTGGTAAGTAATCTTCTCATAATACGTATTTATACGTCTTTTCCTCATAGTATGTATTTATTGGATGTATTTGGGGCGAAATGGGTACTTGAGGGGTGGCTGGACGAATTTAGAACCTAGGCCTAGGCTAGGCCTAAATTTATTTGCATGATAGAAACAATGCCCCAATCTACAGTATTTATGGTTAGGACTGTCATTTAGCCATGTCTACATTATTATTTACAATGCATAAGGTTTAGGCCTAGGCTACTTGATGTAGCCTAGACAAAAAACATGTTTTCATAGCCTAACACTGGGAAAAAGTGCGGTAATTGTTTAGATATTGGGCCTTTTTTTTCTAGTTATTAAAAACTTATTCTATGGTGTATTATATGATACAGTATAATGCATAAAATTTAATTTGTGTACAATAAAACATGTTTTCGTAGGCAAAAAATAGAAAAAGAAGCAAATTTTGGCATGAGCACGGAACCGATTGAATTTTCCCCATAAGAACAGTGCCCCGATCTTGGTTGTTTCAATCCTAGCTCTATTTCTGTGGAACCGATTAGCAGCTAGGATTGGGGCTCCACTGTACATGACTTTTGTATAACAATAAATTGGTTTTCTTCCACTTTTTGCCTATATATATAGTGTACATATTGTCATTTTATTTGGCACTTTCAGTATGATTATTAGAACTCCAGCTTGGAGTGGTAATCAAAGAAGCACTCTAAAGCACAGAGTGCCACCTTGCACTCCACACACTCCATGGTTGACTTTTTACCTGACCTCGGCCTCACCCTGCTGTTGTAGCAGACATGGCACCGCTTCTGCTGCGTTCTTCCTGATTCATTCTGAGGCAGGGAACCAAGCCTGTGCCTAATCAAGTATTGAGCACACTGCAAGCGGTCAATAACGGCGGGCCCAGGATGTGCCACTGCCCTCTGTGGCGTAGCATACTTCTCCAGGAGCTCCGTCAACACCTGCTTTTGGAACCTCCGCAGGCTATTGAACTTCCTGGGTGTGTTCACATTCCGAAGCTTGTATATATTGTAGGCATTCAGAACTGACATGTCCACCATATGCAGAAAGAACTTTTTGTACCATCTGCACGAGGTACGCAGGCAGTCAATGAAGCCTATCTGCATGTCGGACTTGTCCACCAGCCTCATGTTGATGTTGTAGTCCAGGACAGCATCGGGCTTGGTCACCCTGGCCTGGGTGCGGCGATCCACCTTGCCAGTCTCCACCATTTCCCCCTTGTGGATGGTGCTCAGGAGGTTGACCTTCCGCTGGTCGTGCCAGTGGATAGCCAGAATGGGCCCCGACTTCTTCTTGAACACATCACCTTTTTTGGTCTTTGGAGGGAAAGGTGGCATGCCCTTCCTTTTCCTCATACTGTGCCTACAGTCCCCGTCTTGCGCTCATGCAGGTACTGTGAGAGAGTGGGGGACGTGTAATAATTGTCCGTGTAGAGGATGTGATTCTTATGAAAGTAGCGGTCCATCATGGCTTGCACCACTGCTCCGCCAAAGCCAATGAGGGGGTCCACAAGCAAGTCCCCTTCCTTCCCGCTGTAGACCAGGAAGTCCAGGACATAGCCAGTTTGGCAGTCGCACAGCACAAAGAATTTTATGCCAAAGCGATGTCTTTTTGAGGGGATGTACTGCCGGAAGCTGAGTTTTCCCCGGAACAGCACAAGAGACTCGTCAATGACGACCTTGCGGAAGGGCTTGAAGTAGGAGGTGAAGCGTTCTCGCATCATCTCGTACAACGTCCTAATCTTCCACAGCTTGTCACCGAGGTGGACGTCGGTGTTGGTGACAAGATGGAGCGCTGCGAGGATATCAAGGTACCGGTCGCGAGACATATATTTCCCGAAGGCAGGGGTGGATATCAGATCATTGGTGATCCAATAGTCAGGCAACCTATGCTTCTTGACATGAGGCATTAGCATGGTGAGTGCCAGGAACACCATGAACTCTTTATGAGTCACTGGGGTCCACTGCCTCATGTGGCCCTTGGTCACCTTGCCCAAAAAGTGGACCTGGAATTGGTGCTGCTTATTTGTCTCTTTGACAACATAGCCTACCACCTCCTCATCAAAGAAGGCCTCAAATAGTTTGTGTGGTGGAGCATTGGGGCCTGCAGGAAAATTGGGGGTAATGCCTGAACCCTCCAGTACCTCATCAAAAGCTGGCACATCAGGGTTGTATCCATCCCCATCAACTACGTCTTGCCACTGAAAAACGTAGAATGGGTCTTGTCTACGCTGACGAGGAGCTCCAGCTGGTGGCCCAGCACGCCCACGGCCAACTCGGGAGGCCCGCGCCCTAGGGCGGCGAGGGCGTCGGTCAGGGCGTCGGCCAGCACGACGGGCAGCACGACGCCGGGCCAAGCGGATGGGTCTAGGGCTGTCGATGTCCATATAGTCATCGTCAGAGTGGTCATCTTGCCCTGACGGTGGACCTATGTAATCATGGCCAGAGTCTTCAGAGAGGTGCCCTTCATCATCAGTGGCCCCCACATTTTCTGGCGGGGAACGAGTGATGCGTGGGCGGCGTGCGGGTGGACGAGGTGGGGAAGGAGTGGCAGGTAAGGCTGTGTCCCCCCGAGGTCCTGGGCTCCTTGGCCTGCGACGAGTGACAGAAAGCAATGCTTCACTGTCAGTAGGCCCAGGTATTGGTGATGCGAGCTCAAAGACTTCTTCAGGAAGACATGTTGAAGGCGGGAGAGGTGGGGAGGACCGTGGGGAAAGTTGCGGGGGCGTATGGTGGGGGCTGGCAGGGGTGGACGCCGCGGGAGCCTCGAACAAAACTCTCTTACTTTTCTTATTTTTTTGGGTATATTTCCTGCCTTTCCCCTTTTCGGCAGCAGTATGTCTCCTGTCGGGGGACCTAGGAGGCAAATAGGCCGAAAGTGGGGGGTCCTCAACCATTGGCAGTGGTGGGGGTGGTGGGGAAGAATGCGGGGCATCCGGGTCATCTTGGGTGGCGTGGGTAGATAAGGGAGACAATGGCGGGCGAGAAGGGTCACCACGCTCACCCTCACTCACAGCCTCATCAAGTATTTTGGCTTGTTCCCTAGCTGCCGCGGCCGCCTTCTCAAGTATTTTCTGCTTATATAAGTGTAGCTTGAAAGGCGATTTACCTGGGGAAGGGCTTGGCGTCGTGTCACTTATGCAAAATTTGGTGAGTGACCTTGAACTCTCCCACTCACTCACTCTCTCAAGTTCACTGGTAAACCAGCTTCCTCAACAACTGGTACATCACCTTCATCACTCTCATCACTGTCATGTTCTCTCGCAAATCCCAGGAATTGCTCTTCTTTGTCACTCTCATGGCCATAATCACTCGACTTATAATTACTGGAGTCGTCACTGACTAAATCATCAACAATATACTTGGCACGCTCATATAGTCTCAATGTCGTCTCAATACCTCCGGGAGATAACACATTTAGGCGATGGCGTCGGGGTAAGGCGCGACGAACTAGCACGGGCGTCGTAGGAAGCACGGTATCGGACACAGCGGAATCACTATTTGGCGTACTGTCCATGATGGCGTCGGGGTAGATACTGTTGCTGTGGCGTCGTTTATGCCTGGTGGCGCCACCTACCGTCCCACGATACCAAAAATTTACGCGCGGCATTCGAAAGCACGCACGCAAGCAATGGGCGTTCAAGAGCCCTTCCGGGTTGCGCGGGCCGAGGTTGTTATGGGCGTTCAAGAGCCCTTCCGGGGTGGAGGGGTTAAGTGGGGTGCCTTCTTAACTACCAGCTCTGTGTACAGAGGCTCGGAGTTAACCCCTTTTTTGTCCAAGCAGGCTTCTTCGAAGCACGCTCCTGCTTGTCACCTTTTTTGTATATTTTTATGCTGTATAAAGTATTATGCACACAAATATATATCTTTTTTACAAAGTATGAATACTATGTGGTTGTTTGATTATCTGCTTTTGCTAGAGTTATGATATGATTACGAATGTCCCCCTCCAGTCTTAGATATCAGGCATAATCATCAATGATGGAGGGGCCACTAATAAATTATAGGTTTGACTCCTGTAAGGAGATAAAGAAAACCTAATATTTAGTAGTGGCCCCGTAATCATTGACGACTGGGGCCCTCCCGACCATCCCCTTCCCATTCGTTGATGTATTAAGGATTTTGGTTTACTTGATATGTCAGTGAAGGAAGAATGACGCCTGAAGTCAGCGTCTGGTTAAAGAATCCACACAAGTACATCCACGAAGTTATGGAAAGCTTATGAATAGTTATTCTTATTTTCTTTTTATTTGTTATTTTTACGAAGTTTTTTCGTAGTGAGTACCCAATTTCATAATGACGAACCATGAGTGAGGTTGCGTGCGCTCATGATGAAGGCTCCTCAATTTTTTATGCTCTGCGCGGTAGATTCAAACTACGGTAAATGAGTGTTTGAAGAGGGTGCCTTATGTAATAGGCATAATCGTCAATGATTACGGGGCCACTACTAAATATTAGGTTTTCTTTATCTCCTTACAGGAGTCAAACCTATAATATGTCCCCTCCTTTGACTAGGAACCAATGGTCCGGCAGTCCGCCGGGCCCACTATTCCTCCAACCACTCACTCCTCTGCTATACCCCCCCCAATGTTACCACAATCACTTGCCCATTCTCAAGTCCCGAAGGAGCCAGGGTACCTCTGGCTTCCGGTGACAGCCTTGTCAAGAGGGGAAGGTCATAGGTCGACACCCGGGGAGGTCCCAGTTCCGGTAGAGTGGGCGATAGAAGTCAATAGACGGCAGGTCTTTAGAGCTAAAGATGCTCAAGGAAACGTGTTACAGGTCCCTATCTATGCTAGACCTACCTATCTATCTATCCATTGCCTGACGCTGTGATCCCCGAAGGGGTGGCCACGAACGAACCGCCCCCATGCACCTCTGTCCCCAGTCAGTCCACGCCCCTCCCCCCAACCAGCACCGCCTTCGTTCATATACTTCCTCACTCCATCCTTCCACCTCTCATTCGGTCTACCTAGACCTGATCCTGCTAATTACCGTTATTTTGTATATATTCCTGGCCAACTGACTCCTTTTCCGCCGGTTCCCACGGTTCAGGACCCCCCTTACCCAGACGCTCCTCTATGCCCTGATTGTAATGAAAGTTGTGGTATTAATGGGTATCATTCCCTTTCCCAGTGGACAGAACCTTCCCTCAAGTTTCACAAATGTGGTCCCCACCGAGACCGAAGGGAGCTGAATCTGGGTGACGTGGGATCGGGAGCTTCAGCATTTTGAGATAGATTTTACATCTAACCCTTTGTCCCCAGTTCCTCCTTCCCCCATTACCGAGTTTGACTGGCTACGACAACAACCGGGTGGGGTCCCGCTGCCTATTTTTTATTTCCTTATAGCCCCCCAACTAACGGTAGGGGATTTTCCCCTGCCCTTAATTGCTCCAGAACCTATTGAACTCCAACGGGAATTTCTAGTTGCTGTTGTTGTTGTTCCCCAGGCTGCCTGGCCGAACAGCCCCAAGGTCCTGAGCAAGGCCAAGGCCATAAACGAGTGCCCCCACAAAACCCTCCCTGCTTACCACTAATAAAGCCTGGGTACCGAAGCCACTCTAAGGCAGGGAGCCGAGGAGGGCGCGGAAACGCCCGGGAAACCAAAGCTTCACCCTGTGCCCCTCAGCAATTATGAAGGGAAAGTTGAGGGGCAAGGGAAAAATGTGACGCTTTGGCTCCCAATCTGCCAACTTTTAGGTTGGCAGTAGGGAGGTCAATCCACGGAAAAGACGCCGTCACTTGAGATCTAGAAGATATATAAGTAAAAGGAACAGTCAGAGTAAGCTATGGGTATGGTAGAGATCGCTCAGCTCTCACTCTGATAGACCAGCCCATGACTAGAACCCAATCCTCTCAGCATCAGCTAGGAAAGGCCCTAGAAAGCCACCTTTGGCGGGGGGATAGCTCCCCTATTTCAACTCCTTTCGGAGTTGGGCACCCGCCCTTTCTAATTTCTAGAATTTCTAGTTAAGAGATAATGCCCATCGCAAGTTTATTAGTTTCCTTTTAACTAGGGATATGGTCCTGGCTATTGCTAAACCCGTACCGGACCCCCTCGGCGGAAGGAGGAATTAGTTAAAGCTTTTCAACAATACCTCCTCCCTTCCCCGGTTCGTACTATCACCGAAATCAGAACGGCCTTATTTGAGGCAGTACGATCACGGCAGCTACTCAGACTTGGTATGGCTCAGGGATTACCTATGAATGCTTATTATAGGATTTTGTTCTCTCCGGTCTTAACCCCCAAACTATTTGATGATCAGACAGAGAGAGATGTGAAAGTAATGTGTAAATTGCAGGGGAAGACTCCGCAATAAAGTACATGATAGGGGGTGACCCCGCTATAAACGTCTCCCCTATGTGGTGCAGCTGCCGGCAAACAAAGGGCCAATGCCCCAACTACTAAGACAGATTTGTTTTTCGAGGACTAATAGTCAGTCATTTCTTCCTCCCTACATCCTCCTCTCCCCCTCGGCCATGCTAGTGCAACAGGGTTCCGAGGCTGGAATTAAGGGTTGTTCCCACGGGTTGGCTGCGCCTCCTTAGGTCGTCTGCCCGACCGGACTGCTCCGGCCCAGGCCGGCACACGCCGGGAAACGAGTCTCGAAGCTCTCCCTTCCCCCGGCAATGTGCAGACACGATACCACCTTCTGGATAAGGAATGGGACACAACGAAACCTAGTAGGCACGTGGTCACCAGCTCAGGGGTGGTATGCACACACCACTAACCCAGGCACGGACACGTACAGGAAACTGGCTTCTCGCTAACTTGACTTCATCTCAGATAAATTATGTAATACACCCGTCCGCCGGCAGGCGACTACCACGGACCTTGGTAAGGAGTATTACAGCTCAACGTCTATGTAGACTCACGTTGGGGCGGGGCTACCTCGGGGACTGTTTTTTCTCAGTTACACTAGGCAAATCCCCAGGGTGGCCCTTTTGTACGATATGTGCGGCACAACGCGAACAAGTATGGGCTCTCTCTGGTTCAATTTTCTTTTGAGGGCACCTTAAGCTCCTATGTGTTTCAAGGGCATCTTAAGCTATGCCGGTGCTGGTCCTTTAGTTTGACTTCCCGCCGTCAGGGGGTGGTTTCCGTCCCGGCGGGCAGGTTCACATTAGTATTCAGGAGTTTGTGCCTCTCCCCATACTCACACGCGTTGTGCCCACATAACGGAATGTTTTTTATGGTAACCCATTTACTCGAGTCAGGGACAGCTCAGCAGCAGGCCCATGCTCTTATTTCTTGGGGTCGGAACAGCCTTCTACTTCTCCTACCCCTCCACCCTGGGATAACGTGTTACTCATTCTCCCTTCCGTCCCTCGATGATGGTTTTCAACCATGATGCAGGCCCACCTCCCTTTTGCTTTCACTTCAAGCTATTTACAAAATTTGTTTTTAAATCCCCACTTGTTACTACCACGTTCTCCTATTGTTTGTGCACCATGACGTTCTAGTACAAGTCGCCCTAGGCTCGAGTTTTCGGCCAATCAAAAGGATTTCATACTAAAGTAGAACTCCCCGACATCTTAGCGTGGCTGGCAATTCTCGGATTGTAAAATGCCTCTCTGACCTGCCGTCAGTTTTGCCAACAGCTTGCCACACATGTCTGCTCCCCCTCCTACTCTCTTTGTAACTCCGACACTCTCTGTAATGACAGGCACCTGGAGTCACTCCTTTTCAGTTCACTGTTTGGACGAGTGGCTTCTCATCTTTAACCCTTGTCTAGCGGGGTGTTTTGGGCTCATTTGGGCATATTCAGGCCCTCCTGCATGATAAATCAAGCATCTGCATGAACAAAAATTATTTAGCAAAGAACTAGGCACTAAAAGCTTCAAAATGAGACCAGAACGAGCTATGTAGCACTCGTGGTTCTCTTGCAGTGGTGCCACGAACATGGAAGTTTAGCATATATCGGTATATTTTTCCCAGCTATGCTCACTACTGGCTACACTGCCGGCCTCTCGAGAACACAGGGAACATGAGTTAATGGGCGGCGGTAAGCCCTGGGAGTCGGCTGTCTGGCCCGCTGCGCTTCCGGCCATTTGCACTCGATTTTAACCCTTTAAAAGCCTTAATAATGCTCCTAACTTGCTGCAAATTGGTGCACGACTTAAGTCGAGCACCGCTCTTTAAGGGTTAAGAAAGGGTTTAGACAGCTACGCTGACCCTGAGCTGTCTCTGACCTCGGAGTGGTAATAAACGGTTTCTTTAAAGTTTACCAGGTTAAGTTCAGTATGTTCTTTTTAAGTAATGCAGGTTGTTTTACATGACCAGTCTCGAACGCCGGCGGAGGGGACATGGCCAAGCCACCCTTGGTTCCGGCCAAGTGGTTACAGGAGTCTTGCATGATCCTCTTAAACTAGGAACACTTTACGGCTTCCCCCCCTCCCCCGGCGGACAACCTGGCATAACCGGCTGAGTTTTTGGTGCTATGCAGTTTAAATCTTTATATTACATTGTGCTCACTCTACGTCTCTTTGGCTAGAGTCGTAGCGATCAGCAGAGGTGCCCCCCTGCCTTTTTTGCGGACATCACTTACATTTGTTATCTCTTTTAAAAAATAGTCCGTTTTTTTTGGGGGGGCTCTCTTTTTTTACTTGTATTCCAGCCGGTCGGCACTAGTACTGTGATGTTTATGCCCATTTTGGCTTCGAACGGGGGGCGATAGGTAGATCCCAGTACAGAGGAAAACCCCCCTCCCGCAGGATTACAAGTTCACACAGGGCAAGATAGGCATGGCTTACACCAGGCCAAGCCCACATATATGTACAGTATATGAGCTAGGAAGCTCAAAGGATTTTTTTTAGTTACTAGAACTAGTTTAATCATTTATGTTTTGATACGCTTAATTAAAAGCTCATGTTTTTTATACATAATAAATATTGTTTACACTCATTGTATTTATGTAATTCAAATTTCTATGCTAGTCTGCACTAGATTAAAAAAAGATTCATATGAAGATTGGTCAAAGTGACACAATAAATGGACCTACGGAACAAGCTGAGCTCAGTCCGGGTTCCAAATTACAAGTGATGAGGAGTTTTTGTATTCACTCTAGATATCACGCTTTACTAAACACACCTCATGTACGAGGACTTAGTGATGAAGGGTTTTTGTATGAACTCTAGGTATCACGCTTTACTAAACACACCTCATGTACGAGGACTTAGTGATGAAGGGTTTTTGTATGAACTCTAGGTATCACGCTTTACTAAACACACCTCATGTACGAGGACTTAGTGATGAAGGGTTTTTGTATTCACTCTAGGTATCACGCTTTACTAAACACACCTCATGTACGAGGACTTAGTGATGAAGGGTTTTTGTATTCACTCTAGGTATCACGCTTTACTAAACACACCTCATGTACGAGGACTTAGTGATGAAGGGTTTTTGTATTCACTCTAGGTATCACGCTTTACTAAACACACCTCATGTACGAGGACTTAGTGATGAAGGGTTTTTGTATGAACTCTAGGTATCACGCTTTACTAAACACACCTCATGTACGAGGACTTAGTGATGAAGGGTTTTTGTATTCACTCTAGGTATCACGCTTTACTAAACACACCTCATGTACGAGGACTTAGTGATGAAGGGTTTTTGTATTCACTCTAGGTATCACGCTTTACTAAACACACCTCATGTACGGGACTTAGTGATGAAGGGTTTTTGTATTCACTCTAGATATCACGCTTTACTAAACACACCTCATGTACGAGGACTTAGTGATGAAGGGTTTTTGTATTCACTCTAGGTATCACGCTTTACTAAACACACCTCATGTACGAGGACTTAGTGATGAAGGGTTTTTGTATTCACTCTAGGTATCACGCTTTACTAAACACCTCATGTACGAGGACTTAGTGATGAAGGGTTTTTGTATTCACTCTAGGTATCACGCTTTACTAACACACACCTCATGTACGAGGACTTAGTGATGAAGGGTTTTTGTATTCACTCTAGGTATCACGCTTTACTAAACACACCTCATGTACGAGGACTTAGTGATGAAGGGTTTTTGTATGAACTCTAGGTATCACGCTTTACTAAACACACCTCATGTACGAGGACTTAGTGATGAAGGGTTTTGTATTCACTCTAGGTATCACGCTTTACTAAACACACCTCATGTACGAGGACTTAGTGATGAAGGGTTTTTGTATTCACTCTAGGTATCACGCTTTACTAAACACACCTCATGTACGAGGACTTAGTGATGAAGGGTTTTTGTATGAACTCTAGGTATCACGCTTTACTAAACACCTCATGTACGAGGACTTAGTGATGAAGGGTTTTTGTATGAACTCTAGGTATCACGCTTTACTAAACACACCTCATGTACGAGGACTTAGTGATGAAGGGTTTTTGTATGAACTCTAGGTATCACGCTTTACTAAACACACCTCATGTACGAGGACTTAGTGATGAAGGGTTTTTGTATTCACTCTAGGTATCACGCTTTACTAAACACACCTCATGTACGAGGACTTAGTGATGAAGGGTTTTTGTATTCACTCTAGGTATCACGCTTTACTAAACACACCTCATGTACGAGGACTTAGTGATGAAGGGTTTTTGTATTCACTCTAGGTATCACGCTTTACTAAACACACCTCATGTACGAGGACTTAGTGATGAAGGGTTTTTGTATGAACTCTAGGTATCACGCTTTACTAAACACACCTCATGTACGAGGACTTAGTGATGAAGGGTTTTTGTATGAACTCTAGGTATCACGCTTTACTAAACACACCTCATGTACGAGGACTTAGTGATGAAGGGTTTTTGTATTCACTCTAGGTATCACGCTTTACTAAACACACCTCATGTACGAGGACTTAGTGATGAAGGGTTTTTGTATTCACTCTAGGTATCACGCTTTACTAAACACACCTCATGTACGAGGACTTAGTGATGAAGGGTTTTTGTATTCACTCTAGATATCACGCTTTACTAAACACACCTCATGTACGAGGACTTAGTGATGAAGGGTTTTTGTATTCACTCTAGGTATCACGCTTTACTAAACACACCTCATGTACGAGGACTTAGTGATGAAGGGTTTTTGTATTCACTCTAGGTATCACGCTTTACTAAACACACCTCATGTACGAGGACTTAGTGATGAAGGGTTTTTGTATTCACTCTAGGTATCACGCTTTACTAAACACACCTCATGTACGAGGACTTAGTGATGAAGGGTTTTTGTATTCACTCTAGGTATCACGCTTTACTAAACACACCTCATGTACGAGGACTTAGTGATGAAGGGTTTTTGTATTCACTCTAGGTATCACGCTTTACTAAACACACCTCATGTACGAGGACTTAGTGATGAAGGGTTTTTGTATGAACTCTAGGTATCACGCTTTACTAAACACACCTCATGTACGAGGACTTAGTGATGAAGGGTTTTTGTATTCACTCTAGGTATCACGCTTTACTAAACACACCTCATGTACGAGGACTTAGTGATGAAGGGTTTTTGTATGAACTCTAGGTATCACGCTTTACACCAAACACCTCATGTACGAGGACTAAGTGATGAAGGGTTTTTGTATTAACTCTAGGTATTGCGCTTTACAACAAACACCTCATGTATGAGGACTAAGTTGAAGGAGCAGGCTTCTTTGAAGCAACGCACTGCTCTCACACTTTCATATTTTATATCTGTTATATTGTATACATACTACAATAACATACTTTTCCTGTTACGAAGATTCTTGACTTACGACCTGCGGTTACTGACGATACAATATTATTGCGAATGTCCCCCTCCAGTCTTGGAATTCAGGCAACATCGTCAATGATTATAGGTTTGATTCCCGAAGGGAAGTAAAGAAAACCTAATATTTAGTAGGGGCCTTGGAATCATTGACGATGAGGGCCCTCCCAGCCATCCCCTTCCCATTCGCGTGATATTTTTGAGGTTTTTATCTTGATATATCAGTGAAGGACGAATTGTGCGCTTGGCGAGAGGTGGTAAGAAGCCACAACACAAGAAAATCCACCGAATGTGGGAAGCTTGTTGATAACAGTGTTTTAAGTATTTAAACATTTTCCTTTTTTACGCTCTTATTTTTTTACGAAGGTTTTTTCGTAATGGGTACCCGATCTGAGACGACACCATAAGAGAAGTAGCGTTGCACTTATGAAGATGACTATTTTTCTTCCTCGCGGCGATTGATTCAAAAGACTGACGTGGTGTTGAATGGAGACTATTATACTAATAGGCAACATCGTCAATGATTCCGGGGCCCCTACTAAATATTAGGTTTTCTTTACTTCCCTTCGGGAATCAAACCTATATTGCCCCCCTACTGGCAATATATATGATGATAATAAGTCATGGGGGGGATGAGGGGGGGCAAAGCCCCCCTCAATCCATTACTGTATCCCATGGCATTATTAAAATGTATATCCCTGAGGTCACTGGAAGTTGTGCAACACTATATTTAAGTAAATATCTATATTTATTGACATTAGAGATTGATTTTATTGATTTACCCTTGATTCTGTAGTTTAAATTTAAAATTAATGAAAAACGGTTTGCGTTTGCATTTTTGCAATTGCTATCCAGAAATTTCACAAGGTTTGCACATTTGTGTTTGCTGAAGTTATGTTCTGGGTTTGCTGATTTGAGTTTACTGATTTGACTTTTTGTTTGTGGTGCCCAGCTCTGCTGTTCGGCCAGGCAGCTTGGGGAACAACAACAACAATATAGAAAGATGGCTATTACTGCTTCACCAAGGTATCATTGGGCACCTTAATTTTTTAACAAATGGGAGACAGGTATTAACTTGAGGCAGATTTACACAAGCATTTTTTCACTCAACATACTGTATTTATTTCTGCAACTTCGATCTGATAATATATAAATATATTTTTTGTAATAATTTTGTCACATTTACATACATACCATTCATTCGATGCAATATAAGGTGGGATATATTATTTATATTGCAAAAGACCAAAACATGGAAAACCTTTGCATTAATAAAACCTGGTTGATTGATATACCCGCCCACTCCCAGCCCATATAATTAGCATGTTAATCCCCAACCCCAGCCAAGGAGATGATACAGTACGGTGCAACATGTCTCGTGGTAGTCAGATGGTAACTGGTGTACACACGCCAGACCATGACACAGCGCTCCAATCAGTCACAATCAGTTTAGCTAGGCCTCTGCTAATATTATCACAATCCAACTGGTTTCAAGCAACCATAGGCGGTTCAAGATAAGTCGGCTGAGAGCCGACGCTGGTATTACTGTGAAGGATTAGGTGTGTCAGCTGACATGTGTCGCTGGGACGATTAGGGTTAAAACTTAGCACTAACTTCCATGATGAGATGAGCAGTGAACAGTGCTGCTGTGACCTCTCTCCTAGTCGTGACCTTAGCAGATCCTGCCACTTGGGTCAGGAAGGTCATTGCTGGGGTCATCACCGGGTGGATGAAGTCTGACGCTGGGAACAACACTCCACACAACTTCAAAAACACAAACTGAAACAGATGGATACTTTTAGTGGAAATTTCAAATTGCCTGGTGTGTACCCTCTATCAGGCCAGTTACTAACATCAGCAAACAGCAGAAGGTTGTCATTGATCCAAGGCCCTCAGCCTCACAACACTAACAGTGGTAAGCAAAAATCAAGGTGTTAGGACACTGATTTGACAGCATGTCTCTGCTGACACCAACCACAGTTATAGAGTGGTGGGCCAAGCCTTTGACCAATAACAATGTGCATTCAAGAAAGCATTTTTTTTGTTTTTGTATTTAGATAGCGTAGTAGAGAAGATGAACAGTAGGGTAGTACAAAGGAGTACAAAGGAAATTTCAAGCAGAAACAGGTTTAGTGACCCCTCTAGGCTGCTTGTCCTCCAAAACACTCAGGATCAAATGTCCAAACAGTGGTTTAGAGTGGGTAAGGAAAAATTGGAAAGGGAACTTCTACCCTGGAACTGAAACAGGTCTGTGGCAGGATTAGGAAGTTAGTAGGGGACAGATGGGTTAGTAACATAACAGTGATCTTTCGTATATATGAGAAAAAGAGAGTAACGTCTTAGTAATATACAGTATATACGCAATAGTGAGAGCGAGAATGGAGAAATGGGTAGATGAGGAGCAGGGTGGGTTTAGGAAGGGAAGAGGGTGTGTAGACCAGATTTTTGCCCAGAAAAGTGTTATGGAGAAATATCTGAAGAAGGGACAAAAGTTGTACGCTGCCTTAATGGACTTGGAGAAGGCCTATGACAGAGTTGATAGAGAAAGTCTGTGGAAAGTATTGAGAATATACAGTAGTATACAGAATAGCTGGCAAGTTGCTGAAAGCAGTGAAGAGCATGTATGAGGGTGCAAAGGCAGCAGTATGTATGGAGAATGAACAGAGCGAGTTCTTTGATCTGAATGTTGGGTTAAAGCAAGGGTGTGTGATGGCACCATGGTTATTGTTGTTGTTGTTGCTGTTCCCCAGGCTGTCTGACCGAGCAGCCCCAAGGTCCCAAGCAAGGCCAAGACCATAACTGAGTGCTCCCACAAAACCCTCCCTGCTTACCACTAATAAAGCCCAGGTGACCGAAGCCACTCCAAGGCGGGGAGTTGAGGAGGGTGCAGAAACGCCCGGGAAACCAAAGCCCCACCCAAGGCCTTGTGCCCCTCAGCAATTATGAAGGGAAAGCTGAGGGGTCAATCCACGGAAGATTCGCCGTCACTTGAGATCTAGAAAATATATAAGTAGAAGGAACTGTCAGAGTAAGCTATGGGTACTGCAGAGATTGCTCAGCTCTCACTCTGATAGACTGCCCATCACCACATGACTAGAACCCAATCCTCTCAGCATCAACTAGGAAAGGCCCTAGAAAGCCGCCTTTGGCGGGGGGATAGCTCCCCAATTTCAACTCCTTTCGGGGTTGGGCACGCGCCCTCCCCATGGTTGTTCAATATATATATGGATGGATTCATGAAAGAAATACAAGAAGAGCAGTGGATTTTGGTGTACCACTGGTATGGGAAGGAAATAAGTGGAAGTTGCTTGTACTGCTATTTGCTGACAATACAGTTCTGATGAGTGATAGTTGGAGTGGGAGTTGCAAGACCTGGTAAATATGTTTGGAACAGTGTGTGAAAAACGGAATCTGAAGGTAAATGCGGAGAAGAGTAAGGTCTTTGAAAGGGGTACAGTCAGTGTGAGGTGAAGTTGAACGGTCAGGTTATGGAAAATGTCAGCTTGTTTAGGTACTTGGTACTTAGGTACTTATTTAGGTTGAGTAAAGATGGGAGTCTGGAGGAAGAATTGCGGCAAAGGGTACAACAAGTTGTAGGAATGCTGAAAGCAGTAGCAAGAAATACCGTGGTAAGCATGGAAGTAAAAAAGTCCTTGTAAGATAGTGTGGTAGGGAGTGAAGCATAAACGTAGTAGGAGAGACACAAACCAAGAGTGAGAGGGGTGGAAATGAGTTACACCTGTACTTGAGAAGTGTGGGTGGAGTTACATGGAGGGATAGACAGACGAATGAGGAAGTACAAGAGCGGTGTGGTGTGGATGTTGTTGTGCTTGAAAGTGTGAAAAGGAACACCTTGAGATGGTTTGGCCATGTGGAACGTATAGGAAGCGAGAGAATGACTAAGAGAGTGTACGAGTGAAGTGGAAGGACAGAGAGGGATAGGTAGACCGAGAGAGAGGTGGAAGGATGGAGTTAAGAAGTATATGCATAGAAGCGGTGTTGGATGGGAGGAAGGGCGTCGACTGACTAAGGACAAAGGTGCATGGGGGCGATACATTCATAGCCACCCCTTCGGGGACCATGGCGTCTGACAATAGACAGATACTGTATTATAGGTTTGATTTCCGAAGGGAAGTAGAGAAAACCTAATATTTAGTAGGGCCCCGTAATCATTGACGACATCGCCTATTAGTATAATAGTCTCCATTCAACATCCCGCGCCAGCATTTTGAATATCCCGCGCGGAACTTACCATGGAGTACTCGTCATAAGTGCACGCTTAATTCCCTTATGGGATCGTCATTTTGATCGGGTACCCTACAGAAAAAAAACTGCGTAAAATATAAAAAATAAAAAATAACTTAATATCTGTTATCATATGACTTGCCATATGCGTGGATTTCTCATGTTTTGCTTCCCCGACACCAGGCCTTCTAGCGGCCATCTTCGACCTTCACTGATATACAGTAAACTTCTGTTAATACGAAGGGCAGCGGACCGGCTCTCGTTCGGATTAGTGGATTTTTCGGATTATCGGACTTTACCCCTATGAACCTGTGTATTAACCCTCCAGCCCCGGCTACGCATTACATAAATATTGCCCGAAACGCGGGTGTTTTGGCCGAAAAACGTCTAGGCTAGGCTACCGTATCATTGTTATGCTGACTGGTTCCCGCATTCCCGCACATCCCCAAGCGTAGCTGTGTTATTTACCTGTAGAATGGCGTTAAGTAGAGCTCTCTAAGTCAAGTGGTTGATTTGTGATGATGATTTCATTGGAGATAACTTTATAGCCAAAACAGCCACTTTACACTACTTTTCGATACTTAACAACAACATACAGGCACACACGAACAAGCGACGCTCTCCTTCTTGTGGCCGGAGATGCGGGGCGTCGGTCCAGCCGGCTGTTGTTTACATGCGTCGGACCGACGCCTCACACACCAAGGTCACAGGCTTTCAACCACTGGTACAATGTTGTACCACCCGGGTTCCTCGGGGCAAAACTTAATGGTACACACGTGTACCATCCGAGTTTGAAGGGTTAATGGCCTGACGAAAACATTGAGGCATTAGGCCACCCAAATGACACAATGGTGCACACATAGGATATCATATGTTCATGAAATCACTTCAAAAGTTTACCATTGTCATTGTAGCCTATTACCTACTTCAAAACATTCAGATTAATGGTCAAAGGAATCTGCTGATATAAACGTAAACACCATATGTCCGCATCGTCTACTAGCGAGTTTGTCTTGCTCTTGAAGATCAGATCAGATGTGGTTCGGGAAGTAATGCCTTAACAACGGCACTTCCCTGAGAGGTTCTTGTAATTTCCTTTTGTGATTTTCCTTTTGTGATGTGCTCTGTTATATTATATTGTATTGAAAGCACCCTTGTCTTGTTGTCTTGAAAGCACCCTTGGGACGCTCCGATCACTGAACTATATATAGTAGCGTATCGGAACGTCCAAAGGTGCGTTTTCAAGCTCAAGACTGAATGCGCTTGCAGAAAATGCGGTGCAAGCCAGTAGCGCATCGGAGCGTCCCAAGGATGCGTTCAAGAGCAAAACAAACTCTCTAGCAGACGATGTGGTGTTTACGTTTATATCAGTAGCTTCCTTTGACCATTAATCTGAATGTTTTGAAGTAGGTAATAGGCTACAATGACAATGGTAAACTTTTAAAGTGAATTCATGAACATATGATATGTGTGTTCTCCATTATGTGTCATTTGAGTGGACTAATGCCTCAAAAATGGGACTTTGGGACTTCTTGAAATTCGGACCATCGGGTGAATTCGGATTTGGCCTCAAATTGAAAAATTCGGACTATTGGGAGATTCGAATCATCGGTCGTCGGATTAAAGGACTTTTACTGTACCAAGATAAAACTATAGAAATCAACGAATGGGAAGTGGTATGTCCGGGAGGGACAGTGTTCGTCAATGATTACGGGGCCCTACTAAATATTAGATTTTCTCTACTTCCCTTCGGGAATCAAAACCTATAATTTAATAGGGCCCCTTCATCATTGACGACATCGCCTGAATTACCAAGACTGGAGGCGGGACATTCGTGACAATATCCTAACCTCAGGGAAAAAAAGAATCCGTATAACATTTTTAAAGTTTTATTGTATGCAAACAATATATAAAAAATAGAAAAAAAATTGCAAGCAGTGTGTGACATTAAGTAACTGCTTGCTCATGGTCAGATCTTTACATTAGATCATATGCATGATATATTGGGACACGCATGTGTTCCCTAGAACTACAACTTCTGCAGAAGTTTGTTCGTTCTAATCTTAAAATTATTTGTACAGTAAATATATTTGTACCATCTGAGAATATGTACATAGTTGCAACTATGCTAGATATCTTCTTATAATTAACATAAAATTAAATAATGGACTGTAGAACCAGTCTTATCACAGCTCGTGATTCATCACAATCTCCAGGGGCACAGTGGGGTATGGACTATCCCCCCCCCCCTTTAAAAAAAACAAAACTTACATAATAGAACATTACCTACTGTACCCGTTGTCTTAAAGCTACACAGGTATGCTTTGGTTTATCTAGGGCGACAGACAGGTAGCGTGTAAGGAAATTATGATTGGAAGCCCATAATTGAGTATTAGCAATGTCCTCTACCAAAAAAATTTGAAGAAACCTGAGAGAGACTGCCCATTTCCTGATATCGTGAGCCCACCCTATCACGCCGGGATTGCTTTCCCTAATAACGTCAACAAGCAAGGAAACTAACTTTCTTCTCGTAACACGCCTACCTGTCTGGTTGACCCATAAAGCACCTGGTTGGCGAGGTTGCGCAACCCTCATTAACTTAGTGAGTGCTTGCACCTGACATAAGAGGTGATGAGTAAGGCCCCTCTTCAAAGCCGGGACGAAAAATTCAGAAAATACATGGTCAGAATGCTCGTTCTTAGCTATAAAAGTGGGGGACGGCGCGATTTGTACATGATCGTGCAATCTCCCAAACCTAAGGCAATTAGGTTCGTTGCTCATCGCCGCCAGCTCAGACACCCTGTTTCCTGTGGCGAGAGCCATCAGGAATACAGCCTTTTTCAAAAGTGAATCAAAATCCGGCGCATTATTATATTTGCACGATTGAAGTACTGATAAGGCTTTGTCAAGTGACCAAGTAGGCATGAGCTGACGGGGTGGTGGGCGAAGCTTGAAACACGCCCTCATAAACCCTTTCTCCTCTGCGTGCGGTATGGAAAGGCCAGTGAGATCAAAAAAGGGAGTTCTAATGGCAGATAAATGATTTTTTAAAGTAGTTACTGAAAATCATTTCTGTTAGAATAGGTAGTCTAAATATTTGAAAATTAAAACTTCTGAGGCAGTCGTTTGCCCTGACTCTACAATCCAGGTTGTGAAGGTTTTCCAATGGGATTGATATTGTCTCCTGGTAGTGTTACAACCCCCTTCGTATTCAGACCTAATTAGTTATCAGGTCTGAGGGTCAAGGTGGTCATAAGGGCACGGGTGCGCAACAGAACAAAAAAAATACATATGAACGCTAGACTGTAGAAGATGAGCCTATCACAGGTCTCCAAGTCGGATCCAAAATCAGGTCGCTTAAGAGGTCGCCATTTCTGTCTTATACTTCAAAGCAGAATTGGAACCTGGCAAGAGGTCGCTAAATGCCGTGGCATTAACTTCAAACAAAACCAGAAATGATCTAACTACAGGTTATGGAACAAGACTCGTCTCTTGCACATGTTAGTATATAATCGTATTTATTCTTGCAGAAGATGCACTATACATCATGTAGATGTCAATTAATATTCAAGGTCTAATTTGATTATGATATCAGCACAATAGCTATGTAAGACTAATGATGTTTCAATGATTGCTTAGAGGAACATGATAAAAAACTGCTTTACATTAACCACTATAGTTCTTGATCAAGATTAGATTGGGGTAACTGTCCTGCACCACAATATCTCAATAAACTGAAAGTACAACTTGACTTCCTACAACATCTTAGCTAACAGTAAATAATAATTCCACACATTCTTCTAGGTCATAAGAATTACACTCGCTCAACGATGCACTAGTATTGACCTCAGATATCAGCCAAATATATATAAATCGTGATTCTACAGTACTCTAAAACTTCAATAGATAAAACAAAAATATTCAAGACCACTGCAGCATTAGCAATTATAATTCAAAGTAGCCAGATGGAAACATCTGTTGCTCATACTTTAATAATATGCACCAAGAAATGTCTACATCTCACTATCCCTTGACCGCGTCATTTATATTCACCAATGCATACACAACTAAACATATAATATAAGATCACCAAATCTTGTTACAAAGCACACAATATGAGACTGGAACACGGAATTCACCAAGCTGCGTTGTCACTGTGCTATTAAAAAAAAAAAAAAATACAATCTGTACTGCTTACGTTAAATTATCAAGCACTAATATTTAAATAAATATCATCGCTGTGTATTCTTCAATGATAGAGTATCATAAGGCACTATAATAACTCGACCAGTATTAACAAACCGCCAAGAGGATCCAACAGATGATATATATCCTCACGGCACCTCACACACACAAGTACGTTCCTCCCGAGCTCTGCTAACTGACTGATCTCTCGAAGCGGTCCGCCACAACCTTTATAGCCTCTTGATGACGTCACGGAGCTAACATTCAAACACGGGGCGATATTCGAATTCGAATGTCAAATTGGCAAAGTTAGTCTACTAATATTGGTACATACTCTAAATTAACTTACTTAAAGATAATGAAGACTATGTCACTACACAGCTTGATAGATTTTGCTTCGATCCATGAATAGCCTAACCTGTCAGGCGATCGAACTAATGCATATATTAACAATAAACAATGAGACACCAAGGGCGCACCAGCCATTCTGCATATCTTTGTCTGGTTTACTCTTGATATCACTCAACAAACAAACCAGTATACATCCTATCACATACACGGGGTATAGGCACATGCTTGAAGTTCAATAACGAGACGAACCATAGCTTATTAAGATCGACAAGCCAGTTTTAGTTACTTTGGTAAAATTCAAATAATTGGCGGTCCGACACTCATACACTATTCCCGCCAAAACCCTGGTGAGCGAAACTGGCACTATAGGCCAGTGAATTATCCCTATGGGGTTAGTTAATTTTATTTAGAGGACACGCCACTTATAATATAAATTGAAATGGAACTCACAGTGACCGCTGAGTCTTATAGACCAAATTAAACCATGAGTACAAGTTATTCTTAAACTTAAAGCATGTTAAAATTAACAAAATATAAGGAGCGACAAAGGTGTAATTTATATCATATACTGTATAGAAACTACACCTAAAAACTTACTTATACTACCTCAAAATGTAGCCCCAAAAACATAGAACAAGCAGCACTAAGAATAAAATCCTGAAGTAATCTGGGAAGGCTAATATATCCCAACATGTAATACAACTCATATCCCTGAATAAGGCAACGACCAACACCTCAGCAGGTGAAGACCACAACCCAGGTAATCAGCTCTCAAACGAACATACAGTAGCTCGTAACAGTAGACAATGTGTATTGATTCATTAGTTTATTAGTGACACTTTCCCCAAATTGAGCTAACCATTTGGCATTGTAAATGTCCACAAGGCAAAACTGAGCGAGGTCCGAAGGTTGCCAATTGTGCCCAAGTGGAAAACGGAGACCGGGAGGGACACCGGGTTGCCGCACCACTGTTGCAACTGATGGTACCATACCTGGGCTGGCCATAGCGGCGCGATCATCGAGACTAGGCCCCGGTAACCCCTCAGCTTGTGAATTACTTTGCACATTAGCACCGAATCTGGTGGAGGCAAAAGATAGATTGATGTCCACCTGGTCCAATCCACCAACAATGCATAGGGTCCCCCCGCCGGGGTTATATCCTGACGAGTGAGGAAGAGACGGAGTCTGTGGTTCTCTTTGGATGCAAACAGGTCCACTTGTGGACGGTAAGGCTTTGCAATCATCTTGTCGAAGATGGCCTGTTTGATCGTCCATTCTACTAGAGTGCTCCGCCAGCGAGAGAGAGCGTCTGCCCAGACGTTCGCCACGCCGGGGAGATATGTTGCATGCAGGCAAATGCCAGCGATTCGGCCAGGGCAAAAATCTGTTCGGAAACCTTCAGCAACTCTCGGAATCTCACTGAGCCCTGTTTCTGAATACAGAAAACTGCAGTTTGGTTGTCCATGCGGAACGCTATTGATTTGTTTGTCAAAGTCATGCCGTGATTTTGGAGAAAAAAGAGAGGAACTAAGAGCTCTTGTTTGTTGATATGCCAGTGAGTGTCGTCTGACGAGGTGCCCTGCCCTTGATGGCCCTGGTTTGACTGATAGCCCCAACCTAGTGCCCCTGAGGCGTCTGTGTCTACCCATACCGTAGGAGGGGGAGAAACCCATGTCGTTATTGAGTGGAAGACTTCCCGCTTGGCCAAGACCGACAGTAAGCTGTGGATTAATGGAGGAATCGGCCATAATTTCTTCTCCGGCGAGAGAGGAAAAACCTTGTTGCCTTCCAGGATTAATCGTTTGACCTTCAGCCGGCCCAACTTCACAGTTAATTGTATCCAGTTGAGAGAGCCGATCAGGGAATCCCACGTCTTCCTGGTCGTATCCAGACTGTGGAGAAAACGGAACAGTTTCTTGCAAAATCTGTTTCGGTTGTCCACACTGAGTAAGAGTCAGATTGGCGGTATCCCAGACCAGCCCTATCCACTGAATAGTCCTTGTGGGGACAAGGAGAGACTTCGCCAAGTTCACCTTGAACCCAAGGGATTGTACATGAGCTAACACTTGGTTTACATGATCGTGACATAAATCCTTTGAGTTCGCCACTACTAGCCAGTCGTCTAGATACCAAAACACTTGTATGCCCTGGACTACAAAGGCAAAAGGGCTTGCCGGACTAATTTCGTGAAAATTCTTGGTGCCAGGTTCAACCCGAAAGGCATTCTTTGGAAGACAAAAGTCTCTTGCCTGACCCTCAGAGCGAGGAATTTTTGGAACCTCTTGTTTATAGGGACATGCCAATAGGCATCTTTGAGATCGATTGAGCACATCCAACCTTGCGGCGGAAGTGAGAGTCTGAGTTGCTGTACTGTAAGCATCCTGAAGGGTGAATTCTCTATAAAGGTGTTCAGTTGCGAGAGATTGAGAACTGATCGCATCTGCACACTGTCCCTTTTTGGCACTAAAAAGAGCCATGAGGTGAACACTGGGTGATTGGAATTGACTGGGATAAGGACATGTTTGGAAATAATTTCTTGGATTAGAGCCTCCTCCTCCCGAGACACACTGTTGTATTCCAGCGGCTGACGCAGTCGAGGCCGCCGGAGCCACCGCCAGGTGATTCCTTTGCTCACTACTTTCCTGGACCAAGTCTTCTCGGGCCAGGCCGAGCGGAATGAACGGAACGAACCCAGGTGCAAACTGGGCCTGTCCTTCAAGGCAACTCTCAAATCCTGCGCCTTTAATTAAGCATGGTACTGGGAGACTGAGAGTATGGTTGGCTAGTTTTTTGGAGGGGGAGGTGGTTTGATATCTGGTGGCTGGCTAGTTTTGGCGGACGACTGCCCCTGATTACCCTTTTGTGGGGCTTTACCTTTGTACCCAGAGTATTTACCTTGTTTGGACTTGTGCAGATTACCTCCTTGCTGAGGAGGGGGTCTGGGGTCCCTTGGTGACTGTTTGGCCTGTGGTTGATAAGGCTTGCTACCGCCTTTTGACTTATGAAAAGGCTTCTTCGCCGGGTCCTTCCAAAGTTGGGAGGTAACCTGCTTCCAAGCATTAACCATATTAAACACAAGACTCCAGGTTTCTGAGTTAAGTAGGGGGGCAGTAAGGACCGGCGAGAGTTACCCGGCGACCTATGTCCGCCGGCAACTTCCTGACCAGATGGACACTCAGATCTTGGCGGGCTCGAACCGCTTCCATGATTGCAATCCTAATGTCTCCTAAAGACTGAATGGAATTCTGTAGTAAAAGTCTCCTAGATAACTCAGTAGCTTTCCTAATTTGGGGGTCAGCTATGGCCGAAATAGTACGTAACAGAGAGGCCGCGATCTGGCGATTAACCAAGTACTGAGAGAACATCCGGTAGTCCTTATATCTTAACTTGAAATCCCGCTCGAGGTGAGCCGCCGGGGGAGTAGAGAAAGGTTCATCTAGTGAGTGCAACGATACTTTGGACGCCGCCAGAGAGGTAAGTAAATCTGAGGACACTCCTGCTTTGGCTACTGGCAAAGAAAAGTAAGCATGATTTTCTTGGGGAACCTGATGTGAAGACTTAGAAGTAATTGTGGCAGCAAAAACCTGAGCCTCTATCTCCCAATCTACCCAGGGGCCTAGCCCAACCTGCCCCATCTGCAGGACTGGTGTATGCGTATGGTATAAGACCGGAATTGTAGCCAATTCCGGCGGGAGAGCATTTAAAGCTTTGACATCGTTGACGCCATCAGCTTTTGACCAGTCTGCAAACAGCCGTGCAGAAGTGGCGGGAGGGATTGCCGGGGCAGCTGTGTACAGAAAGTAGTCTGGATTGTAAGAACTTGGAACAGCTTTAAGTGACACATCTAGAACTCTTCCTGCCTCATCTTTTGCCCTAAACTTTCGACTCTTATTGACTTCAATCTGCCATCGGCCGGGGACCGGAAGTTCCCCTGAAACGGTGGGTTGAGCTAGTTGTGGGTTCTGAGGGATCGCTGGGATCCACGAACAAGCAGGGCCATAGAGGAGGGGCATTGGGCCCTTCCTCAATGGTGCCTTATCTAAAGGAGGGGGAGTGACATCAGAGATAACCCTTAAGCTGGTGGTAGTAAGCGTAGCCGGCACTGTAGTGCCTGGAGCCGCAGCCACCGCCGGGGTAGGACATGACGGAAGAAAACCTGGGGGTCTAGGGGCCTTACTACAGAAGGACTAGGGGCCACTACAGGTTGACAAGTCGAGGGGTCAGAGGAGGCAGGGAGTTGATAATGTTGCATAACCTTATGCAATAATTCACTTAATTGATCTGAAGTGATACACTTACTGTGAGAGCCCCTGGATGATTGGGAGTTTGGTTCAGAGTCCTCACCTGTGATAGACTGGGGGGCCGGGGAGAAAAGTGCTTCCTCCGGCACCCTACTCAACTCAGAATTCTGCTGTTGTACCTCTAATTCCTGATCTGCCGGGGGCCACATTAAATCCGGAACTGAAGATGGTAACATGTCTATGTTACTGTCATCAGTTCTTTCCTGATTTACGTTAAAAAGAGATTGAGATGGCTCAGACTGGCGCCAGTAGCCCCCTGCCACAAAGGGCCGGGAGTCTGGTATGACCTGAGGGTTCTCATCTACTTGTGACCCTGACGGATATCCCTTGTACTGTTTGGCCAGGACTCTCCTCGGGCCTGTTGATCGAACACTACGTGGTACAAAATTAAATTTTGGTATAGCAAAGGTAACATTGGGAGACACACTTAAAGATTGATCATCACTAGGTGTGGATTCCCGTTCGTCTGCCCCTAGTTCCGAGTCGCCAGAGTCGCGTCTAGGCGTGTCCGGGGTCGAGGTTGGTGGCTGAAGGGTGTCCCTCCGGTTGCCACTGCTTGCCTGACTTGTCGCTCCCCCAGAGTCCTCTCGCCGGCGTTTGAGAGACCGGGAAGACTCTGAGGAAGAGTGTCTTGACTGTTTGTGGGGAGATCTAGACCTTGACCTTGACTTCCGCTTAGGAGAGGATGATCTTCTTCTCTTAGGACGGACGGAGGGGGGAACCTCGGTGACCTCACTCTCAGTGCCACTGCTGCTACTCACTACCTCTTTGCTGAGGGCTTTCGACTTGACTTTAGGTCTGACAGATTTAGAGGAACCGGGTTTAAAAAGTGGTAACTTTATAATTAGTTGGTCCCATAGGGCCTCATCATCACAGTGAAGCGCCTTATGGGCAGTGTCTTTGGCGTAAGAATTAAATGTAGATTTTATTTCTTGAAGTGCCGCTAAAGACGATAAGTCTTTCTTAGTAACTAAAGCGGTTTTCAAATCAGAGCAAATTGAACAGCGTTTAGCTAACCACAAGCCTCTAGAGTGATCTAGGCACTTCACACACTTAATGCATAATTTGTGAGTGAAAATAGGCAACAGAGAGCAGGTAGGAGTAATACATAGGTCAAACCGCAGCATGCTGCCAAAAGAGCCCCCCCCCCCCCCCCCCCACCACCCCCGGAGTAGCTGTCACACAGGAGCCTGGATTTTTTTTTCAGGAATCAATGCTCATAAGGATAACCTGCGAGGTGTTACACATCCTATTGCAAGTCCGCCGGAAAATTAGCTATAGTGCACACTACTCTAACCTTCCGCTGGACTCGTTTAAGCTGACTTTAACTACTTACCTGTGACAAATGTCACAGGCCCCTTGACCTTTAGTGTCTGATTATCTATGAACAGTTTGCAAAACTAATCTTTTCACTATTGTACACTCGACTTGTGGCGCCGCAGGGCGAGGAAGTCGAGTAGTGTAGCCGGGTCAGTGAGGGCGAGTTAACTCGGCGGGCCGAGTTAGCAGCTCCCTTAGGAATGCAGTTCCGCCGGAAGACTGTGGTTCAGCCAAACCACGCCGGGATCTTTGATTGCTCCTACCCGTTTTGAAGATGGATAACCTGAGCCCACAGCACGGGGCCGCCGGAAAAAAACAACCAAACTAAGGAGAGGGAGACAAGGCACAGCTCCACTCACCAAAGTCCCACATATCACACAAAATAAATATATATTTATTAGTGGCCCCTCCATCATTGACGATTATGCCTATTACATAAGGCACCCTCTTCAAACACTCATTCGCCGTAGTTTGAATCTACCGCGCAGAGCATAACAAATTTAGGAGCCTTCATCATGAGCGCACGCAACCTCACTCATGGTTCAGTCATTATGAAATTGGGTTCTCACTACGAAAAAACTTCGTAACAAATAAAAAAGAAAAAGAAAATAAGAATAACTATTCATAAGCTTTCCATATAATCGTGGATGTACTTGTGTGGTATCTTTGACCAGACGCCGACTCGGGCGTCATTCTTCCTTCTCTGCTCTGCGCTCAACCTGCCCGGACGTGCCTCCCCACGCTCCGCTGGTTCCGCATTTGTTGCGTCCCTAGTGAGTTTTTTCTCATTTGTTTACTCCGGGATGTCTCGAGTAAGGTTAGGATATGCGTAGCAGGAGTGTCCTGGGCTAGTTGCCAGCAGTGCAGTGTATTTTGGGTCGTGTGTTTGCGGCATCTATTTCGGGTGTACCCTCGTGGTCCTGTTGTGGACAGGTGAACTTTTTCACAGTTAGCTAGCTTTGTGATGTAGGCGGCTTTCTTTACGCGTTATTATTGCTTCCTTTTATCTTTCTGATGAGGTAGTTTTTTTCTCTGACGTTCCCAGCATATTTTTCTTCACTTAGTGAAGTTTTTTCTGGGTCCCGAGTCAGTTTTTCCCTTAGCCGGGAATTTTGGGCTACAGTGGTGTGTTGACGGTGGTTTCTGTTGTGATATGATTCAAGGTTTTTGTTTATATTACGACATGATTTCCTTTTATTTCCGTCTGCTTAGGCCTAGCCAGCCTCTCGTAGCTTTGCCACATGTACAAGTGTTATTGATTTATGTTATAAATATGTAATACTGTGTCATATGTGTCCTGGATTAGTTGTGTATTGTCTAATTCCATGGACTATTTGTGTATCCTGGATTAGTTGTATATTGGCTAATTCCACTGGGTTATTTATGTGTCCTGGGTTAGTTGTGCTTTGGCTAATTCCACGGTCTTTTTGGTGCGTTCAGATTGAATCTGGGCGGGGTGGGTTGCCTTTTCCGGCGGGTTTTCTCGGTTACACCTTGCAAAACCGGCTGGTTGCCGAGTTTTAATCACGCGTGGTTAAATTAGGCTTGTTTCCCCCGGCGAGTGGTGGCTTGCGGCTCTCCAGGACTGCGTCTGTAGTGGAGCCTGTGTTCAGGCTTACTGTGTTTCCCAGCGGGATGGCTTTACCCATTTAACTAAGTGTTCATACGGACACTTGTTGAGAAGTTTTTTTCCCGGTTTTGCAACGCCAGTAAAACTAGGCGGTTTGTTGATTGGTCTTTCCTCCCCGGCGATCTTTTGGCAAAGAAGTGGGGACAGGAACAATTGGGGTTAACGTTATAGATTTAAATTCACACCCGGCGGTTGCACCGTGGGAGGGTGGGATTAACGGATTTGCAATTCAGTATAGTTGACCAGACAATTGAGGGATACGTTAAGGTATCGCCGCCTTCAACATCCGGCGATCTAGGAGGCTTCGGGAGAAGTCAGATCTAGCATTTCAGACAGGCTTCCCAGTTTTTGATCTGCGAGTTAATTCAGGGGCCGGCGTCTTTTTATGGGTTTCCCAGTAAAAAACTTAACAAACCCCACTGGGAAGACTGCGTCATTTATAAAGCCATGCTGGTCTTTATATCATGTCAGAGGATATACGTAAATCTTTTGGACAGGTTAAGATATTCTGAAATCTTTACTTATGAACCTCCCGCGTAGCGAGCTGTGATAGTTGTGTGTTACGTCTCGTTACCCGGCGAGTTTCCTTACCCGGGTGTTTTCTACGATTTTGATGTGGCGGCTGTTCCAGTTTTGGTGGGATGGAGTGCTTTTCGATGGTGTTTCGACGTCATTAAGTGTTTTTTCCGTTCTCACCAGGCCTAGCCGGCCACTCGGCCACTCGTAGTTTTTTCACGTATGCAAGTGTTTCCATTGTTTATTATAATAAAAATTTATTCATGAGCCATGTGTGTCCTGGATCAGTTGTGATTGGCTGATCCAGGAGCTTCGGACTGTGGGTCTGATTATGTTTATCAGACTGCGTTCTGTTTGGTGTGGGTTACCTTTCCGGCGGTTTTTCTCATTGCTCCGAGAAAGACGTTTTTGTTTACCGAGTTTTAGTCAGGATGGCTAAAATAGGTAAGTTACCCCGACGAGTTTGGTAGCTTGAGGGCTCATCAGAAACTGCGTTTTCTGTGGTCGAGCCTGTGATCAGGATTCCTGTGTTATTCCCGACGAGGGGGGCTCCACACAGTTATCTAGGTGATCATGCTGACACCTGTTGGATATGGTTTTCTCGGTTTTTCAAGGCCATTGAAACCATGCTGTCTGTTTTTTTGGTCTTTCCCTCCCGGCGACCTTTTTACGAAGAGGTCTGGGGCAGGTACAATTGGTTTTGACATTGCATATAAAACCCGGCGGTTGTACCTTCGGGTGGTTATATTAACGGATTTGCAAATTTGCGATAATTTGCCAAACGATTGATTGATACAATAGGGTATCACGGCCTTCAAGACGGCGATCTATGTGGGCTTCTGGGAGAAGCCGGATTAGAGATTAAGATAGGCTTAGACTTTTTATGGGATAAAAAGATGCCTGAATCTTACTAGTGTTTCAAGTGTAAAGGGATACTTGAAAGACTTCATCTTTAATAAAGATATGCTTCATCTTTATGAGGTTTCAGAAGATATGCTTAAATCTTTTGGACAGGTAAAGATATGCTGAAATCTTTAATAAGCCATTGAAACAATGCTGTTTGTTTGTTTGGTCTTTCCCTCCCGGCGACCTTTTTACAAAGAGGTCTGGGGCAGGTACAATTGGTTTGACATGGTATATAAAACCCGGCGGTTGTACCTTCGGGTGGTTATTTTAACGGATGTGCAATTCGCGATAATTTGCCAAACAATTGATTGATACACTAGGGTATCACGGCTTTCTAATAAAGATATACTTCATCTTTATGAGGATTCAGAAGATCGGCTTAAATCTTTTGGACAGGTAAAGATATGCTGAAATCTTTAATATGAAACTAAAGGAAAACGAAAAGTAGTGGTGCAGTGCTACGGTTCGTTGACCGGTGGTGTTGTGGCACATGTTTTGTACCATTTTGGGGTAACCTTATGAGCATTAATCCCTGGAAATTTCTCTTTCCAGGGCGGAGTACCGGCGTTGCACCAGGTGACCAGGTAGTTCCCGGGGGCGGGGTAGTTTTCCCCCAGTCTCTGTCATGTCGGCACTTGAACCTCTCATTGCTGTATGTTCAACGCCGTTATGCTCAGGTATCCCTATTTTTGCTCACCAGCTCTGCATTAAATGTGTTAAATGCCCAGATCGGTCACGGGGGATATGGGTGTCAAAGAATTGCGCTATTTGTAACCTCCTAACTGTTAAAGTTCTAATTCAGAAAGATAATCCTGCGGCGGTGGCTTTACAAGAAGGGAATCAACTTCTCGCTACTTACTCAACGAATGTAGCACATAAAGCATTGCAATGTGATATCCTTGAGCTATGGGAGCTTTTAATTATCATAAACCTCTACGGGGCTCGGGTGAGGGCTCTCAATCGGAGAGTATACCAAGCTCGCAAGCGAGTGACAGCCACAGCCAAGGTGTATGGCGATACTCACAGTCCTGGCAGGACAGAACACATCCCTTTGTGACTCAACTAGTGGCTGACGTCCACCGGGATGCCGATGTACCATCTTCTATCCCAGATTTAACATGGCAACATGGGATCTTCCCATGATAAGCCAGACTTAACGGATGAAGAACAACGATCTCTGGTCTCAGAAATGGAGGTTGAAGAGTCCAGTCACCTTCTAGACGACTCTCAGGGTACTGTCGAATCTCCACGGAGTTCGTCATCGGCTAGGTATGTAACGGCGGAAGAGATTGATGGATTACTATTGAATGCACTTAATAGGTTTTTTGGCCCTACAGTTGGTACGGGAGCTCCCGCGATGTCGACGAATGTGCGACCTCTGGCTACATCCTTTGCTTTAGCTAAAATACCTAACCCCCCTCTTGTGTCAGATCCAATTTCCAATGTGCCAGGCACAGCAGCTCTCACTACTTCCAATGTGCGAGTCATATCAGACATATCTCCCCCTCCTTTAGACAAGGCGCCAGTCAAAAAAAGGAGCTATGCCTCTTTTATACGGGCCTGATGAGTCATGGGTAGGAATGTTACCAACTAAGCCAGAGGCAGCACAAGCTACTATTTCGGGGGAGCTCCCTGTACCACATGAGTGGGTAATCCAAGGCAATAAGTCTAGAAAACTCAGAGCTTTGGATAGTCAAGGAAATGTTTTGGATGTTCATATTAAGGCCATTCCAAGTTATTATAACCATGAAATTTTTGTGTATGCATCAACACCAGCCCTGCCCCCTGCCTCAGCTTCAAAGCTATTTTCTGACTGGACTAAGAATGACGGCTTTAACGACGTCAAGGCACTTTCTGCTTTGACGCCGGAGTTGGATATGTTTCCGATCACAGACTCAGCCTCTAATCCAGTCTTGCAGGTGGGCCAGTTGGGTACGGGACCTTGGGTGGCATGGGAAACAGAGGCTCACAATTTTGCAACTACTTTCACGTCAAAATCTTCCCACCAAATCCCTCAAGAACACCATTCTTGGTTCTCTCTTCCGGTTTTTAGTGCCGGCGGAGTCCCCTCTGCTTTGTTTGACTTCTTGGCTGCCCCAAAAAAATCAATTGGTGCGAATTAAAAGATCCCTTTAGCACGCCTTCCCCAGCTTACCTAGACCGCGAGTTTAGGTTAAGAGGAAAAGCGTTTAGACTGTTTTCGCAATATATGGTTACCCAGCAAGTAACAAAGTCTCTGTTACGCTCTTCTCAGGCAATAGAAGCCGCGGAAGTCAAGAAAGCCATTGAACTTTCCCGGCGCTTGCTTCTCCAGACTTCCATCCAAGTCTTTAGGAGATATTCGGACGGCCTTATTAGAGGCAGTTCGAGCAAGGCAGGATCTGAGGATGTTCTTAGTGAAGAAACTTCCTGACCGTATTGCAAGCCAAGTAGTTCTGTCTCCAGTTCTAACTCCTTCTTTGATTTCACCAGCAGTTTGGAAGACTGTTTTCAATTTGGCACAAGCATTCAAGCAAAGTCCCGGCAAGCCCTGATGCCCATGTTAGAACAAGGGATCAGGATCTTGTGGTATCTGGACGACTAACTGGTGGTGGCAGAGACAGAAAAGTTATGCATCACTCATGTCTACATTACGTTAAACCATCTCAAATCTCTAGGATTCAAGGTCAACTTAGTAAAAGTCAAACCCTTGTTCCCTCACGAGTATTTCAGTGGATAGGGCTGGTCGAGGACACAGCTTCTCTCACTCTGAGTCAGAGTGTGGACACTCGAAACAGATTTCGCAAAAAACTGTTTATGTTTCTCCACAGTCTGACTACGACACGGAGACTTTGGGAATCTCTAGTCGGTTCTCTCAACTGGGTTCAACTAACTGTGAAGTTGGGCCGGTTGAAAGTCAAACGTTTAATCTTGGAGGGCAACAAATTTTTCCCACTATTACCGGCGGGAATATTATGGCCTATCCCAACGTTATTACACAACTTACTAGCGGTTTGGGCGAAGAGAGAAATGTTGCACTCAGTCATGTCATGAACCTCTCCTCCGCCGTCGGTATGGGTGGACACGGATGCGTCAGGGACGATAGGTTGGGGCTTTTAGTCAAACCTCGGGCATCAGGGTCAAGGGTTTTGGTCCCATTTAGAAATCTTCCACATCAATGTCAAAGAATTACTAGTCCCCTTATATGTCCTTCAGGCTCACGGCTCTGCTTTACGGGGCAAGTCGGTGGCCTTCAGAATGGACAATCTGAATGCGGTTCACTGTATTCAGAAACAAGGGTCAACGAGATCTCGGAAGTTGCTAAACGTGTCAGAAAAGATTTTAATACTAGCCAACAGGCTGGACATTCATCTTCACGCATCTTATCTCCCAGGCGTAGCAAACGTCTGGGCAGACGCTCTGTCTCGGAGACAAAGCACAACAGTAGAATGGGCGCTCAAGCAAACCATTTTTCAACCAAATGATTGCGGAGCCTTACCATCCACAAGTGGATTTGTTTGCGTCAGAGGAGACTCACAAACTCCCACTGTACCTCACCCGCCGGACGATAACGCCGGCGGGCGGACCAGACGCTCTGATGACGGACTGGAACAGGTGGAGTTCCATTTATCTATTTCCGCCGCCAGACGCGTCTCTAATGTGCCACGTAGTCAACAAACTACAGGATTAGCGGGGCGTAGTCTCGCTAATCGCGCCCCTGTGGCCGGCGCAGTTGTGGTACCAGCAATTGAAAACGTGGTGCACGCACCCGGTGTCACTCCCGGTCGGGTTGTTCCACTTAAGACACAATTGGCAACCTAGAAACCTCGCTGACTTGTGCATTATGGACATTCAGGAGGCCAAGTGGCTAGCACCATATGGTAGTGACGTGACCAATAAATTCATGAATCAATATACCCAGTCTACAAAGCGACAGTATCAATCGCATTGGCAAGCTTTTACGTCTTGGATTCTTAGAACAGAACAAACTGTGCCCTCGGTGGCGTTGGTTGTTAATTATTTAAATTATCTGTTCGTGCAGAAACATTTATCTGTAGTGATTTTATGAGGGCATGTTTTAAACTCCGCCCACCTCCCCGTCAGCTCATGCCTACCTGGTCTCTGGACAAAGCATTGTTGTTACTTCGTTCCCGTCTGTACCAAAAGACTGCAGATTTTACATTACTTTTAAAAAAAGGGCAGTATTCCTTATGGCTTTGGCTACCGGGAACAGAGTATCTGAGCTAGCGGCGATGAGCAACACACCTAATTGCCTCAGGTTTGGTAGGCTTAATGAGTGTATTCACATTGCACCTTCCCCAGGATTCATAGCCAAGAATGAGCACAGTGAACACGTGTTTTCAGAGTTCACGGTGCCGGCGTTGAAAAAGGGGAAAGGTGCACCATCATTTTTGTCCAGTGCAAGCTCTAACCAAATATTTGAGAGTGGCAACTCTAAATCACCAGGGTGCTTTATGGGTGCAAGTGGTTTATGGGTGTAAACGCTTGATGAAACGTACACTGGCTTCTCTCTTGGTCAAGGTCTTTAAAGAGAGTAATCCCGGCGTTGTGGGTAAAACCCACGATTTACGCAAGGGGGCAGCCTCTTTACATTTCCTTAATAATCTTTCGGTTGAAGATATTAAGTCCACACAGTTGTGGGCCTCTAATCATACATTTTTGACTCGATACCTTTCAGTAGCTCTAGAAAAACCTTCCTTGCCATGTATAGCTTTAAGGCAGAGGGTCTAGGTGGCCCTTTTAGTCACTTTTTGTTTAATTTCAAGAAACGGGGGGGGGGGGGGGGGGGGGGCAGTCAGTGTAACATAGGACACCCTAGACCCCGCCGGAGTATGTGTACGGAACATACGAGCTGTGATACTGTTTGTAGGTATTGTGATATAAAATTTCTCTGTAGTATTCATTACAGGAAATTGTGCTAAAGTCCAATAGTAGTAATACAACAATTCTTGTTGTAAGTAGTTTTGGCTGTGAAGCAATAGATTTTTAAGAAATCTCAGTAGTTGCAACTACGACTTTTATTTTTGATGTAAGTACTTCTGCATAAGTACGAGTTCAGTACTTCTGCGAAAGTACAAAAATTCATTTATGTTTGGTTATATTTTTAGGAATATATCCACTAGTTTAATGGGGTTTATATGTGCACATGTAAACTTATAAGTTTTTTATTTTTCACCACTTACTTTAACCCTCTCACCACGGAAGGGCTCTTGAACGCCCATAAAAAAGCATATAACAGCTGCCCGGAAGGGCTCTTGAACGCCCAGTGGTTGAAAGCCTGTGAGCTTCGTGTGCGAGGCGTCGGTCCGACGCATGTAAACAACAGCCGGCTGGACCGACGCCCCGCATCTCCGGCCACAAGAAGGAGAGCGTCGCTTGTTCGTGTGTGCCTGTATGTTGTTGTTAAGTATCGAAAAGTAGTGTAAAGTGGCGGTTTTGGCCATAAAGTTATCTCCAATGAAATCATCATCACAACTCAACCTGTTGACTTAGAGAGCTCTACTTAATGCCATTCTACAGGTAAATAACACAGCTACGCTTGGGGATGCGCGGGAATGCGGGAAGCAGTCAGATTAACACATATACGGTAGCCTAGCCTAGACGTTTTTCGGCCAAAACACCCGGGTTTCGAGGAATATATATATAATACATAGCCGGGGCTGGAAGGTTAAGTGGGGTGCCTTCTTAACTAGCAGATCTGTGTACAGAGTCTCAGAGTTAACCCTTTTTCAAGCAGGCTTCTTCGAAGCACGCTCCTGCTTGTACCCCTTTTTTAATATTTAGGCTGTATAAAGTTTATGCACCCAAATATATCTTTTTTACAAAGTAAGAATACTATGAAATAGGAGGAAATTTGTTAGAAGCAGTTAAGAGTTTTTATGAAGGGAGCAGAGCATGTGTGAGAGTAGGAAATGGTGAGTTGAGTGAATGGTTTGAGGTAAAGGTAGGTTTGCGACAGGGTTGTGTAATGTCACCATGGCTGTTTAATATGTTTATGGATGGTGTGGTGAGGGAGGTGAAATGGAGAACTATGGGAAGAGGATTGGGTTTAGTAGGAAAGAATGGTAGAGATTGTGAGTTGAATCAGTTGCTGTTCGCTGATGACACAGCATTGGTGGCGGATTCTGATGAGAAACTGCAGCGGGTAGTCAAAGAGTTTGGTGTGGTTTGTGGAAGGAGGAAACTGAAGGTGAATGTCAATAGAAGTAAAGTAATGGTGTGTAATAGGGGAGAGCATAGGGTGAATCTAGATGTGAGGCTGGATGGGGAAATATTGGAACAAGTAGAGTGTTTTAAATATCTAGGAGGAACAATAAGCAGGAGTGGAGGTATGGAAGTGGAGGTAAAACAGAGAGTGTGTGAAGGAAGGAAGGTTTTCGGAGCAATGGGAAGTATGTGGAAGACGAGAAATCTCGGAGTGAAAGTAAAAAGTGCACTGTATCAAGGAATTGTTGTGCCAACAGTGATGTATGGGGCTGAGACATGGGCTCTGAAGAAAAAGGAGAAAAGAGGGCTGGATGTGATGGAGATGAGCTGCTTGTGGAGTATGTGTGGAGTTACTCGTAGAGACAGATTGAGGAATGAAGAGATACGTAGGAGAGTGGGGCAGCAGGAACATTTGTCAGCCAGAGTGGACAGAAGGGTGCTGAGCTGGTATGGTCATGTTGAACGAATGGGAGATGAAAGGCTTACAAAGAGAATATGTGAGTCAGGTACAAGGGGAGATAGAAGGGCAGGAAGACCCCCATTGAGATGGAGAGACTGTAAGAAAGGCTTTGGATGATAGAGGAATGACTATAGATCAGGCAGGGGAAGTGGTGGTGGACAGGAGTGAATGGAGAATACTTGTGAATAGTTGAGTGAACACGTGGTCATTTGGAGTAAGGGGTCGGGCGCAAGTTGGACTAGATAATAGTCCATCAGGCGCCTGGCCCGGGGAGACGATTAATATGAAGGGTGTGCCTGGAAGTGTGGTTGGAGGGCTTGTGGCTTTGGCTCCGCTGCATGTCTGCCTGCCGAGATCGGAACCTCTCCGGGTGGTCAGGGGCCGGGGGAGTGCTGGAGCGACCTTGGTAACCCTGGTCTCTGGGTCTTCTCCTGGGTGACCTGGATGTGTGAGAGTTTGTGTTTTTTATCTGTATTTATTTTTTGTTTTATGTTGTTTTTGTGTTTTCCCTGTTCTTGCTCTGTCTTGAGTCGGCTACCCCCAAAATGGGGATTGGGCCTGAGCATATAGATAGATGGATGGATAGAAGAATACTATGTGGGTGTTTGATTATCTGCTTTTGCCAGAGTTATGATATGATTACGAATGTCCCCTTCCAGTCTTAGATATCAGGCATAATCGTCAATGATGGAGGGGCCACTAATAAATTATAGGTTTGACTCCTGCAAGGAGATAAAGAAAACCTAATATTTAGTAGTGGCCCCGTAATCATTGACGACTGGGGCCCTCCCGACCATCCCCTTCCCATTCGTTGATGTATTAAGGATTTTGGTTTACTTGATATGTCAGTGAAGGAAGAATGACGCCCGAGTCGGCGTCTGGTCAAAGATACCACACAAGTACATCCACGATTATATGGAAAGCTTATGAATAGTTATTTATTTATTTTTTTTTTTTTGTATTTGTTACAAAGTTTTTTCGTAGTGAGAACCCAATTTCATAATGACTGAACCATGAGTGAGGTTGCATGCACTCATGATGAAGGCTCCTCAATTTGTTATGCTCTGCGCGGTAGATTCAAACTACGGCGAATGAGTGTTTGAAGAGGGTGCCTTATGTAATAGGCATAATCGTCAATGATTACGGGGCCACTACTAAATTATAGGTTTGACTCCTGTAAGGAGATAAAGAAAACCTAATATTTAGTAGTGGCCCCGTAATCATTGACGAACATGCCTATTACATAAGGCATCCTCTTCAAACACTAATCCGCCGTAGTTTTGAATCTACCGCGCAGAGCATTTAAAAACTGAGGAGCCTTCATCATGAGCGCACGCGACCTCACTCATGGCTTCAGTCATTATGAATTGGGTTCTCACTACGAAAAAACTTCGTAAAAAATAAAAAAATAAAAGAAAATAAGAATAACTATCTAATAAGCTTTCCATCATATCGTGGATGTACTTGTGTGGATTTCTGACCAGACGCTGATTCAGGCGTCATTCTTCCTTCACTGACATATCAAGTAAACCAAAATCCTCAATACATCAACGAATGGGAAGGGGACGGTCGGGAGGGCCCCAGTCGTCAATGATTACGGGGCCACTACTAAATATTAGGTTTTCTTTATCTCCTTACAGGAGTCAAACCTATAATTTATTAGTGGCCCCTCCATCATTGACGAACATGCCTGATTTCTAAGACTGGAGGGGGACATTCGTAATCATATCATAACTCTAGAAAAGCAGATAATAAAAACAACCACATAGTATTCTTACTTTGAAAATATATTTAACAACGGCGTAGCCGAAAAAATACAAGAAAAAGGGGGTTCAGGCAGGTGCGTGCTTCAAAGAAGCCTGCCTGACAAAAAATGGGTAACCCTGAAGATTCTGAACACAGATCTGTAGTTACAAAGGCACCCCACTCAACGAGTGGTGACAAAAAATAACAAGTTATAAGTTTATATGTGCACATAATAAACCCCAACATAAACTTGGAGATAAATTGCAAAGGAACTCCATTATTCTAAAATTAAATTGCTTTCGCAGCTAAACTACTCTAACAACACCGTTGTTTTGTACTTAACATTGTACTAGCACAATTTCTCACTGAGAAATTTTTCATATCACATTTTAACCTTAAATTGTATCACAGCTCTCATACTCCGGTGGGGTCTAGGGTGTCCTATGTCAACTGACTGCACCCCCCCCCCCCCTTTCCCGTGAAAGTAAACAAAAGTGACTGCAGGGCCACCTAGACCCTCTGCCTTAAAGCTATACATGGTAAGGAAGGTTTGTCTAGAGCAACTGACAAGTATCTAGACAGAAACGTATGATTAGACGCCCACAACTGTGTGGACGCTATGTCTTCAACTGAAAAATTTTTCAGGAAACGTAAAGAGGCTGCCCATTTGCGTAAATCGTGGGCCCGACCCACAACGCCGGGATTACTTTCTTTAATGACTTCTACCAGAAGAGAGGCTAATCGCCGTTTAAGTAAGCGTTTACCCGTACTTGCTACCCATAAAGCACCTTGGGGGTTTTGAGGAGCTACTCTCAAATATTTGGTTAGAGCTTGCACTGGACATAAATTATGATGCACCTTTCCCCTTTCTAACGCCGGCACCGTGAACTCAGAAAACACGTGTGCACTATGCTCATTCTTGGCTACAAAACATGGGGAGGGTGCAATGGAAATACATTCATTAAGTCTACCAAACCTAAGACAATTAGGTGTGTTGCTCATTGCCGCCAGCTCAGACACTCTGTTTCCGGTGGCCAAAGCCAAAAGGAAAACCGCCTTTTTTAAGAGTAATGCAAAGTCTGCAGTATTTTGGTACAGACGAGAGTGAAGCAAAGACAAAGCTTTGTCCAGAGACCAAGTAGGCATGAGCTGACGGGGAGGTGGGCGGAGTTTAAAACATGCTCTCATAAAACCTGTTTCCTCCGCTACCGGTATGGAAAGACCCGTAAGGTCTAAAACGGGCACTCTAATCGCAGTTAAGTGATTTTTTAATGTTACCACAGATAAACGTTTCTGCTCAAACAGATAATTCAAATAATTAAAAACTAATGCCACTGAGGGTACAGTTTGTTCTGTCCTAACGATCCAAGAAGTAAAGGCATGCCAATGTGATTGATACTGTCGTTTTGTAGACTGAGTATATTAATTAAGTAATTTATTTGTCACATCTCTACCGTATGGTGCTAGCCACTTGGCCTCCTGAATGTCCATAATGCAAAAGTCAGCGAGGTCGCTAGGTTGCCTATCGTGTCTAAGTGGAAATACCCGACCGGGAGCGATACCGGGTCCGGGCACCACATTTTCAATTGCTGGTACCACAACTGCGCCGGCCACAGTGGCGCGATTAGCGAGACTAAGCCTCGATAATCTCGTAGTTTGTTCACTACGTGGCACATTAGTGACGCATCTGGCGGCGGAAACAGATAGATGGAGCTCCATCTGTTCCAGTCTGTCACTAGGGCGTCTGGCCCCCCTGCCGGCGTTTTCGCCCGGCGGGTGAGGTATAGAGGGAGTTTGTGAGTCTCCTCGGACGCAAAAAGATCCACTTGTGGATGGGAGAGCTCTGCAATCATTAGGTTGAAAATGGGTTGCTTGAGCTCCCATTCTACTGTCGTGCTCTGTCTCCGGGACAGAGCGTCTGCCCAGACGTTTGCTACGCCTGGGAGATAAGATGCGTGAAGATAAATATCTAGACTGTTGGCTAGAGCAAAAATCTCTTCCGACACGTTTAGCAACTTCCTTGACCTCATTGACCCTTGTTTCTGAATACAGTGGACTGCATTCAGATTGTCCATTCTGAAGGCCACCGACTTGCCATGTAACGCCGGGCCGTGAGCCTGAAGGAAATACAAGGGGACTAGTAATTCTTTGACATTGATGTGCGAGATTTCTAAGTGGGACCAAAGCCCCTGATTTGACTGAAATCCCCAACCTATTGTGCCTGACGCATCCGTGTCTACCCATACCGTTGGTGGAGGAGAGGTCCATGACATTATTGAGTGCAATGTTTCCCTCTTCGCCCAGACCGCTAGTAAGGTGTGGATTAATTTCGGGATGGGCCATAATTTTCCCGCCGGTAAGAGTGGGAAATATTTGTTGCCTTCCAATATTAATCGTTTTACTTTCAACCGGCCCAACTTGACAGTTAGTTGAATCCAGTTGAGAGAGCCGACCAGAGACTCCCAGACCCTTCGCGTCGTAGTCAGACTGTGAAGAAACCTGAACAGTTTCCTGCGAAACCTGTTGCGATTGTCCACACTCTGACTCAGAGTGAGAGCGGCGGTGTCCCAGACCAGCCCTATCCACTGAATTACTCGTGAGGGCACAAGGTTTGACTTTACCAGATTTACCTTGAACCCTAGAGTTTTGACATGATTTAAAATGATATTGACATGTTTTATGCATAATTGTTGTGTCTCTGCCACCACCAGCCAGTCGTCCAGATACCACAACACTCTGATCCCGTTTTAACAATGGCATCAGGGCTTGCCGGACTAGTTTTGTGAATAATCGAGGTGCCAGGTTCAAGCCGAACGGCATCCTCTGAAAAACAAAATTTTGGTGCCTGATCCGTAAGGCCAAAAACCTTTGAAATCTTTTGTTGACCGATACGTGCCAATAGGCGTCTGTCAGGTCTAGTGAACACATCCAACCTCCCGGCGGAAGTGTTAGCCTGATTTGGTGTACTGTTAATATTCTGAAAGATTCGTTGTGAATGTGAAGATTCAGATAAGACAGGTCTACGACCGGCCTCATCTGAACACTGTCCCTTTTGGGAACCAAAAATAGTTTGGACGTGAATACAGGGTAATTTGGGGGGACCGGGATGATGACATTCTTGGCAATCATTTCCTGGGCTAGTGACTCCACCTCTAAAGAAACAAAATTCGCCGTTGTCGGCTGACGTAAACGAGGTCGCCGGAGCCACTGCCAAGTGATGCCTTTGCGTGCCACCATCCGTGCCCAAGTGTTTAACGGCTATGCTTGGTGACACGTTCGGAACGACCCAGTTAGCAGACAAGGGTTCGCCGGCTGTACTACCCTCGGTTCCTCCGGCCTTAAGGTAGGCGCCGGGAGTGAGAGAGACTTTAGTTTTTTGATGGTGGGGTTGGTGCTGGACGCTTCGCCGGCTGGCTGGTGTTGGCCGAAGACTGGCCCTGACCTGGTTTATGTTGGCCGCGTCCTCTCTGACCTGAAAACCTACTCTGTCTATGCCTGAACTGACCCTGGGGGGAGTGGGAGGACTTAGGCGGAAGAAAAGGTTTAGATCCCCCTGGCTGAGCTTTAGTAGTAGGCCTGGGTTTGGGGAAGTTAAATGCAGGTTTCTTAGAAGGGGTGGGACTTTGCTTAATGGCCTGTGCCATATTGAACACTGTTCGCCACACTTCAGGGGTCATTAAAGAGGGAGTAAGCACTGGTGACATAACCACCTGATTAGCAATGCGATCAGGTAGCTTGCGAACTAACGACATCCTAAGATCTTGTCGTGCTCGTACCGCCTCAAGCAAGGCGGTACGTATGTCACCCAAGGATTGGATTGACGACTGAAGAATCAGTCGCCGGGATAACTCAACCGATCTTCGAGCATCCGCATCTGCAATTGCCTGAGTGGATCGTAGTAAAGACTTAGCCACCTGCTGAGATACTATGTACTGTGAGAACACAGAACAGGCGAAAAGCTTTTCCCCGTAGCCTAAATTCTCTGTCTAGGTGAGTAGGGGTAGGGGTAGTGAACGGGTCCTTCAGCTCACAAAGATTAATCTTAGGGGCAGCTAGAAATGAAAACAAAGCTGACGGGACTCCGCCGGCAGAACCCACCGGCATGGAGAACCATGAATGAGTATCCTGAGGTATCTGGTGGGAAGATTTAGAAGTGAAAGTGGTTGCAAAGTTTTGAGCCTCTACCTCCCAATCTACCCAAGGTCCTGGTCCCAACTGTCCCACCTTCAAAACTGGATTAGCTGCGTCGTCTGTGACGGTCTGTAAATCTAGTTCAGGAGTGAGAGCTGACAGAGTCTTAATATCATTAAACCCATCCAGCTTAGACCAGTCTGAAAATAGTTTTGAAGCTGAGGCAGGGGGCAAAGCAGGCTTAGAAGCATACACAAAATAATCTTGATGATAATAACTAGGTATAGCCTTGATATTTACGTCCAGAACATTACCTAAAGTATCCACGGCCCTTAGTTTCTTTGACTTATTGCCCTGGATGATCCACTCACGCGGTACCGGGAGTTCCCCTGACAAAGTAGGTTGGGCAAGCTCTGGTTTAGAGGAGTTCAAAAGAACCCATGACTCGTCTGGCCCATAAAGTAAGGGCATAGCTACCTTTCTAAGAGGCGCTTTGTCTAGAGGGGGTGGATTGACATCCGTTATGACCCTGACATTTGAAGTTGTCAAAGCCGCCGTAGCAGGCCTATTGATCCCTGAGGTTACCAGAGTGGGAGGGTTAGGGATCTTAGATAAATCAATCGAAGTCATCAGAGGCCGTACCGTAGCACTTGTCTTGGGAGCCCCCAAGTCCATTGTGGGGTTTTCCTGTTGTTGACCAAAAAATTTAGATAAAGCATGAGTAAGCAGCCCATTAATTTCTTGTGCCGTAACAAACTGGTTTGATGAAGAACTTACAGGTGAATCATTAGTATCCTGTGCGGCGTCCAAGCCTGAGCCTGACCCGTGTCCTTCCATCTCCGAAATTATAGAAACTTCATCTTTCTCCTCCTGATCCTCCTGAGAAGACCCCGCCGAGGCAGGGGTACCTTGTTGCCAAGATAAGTCTGGGATAGAGGATGGGATCGCCGCGTCCCTGTGGACATCGGCTACTGTGTGACTCGTTTGAGTCGGACGTGGGTGATCAGACCCTGGTTGCGCAAACCGCCAAACACCTAGGCCCTGGCCTACGCTCTCTTGAGAGTCTGAAACATTCTCAATTACTGAACCCCCTGAACTTTCCAATTCCAGGGTTAAAATATTAAGTGGCAAATCCTCTTTTGGGACAGGCACTGCACTGGACTCTTGGGCCTTAACACAAACTCTGTCTGGGGTAGAGGTACGATGAGATGCACTAGAAGTTGGTGAATGTCGAGAGGACTTCCGTTTATGAGAATCCTTTTTAGAGGATTTATGGCTACGGTGTGACCGCGAACTATTCTTAGATCTAGAGGAATCCTCGCCGTGTCCACTGGTGGAACCTTCCGTCCTGCTCTTCTTACTCGCCGGTGAAGAGGCCCGACTAGATGACTGGTGTCTAAGAGGAGACCTAGACCGGGATCTCGCCCGAGACGAAGAGGCGGATACCGGGGGTGTAGGCTCTCTTGGGCGTTTAGGTGTAGCCGCAGAGAATACAGAACCCTGACCAGTCTCCGCCGGCTTAATACTCGTGACTCTAGAGGAACGTTTAGGGGGAGGGTGTTCGGAGAGCAATCTATCCCAAAGTGGGACGTTGTCACATTGAAGTGATTTATGTGCAACAATGGTAGTGTAAGCTGACATCTGTTGCCTAACCTCTCTTAAGGCTACCGCCGCGGTCTTATCATTATCACAAAGGACCTTTAAAGCTAATTGGGAGCAAAAAGAACAATTACGCATAACCCAGAGACCCCTTGAACGGTCTAGACATTTAACACACCTTATGCAACGGGTATGCGCAAAAATAGGGATACCAGCACAAGCAGTGGTAGTGCACAAAGCAAAAACTGGGGCCACGGTAGCCATGACAGAGACTGGTGGGAGGAAACTACCGCCGGGTCTGTATTGGTCCGCCGGAGCTCAGCTCTGGAAAAAAAGAAAATTTCCAGGAATTAATGCTCATAAGGTTAACCCAACATGTTCGCGCACAAGTGTTAATAACCCGCCGGGTAACGAGATGTAATGGCACAAACACAGCTCGCTACGCGGTGGGGTTCAGAAATCTAAACAAATCTTTTGATAAAGAAAGTGAAGAATACCCTCTGATATAATATAACGGTCTAGCATGGCGCTTATAGTCTCTTGGTGGTGGCGACTGTCTCAAGATTCAATTTTGTAACAAAGCAACCCCCCAAAAGACGCCGGCCCTTGAAATATTTTAGTAGAATAGCACAGGGCAGGATGATACGAGATCTGATGTCTAACGAATTGTCACAAAAGATCGCCGTAAGTTAGAAGGCGGCGATACCTACTTGTATCACTAAATTAAGTGGTTAAATCGAAATCAAATTTTGTAAATTCCTTAGTTCCTCCACCTAGGAGCACCCGCCGGGTGAGAAGAATCGATATATTAACCTAAATTGAACCTTCAATTGCCGTAAAAGTAAAGGCGGCGATACACATAGTATCACTAAATGGATTGGTTAACTAACTGAAAGACATAAGTCGTTCATCCCACCCTACCCAGGTGCACCCGCCGGGTGAGATGTCCAAACGTTAACCCCATAAGTTCCTGTCCCCACTTCTTTGTAAAAGATCGCCGGGGAGGAAAGCCTAAAACAACAGCTAGGTTTTTCAAGTGGCTTTTGTAAAACCGGGTAGAAAAACACATAACGTATGTCCGCATGAACAATCGTTTTATAGATGGGAACAGCCATCCCGCCGGGAATCAAAGGAGGCCTGAAACCAGGCATCCACAGAGACGCAGTCCTGGAGAGCCACAGACACCCCAACGCCGGGGAAACAAGCCAGTGTTAACAACCACGTGTGGCCCAACACGGCTCGCGGCCGGGATTTTCATGGTGAAACCGAGAAAACCCCGCCGGAAGGCAACCCACCCTGAACAGACACCATCTGAACAACAAGAGACACGAGGAGAGCCACGCACGACAACCCCAAGGTCACTCCATAATCCGTGGAATTAGCCAATACACAACTAAACCAGGAAACAATTATAGTCCGAGGAATTAGCCAATACACAACTAAAACCCGGATACACATGACTCAGTAGGGCATATTTATCAATAATAAACAATAACACTAGTACATGTGGCAAAGCTACGAGCGGCTGGCTAGGCCTAGGTAGACGGCATAATAAAAGTTGAAATATACACAAACACTGGAAATATCACAACAGGAACCACCGCCAACACACCACCGTAGCATAAACTTCCGACCAAGGGAAGACTGACTCGGGACCCAGAAAAAACTTCACTAAGTGAAGAAAAATACGCTGGGAACGTCAGAAACAAAGCTTACCTCATCAGAAAGATAAAAGGCAGCACTAACTAACGCGTAGTGAAAGCCGCCTGCATCACAAACTAACTCAGCTGTGAAAAAGTTCACATGTCCACAACGGGACCACGAGGGTACATCCGAAATAGATGCCCCATACACTCGACCCAAAATACACTGCACTGCGGGCAACCAGCCCAGGACACTCCTGCTACGCCTATCCTAACCTTACTCGATACATCCTAGAGTAAACAAATGAGAAAAAACTCACTAGGGACGCCACGAATGCGGAACTAGCGGAGCGTGGGGAGGCACGTCCGGGCAGGCTGAACGCAGAGCAGAGAAGGAAGAATGACGCCTGAATCAGCGTCTGGTCAGAAATCCACACAAGTACATCCACGATATGATGGAAAGCTTATTGGATAGTTATTCTTATTTTCTTTTTGTTTTTATTTTTTACGAAGTTTTTTCGTAGTGAGAACCCAATTCATAATGACTGAAGCCATGAGTGAGGTCGCGTGCGCTCATGATGAAGGCTCCTCAGTTTTTAAATGCTCTGCGCGGTAGATTCAAAACTACGGCGGATTAGTGTTTGAAGAGGATGCCTTATGTAATAGGCATGTTCGTCAATGATGGAGGGGCCACTAATAAATATTAGGTTTTCTTTATCTCCTTGCAGGAGTCAAACCTATAATATAGGGACGTCTCCCTTACCCCCAAAACATGCAAACACACATGTTCAATCACTAGGGGTATACATAGGCATATAATAACAATACAGAAAATTTAGCATCCTAAATTACCTGAAGCCTACGCCGGAGACCCCTAACTAGGCTGGCCACGAGGTCCGAAGAACATCACAGGTAGACGACGCTCCGAAGCTCCCAGCAGCACATCGACGCGGGGAGGTCCACCCAAGGGGCCTACAAAGCAAAACACGAACCCTGGAAGGTGGAGCACCACGTGCAGACACCCTTAAACCAGAGCATTTGCTGATTCTTGAATCGAAGGGCATATACTATCCTCAATAATAGATAGATAGAATAATAACAGTCTGTATCATGCCTTGTAGAGTGGTAGACTCCTAGCTAAAGTATCACAAAAGCTAAAGGCGTAACCCAACAATAATAAAACACACGCGGTCCGACGATCCTGGGACCCGTCGACGCCAGTTACAAAAGTACCCTAAATTACACATACTTCCTGCGGACATACCAATCTGGCAGCCGTGCTAGCTAATCTAAACCTTGTTACTACAACACAGATATATACAAATAAGTAAGGACTCACTAGAAGCTCTGGAACATCGAATGAAGCGGAGCTCGGCGAAAGCCTTGTTGACAGGATGGACGCGGAAGTTGGAAGGTCGAAGATGGCCGCTAGAGGGCCTGGTGTCGGGGAAGCAAAACATGAGAAATCCACGCATATGGCAAGTCATATGATAACAGATATTAAGTTATTTTTTATTTTTTATATTTTGAAGTTTTTTTCTGTAGGGTACCCGATCAAAATGACGATCCCATAAGGGAATTAAGCGTGCACTTATGACGAGTACTCCATGCTAACTTCCGCGCGGGATATTCAAAATGCTGGCGTGGGATGTTGAATGGAGACTATTATACTAATAGGCGATGTCGTCAATGATGAAGGGGCCCTATTAAATATAGATTTACATAAAATGAGTAATCCATGAGTAATATTTTCAGTCGCATGTATTAAGTAACACCCTGTTCTTAACATTAATCATCAATTACAAATCCCAATGCACTTGAATAAACTAATGAAAGCATATGGTCCTCCCGGGATTCGAACTCGGGACACCACACCCAGAACATAAGCATCTAAACCATTACACTACCAACACAGTTAAAGGTTGAATACACGATCACGATTAATATCAATTTTTGAATTTTGGATATCAATCTAATCATGTACTCGACCCAACTGCATTATGTTAAGCGTAATGTTTTAGTGAGTGGAAAGAACAATGAATGGGGCCAAGATCACTAAGGATTGGCCTCGCTATACAGTACATTAGTTCCTGAACCTATAGAATTAAGTAACACCCTGTTCTTAACATTAATCATCAATTACAAACCCCAATGCACTTGAATAAACTAATGAAAGCATATGGTCCTCCCAGGATTTGAACTTGAGTATTCCAGGAAGTCCTTTTTCTGGACTTCCACATCTGTCAAGATTTGAAATTCAATATAGGGTTTCCTTCCCCTATAACTTATGGATGTGCTGGAGAGTGTGAAGAGGAACACCTTGAAACGGCTCACTATGTGGAGCATATGGCGAGTAAGAGAATGACTAAAAGAGTGTATGAGAGTGAGCTGGAAGGGCAAACAGGGAGAGGCAGACCAAGAGTTAGGTGGAGGGATAGATTTGAAAGGTATATGAGTGAAAGTGGTGTTGGCTAGGAGGGGCACAGGCTGATGAATGACAGATGTACTATTGCCCACAGAAGTTTTGTTAATCTCCGGGAGAGTGATTTAACTCATAAACTGCGAAGCTATGGTAGTTTAAACCCTCCCGCCGAGCGAAGGTATTTGATTCTATTCTGATGAAAATTGTCATATGTAACATATATATGTAATTGTCATAATGTAACATATATATAATAATTACTTATCCATATGCGCCTATTTTGCTTTTAGTATGAAAATATGAACACTTAAGAGCAATAAAAGAAGTGGGAATAGCATTTGGGGGGTGAAAAAGAAGTACTGTATTTCCGCAAGGTCGTATCATGAGGCGAGAGCTGGGGGGGGCGTATATCGACCCTCTCTGAGCTGTAGAGCGACACTAGCGAGTCTGAGTAGAAGTCTCTGTGTTGCAAGGATCTCTAGCTGCCTCACCCGTGTTAAAGAGACTGGGAGGGGGAAATTTGCGCCAAAAATTACCCGATAAAAGGGATGGTCTGAACATTGGTTAACCCTTAACCATCGGCGCTCGACATATGTCGAGTTAAAGAAAACGTGCCCATATGCGGGCCTCGACATATGTCGAGTTAAAGAAAACGTGCCCATATGCGGGCCTCGACATATGTCGAGTTAAAGAAAACGTGCCCATATGCGGGCCTCGACATATGTCGAGTTAAAGAAAACGTGCCCATATGCGGGCCTCGACATATGTCGAGTTAAAGAAAACGTGCCCATATGCGGGCCTCGACATATGTCGAGTTAAAGAAAACGTGCCCATATGCGGGCCTCGACATATGTCGAGTTAAAGAAAACGTGCCCATATGCGGGCCTCGACATATGTCGAGTGCAATTTTGAGCACGTAATGTGCTCTGAGAGAGAGCTGAGCGGTGCGAGGAGCGTAGATTGCTTCCTGACCGCTCGCCACCACCGCCGTGGGTCGACTGAAATTTATTACACCCTCCTCCACCCTCTCTCACTCGCTACACAGGGAATTATGTAAATAAATTACCTTATTTTAGGGTCTTTGCACTCGTGTTGCACGATCGTTGCAAGAGAACCAGTGGTCGTAGAAGGATGGTTCGGGTGTCATTGGAAAGCTCTGTTTACGCCCTTTCAGGGATAGATACTTGTATTACGCTCTGGGTCTTGTATATGCATGAAAAAGAGCACAGAAACAACCCCATTTAGGGTAAAACCACCCGCTTGGCGGGTAGTAGAAGTTACCGACCCACCCGCTCGTAATGTGTTAATGCCTTTTCATCCAAAAAAATGCAAGTACATGTGGATTGGGACTAGCAAGATAGACAAGGTAGGATGCAGTATGTATGAAGCGATGGAGGAAGTGAATGCAGAAAAGGATATAGGAGTAGTGATAGACAATAAGTTAAATTTCTCAGAACATTTAGCGGAAAAGATAAACAAAGCCAATAGAATTGTAGGGCTGATAAGGAGGACATTTGTGTCACTTGATGAAGAAATATTCAGGAATCTCTATACAGCGCTGGTTAGGCCGCACCTGGAATATGCGAACCAGGTGTGGGCTCCATATATGGTAAAGGATATAGAAGCAGTGGAGAAAGTGCAGAGGAGAGCTAGCAAGCTAGTACCAACGTTGAAGAACGCGGGCTATGAGCAGAGGTTGAGGACACTGGGACTTCCGACACTGGCATATAGGAGAAAGAGAGGGGATATGATAGAGACTTTTAAGATAGTGTCAGGAAAGTATGATGAAGATGTGTGTGAAGGTATCTTCTTGATGCGGGAGGGAACAAGAACGAGAGGACACTCTAAGAAAATTTACAAAGAAAGAAATAGGCTTGAAAAGGAAAAGAACTCATTTTGTGATAGAGTGGTAAATGAGTGGAACGCGCTGCCCCAGTATGTAGTCGATTCCGAATCAATAAGGAAGTTTGAAAGTAATCTTGATAAAGCATGGGGAAGACAAGATTTGAAGTTTGATTATAAAGCAAAAATACAGAATAGTAAAAATGTTGCGTCTGCTGCCGCCGCCGCCAACACAGTGAACGACCACAGTAGTGCAAGTACTGGCACTGAGCTGGATACACAGGCCTAGTTTGCCTTTTTCCAGAGGATCTACTGTAAGAGAAACTGTAAGAAACTGTAAGAATAAGAGGAAAAATAGCTGATAACTGAGGAAAAGGGAAAAGGAGGGGAAGGGGGGGGGGGGGGGGGACACATATGTAGGAGTGATAGAAAATAATGGAGGGGAATTATCTCACCTAACCACAAATTGCTTTGTTTTGAGTGCCACTGGGGTGTTTTCTAATTTTGTTTTTCTTTATGCTCTGGGTCTATTGAGGATGGTCGCAGTGCACCAAAAAAAACTCTATTGAGAACGGTCGCCGTTTTTGGGTTAATAAACGTGGCAACATAGCTTCACAACCTGCTCCATAAACCTTGGAAGTTATCAGAGGAGAGGGAAGGAGGGAGGGTGTGTAAAGGGGGAGACATCTATATTCCTAGATCAGATCTACCCCACCACTCACTAGGAGAGGAACCAAACTGCTGTGAGCAATAGTACAGTACATGGAGGAAATACATTAGTGGTCACCCTCTCACGGATCAAAGCATTTGGCAATAGAAACAATAATTATGATATTCAGGAGTTCTTATATTTGTTTTCCAAATTAACAAGGCAGGGTTATATTAGAGATTGAGCTGTAATGCCGAGTCAAGCTAGGACAGGTGTGCCAACAAGGTGGTTGCTACTATAGGGCTTACAGATGTGTTGGTGCTGGCTTAGGGTGGGAGCTGGATAGAGTGGGTCTTGTCCCTAGCTCACCCAAAACTATCAACAAGTATGATAAGAAGGAACAATCAAACTCCTATACAAGGTCCTCAGTCTTATGATCCATATTATAGAGAACTACTGTATATATTCTAGCTAACACAACAAATATTTTTCTTATGAATGATTGTGAAATATGGTAGACAAAAGTTGAAGTCCTAGTACTCACAGTGTTGGCTAATGGGTATCTCTTGAACTTTATCTTGGCACAGTCTTCATATTTCTCTTCAAGCACTTGGAGCAGAGACTTGGCAGAGTTGGGCGGAGATAGTTGTGTGAGGGTGTAGATGTGAGGCAGAAGACAGTCAACATACATGATGCCTAACACTCCCACTACCGGGGCCTCACAATCTCCATCCGTCAGTATATGTAGGCTCTGGGGAAGAAGAGGAATATAAAAAAATAAAGACTAAGCAAACTGGGAAAAAAAAAATATATATATATATATACATGTATATATATATATATTTATTAGTGGCCCCTCCATCATTGACGAACATGCCTATTACATAAGGCATCCTCTTCAAACACTAATCCGCCGTAGTTTGAATCTACCGCGCAGAGCATTTAAAAAACTGAGGAGCCTTCATCATGAGCGCACGCGACCTCACTCATGGCTTCAGTCATTATGAATTGGGTTCTCACTACGAAAAAACTTCGTAAAAAATAAAAACAAAAAGAAAATAAGAATAACTATCTAATAAGCTTTCCATCATATCGTGGATGTACTTATGTGGATCTTTGACCAGACGCTGATTCAGGCGTCATTCTTCCTTCTCTGCTCTGCGCTCAGCCTGCCCGGACGTGTCTCCCCACGCTCCGCTGGTTCCGCATTTGCTGCGTCCCTAGTGAGTTTTTTCTCATTTGTTTACTCCGGGATGTATCGAGTAAGGTTAGGATATGCGTAGCAGGAGTGTCCTGGGCTGGTTGCCCGCAGTGCAGTGTATTTTGGGTCGTGTGTTTGGGGCATCTATTTCGGATGTACCCTCGTGGTCCTGTTGTGGACTTGTGATCGTTTCACAGTTGAGTTAGCTTGTGATGCAGGCGGCTTTCATTACGCGTTAATTATTGCTGCCTTTTATCTTTCTGATGAGGTAAGCTTTGCTTACTGACGTTCCCAGCGTATTTTTCTTCACTTAGTGAAGTTTTTTCTGGGTCCCGAGTCAGTCTTCCCTTTGCCGGAAGTATTTGCTACAGTGGTGTGTTGGCGGTGGTTCCTGTTGTTATATTTCCAGTGTTTTTGTGTATATTTCAACATTTCTTATGCCGTCTACTTAGGCCTAGCCAGCCGCTCGTAGCTTTGCCACATGTACAAGTGTTATTGTTTATTTTTATAAATATGCCCTACTGTGTCATGTGTATCCGGGTTTTAGTTGTGTATTGGCTAATTCCTCGGACTATGTTTGTTTCCTGGTTTAGTTGTGTATTGGCTAATTCCACGGATTATTGTGTGGACTTAGGCTAGTCGTGCGTGGCTTTCCTTCGTGTCCGTTGTACGTTCAGATGGTGTCTGAACGGGGTGGGTTTCCTTCCGGCGGGTTTTTTCTCGGTTTCACCATGAAAAAAACCCGGCCGAGAGCCGTGTTGGGCCACACGTGGTTTCAACACAGGCTTGTGTCCCCGGCGATGAGGTGTCTGTGGCTCTCCAGGTCTGCGTCTCTGTGTTGGTGCCTGTTTTCAGGCTCCCTTTGATTCCCGGCGGAATGGCTGTACCCATCTAAAACATTGTTCATGCGAACATATGTTATGAAGTTTTTCTACCCGGTTTTACAAACCACAGGAAAAACCTAGCTGTTGTTAAGGGCTTTCCTCCCCGGCAATCTTTTACAAAGAAGTGGGGACAGGAACTTATGGGGTTAACGTTTTGACATCTCACCCGGCGGGTGTACCTTGGTAGGGTGGGATGAACAACTAAGTCATTCAGTTAGTTAACCGATCCATTTTAAGTGATACTATATGTATCGCCGCCTTTACACTTACGGCGATTGAAGGTTCAATTAGGGTTAACATCGTTTTTACACCCGGCGGGTGCTCCTGGGTGGAGGAAATAAGGAATTTACAATTCAATTTCGATTTAACCACTTAATTAAGTGATACGTTTAGGTATCGCCGCCTTCATACTTACGGCGATCTTTTTGTGACAATTCGTTAGAAATCAGATCTCGTATCAGCCTGCCCTGTGTTATTCTACTAAAATATTTCAAGGGCCGGCGTCTTTATGGGGGGTTGTTTTTGTTCGAAAATTGAATCTTGAGACAGTCACCACCAGAAAGACTATAAACGCCATGCTGGACCGTTATATTATGTCAGAGGGTATTCTTCACTTTCTTAAAAAGATATGTTTAGATATTCTGAGCCCCGCCGCGTAGCGAGCTGTGATCGTTGTGTAATTACATCTCGTTACCCGGTGGGTTATTAACACTTATGTGCGAACATGTTGGGTTAACCTTATGAGCATTAATTCCTGGAAATTTTCTTTTTTTCCAGAGCTGGGCTCCGGCGGACCAATACAGACCCGGCAGTAGTTTTCCCCACCAGTCTCTGTCATGGCTACCTTGGCCCCAGTCTTTGCTTTATGCACTACCCCTACCTGTGCCGGTTTCCCTATTTTTGCGCATACTCTTTGCATAAAGTGTGTTAAATGTCTAGACCGTTCAAGGGGTCTGTGGGTTATGCGTAATTGTTCCTTTTGCTCCCAATTAGCTGTCAAGGTCCTATGCGACAATGATAAGACCGCAGCGGTCGCGTTAAGAGAAGTTAGGCAACAGATGTCAGCATACACTACGATTGTAGCTCATAAGTCACTTCAATGTGACAACGTCCCTCTTTGGGATAGACTGCTTTTTGAACACCCTCCCCCTAAACGTTCCTCTCGAGTAACTAGTCATAAGCCGGCGGACACTGGTCAGGGTTCTGTGTCTTCTGCTGCTACCCCGAAACGTCCAAGAGAGCCTACACCCCCGGCGTCCGCCTCCTCGTCTCGGGCGAGATCTCGGTCTAGGTCACCTCTCAGACGCCAGTCATCTAGTCTTGCCTCTTCACCATCGAGTAAGAAGAGTAGGACGGAAAGTTCCACCAGTGGTCACGGCGATGAATCCTCCAAATCAAAGAGTAGTTCACGGTCACACCGTAGCCATAAATCTTCCAAAAAGGATTCCCATAAACGAAAGACCTCCCTACATTCGCCAGCTTCTAGTGCTTCTCATCGTACCTCTACCCCAGACAGAGTGTGTGTTAGGTCTCAAGGGTCCAGTACGGTGCCTGTCCCTAAAGAGGATTTACCCATTAATATTTTAACCCTGGAATTGGAGAGTTCAGGGGGATCAGTGATTGAGAGTGTTTCAGACTCCCAAGAGTGTAGGCCAGGGCCTCGGTGTTTGGCGATTTTCTCGGCCAGGGTCTGACCACCCACTTCCGACTCAAACTAGTCACACAGTCGTTGACGTCCACAGGGACGCGGCGATCCCATCCTCTATTCCTGACTTATCTTGGCAGCAAGGTACCCCAGCTTCGGCGGGATCTTCTCAGGAGGATCAGGAGGAGAAAGACGAGGTTTCAATAATTTCGGAGATGGAAGGGCAAGAGTCAGGTTCAGGCTTAGACGCCGCGCAGGATATTAATGATTCACCAGTAAGTTCATCATCAACTCAATTTGTCACTGCGCAGGAAATTGATGGGCTATTTAGTCATGCTTTATCTAAATTTTTTGGCCAACAACAGGAAACTCCCACAGTGGACTTGGGGGCTCCCAAGACAAGTTCTACGGTACGGCCTCTGATGACTTCCATTGCTTTATCTAAGATCCCTAACCCCCCCACTCTGTCACCATCAGTGGTTACTAGGCCTGCTACGGCGGCATTGACCACTTCGAATGTAAGGGTTATAACGGATGTCAATCCACCCCCTCTAGACAAGGCGCCTCTCAGAAAGGTAGCTATGCCCTTGCTTTACGGACCAGACGAGTCATGGGTCCTTTTGAACCCCCACTAAACCAGAGCTCGCCCAACCTACCTTGTCAGGGGAACTCCCAGTACCGCGTGAGTGGGTCATCCAGGGCAATAAATCAAAGAAATGAAGGGCCTTGGATATTTTGGGAAATGTACTAGACGTTAATATAAAGGCTATACCTAGTTATTATCACCAAGACTATTTTGTGTATGCTACTAAGCCAGCTTTACCCCCTGCCTCAGCTTCAAAATTGTTTTCAGACTGGTCTAAGCTGGATGGGTTTAATGACATTAAGACTCTGTCAGCTCTCACTCCTGAACTTGATTTACAAACCGTCACAGACGAAGCAGCTAATCCAGTCTTGAAGGTGGGGCAGTTGGGTCCAGGACCTTGGGTGGATAGGGAGACAGAGGCTCAAAACTTTGCAACCACATTTACTTCCAAATCTTCCCACCAGATCCCTCAAGATACTCATTCGTGGTTCTCCATGCCGGTATGTTCTGCCGGCGGAGTCCCTTCAGCTTTGTTTTCTTTCCTAGCTGCCCCTAAAATTAATCTTTGTGAGCTAAAAGACCCTTTCACTACCCCTACCCCAACTCACATAGACCGAGAATTTAGGCTAAGGGGGAAAGCTTTTCGCCTGTTCTCTCAATACATAGTGTCTCAACAGGTAGCTAAGTCTTTACTTCGGTCCACTCAGGCAATCGCAGACGCGGATGCCAGAAGATCGGTTGAATTATCCCGGCGACTGCTTCTCCAGTCGTCAATCCAATCTCTGAGTGACATACGCACCGCCTTGCTTGAGGCGGTACGAGCAAGACAAGATCTCAGAATGTCTTTAGTTCGCAAACTGCCTGATCGCATTGCAAATCAGGTGGTCATGTCACCAGTGCTTACTCCCTCTTTAATGTCCCCTGAAGTGTGGCGAACGGTGTTTAATATGGCGCAGGCCTTTAAACACAGTCCCACCCCTTCTAAGAAACCTGCCTTTAACTTCCCCAAACCCAGGCCAACCGCTAAAGCTCAGCCGGGGGGATCTAAGCCCTTTCTTCCGCCTAAGTCCTCCCACTCCCCCAAGGTCAGTACAGGCATAGACAGAGTAGGTTTTCAGGTCAGAGAGGACGCGGCCATAATAAGCCAGGTCAGGGCCAGTCTTCGGCCAACACCAGCCAGCCGGCGAAGCGTCCAGCACCACCAACCCCACCATCAAAAAACTAAAGTCTCTCTCACTCCCGGTGCCAACCTTAAGGCCGGCGGACCCGAGGGTAGTACAGCCGGCGAACCCTTGTCTGCTAACTGGGTCGTTCCGAACGTGTCACCAAGCATGGCCGTTAAACACTTGGGCACGGATGGTGGCACGCAAAGGCATCACTTGGCAGTGGCTCCGGCGACCTCGCTTACGTCAGCCGACAACGGCGAATTTTGTTTCTTTAGAGGTGGAGTCACTGGTCCAGGAAATGATTGCCAAGAATGTCATCATCCCGGTCCCCCCAAATTACCCTGTATTCACGTCCAAACTATTTTTGGTTCCCAAAAGGGACAGTGTTCAGATGAGACCGGTCGTAGACCTGTCTTATCTGAACCTTCACATTCACAACAAGTCTTTCCGAATGTTAACAGTACACCAAATCAGGCTAACACTTCCGCCGGGAGGTTGGATGTGTTCATTAGACCTGACAGACGCCTATTGGCACGTATCGGTCAACAAAAGATTTCAAAGGTTTTTGGCCTTACGGATCAGGCACCAAAATTTTGTTTTTCAAAGGATGCCATTCGGTTTGAACCTAGCACCTCGATTATTCACGAAATTAGTCCGGCAAGCCCTGATGCTGTTGTTAAAACAAGGAATCAGAGTGTTGTGGTACCTAGACGACTGGCTGGTGGTGGCAGAGACACAACAATTATGCATCAAACATGTCAACATAATTTTAAATCATGTCAAAACTCTAGGGTTCAAGGTAAATCTGGTAAAGTCAAACCTTGTTCCCTCACGAGTAATTCAGTGGATAGGGCTGGTCTGGGACACGGCCGCTCTCACTCTGAGTCAGAGTGTGGACAATCACAACAGGTTTCGCAGGAAACTGTTCATGTTTCTTCACAGTCTGACTACGACGCGGAGGGTCTGGGAGTCTCTGGTCGGCTCTCTCAACTGGATTCAACTAACTGTCATGTTGGGCCGGTTGAAAGTAAAACGTTTAATATTGGAAGGCAACAAATATTTCCCACTCTTATCGGCGGGAAAATTATGGCCCATCCCGAAATTAATCCACACCTTACTAGCGGTCTGGGCAAAGAGGGAAACGTTGCACTCAATAATGTCATGGACCTCTCCTCCACCAACGGTATGGGTAGACACGGATGCGTCAGGCACAATAGGGTGGGGATTTCAGTCAAATCAGGGGCACCAGGGTCAGGGGCTTTGGTCCCACTTAGAAATCTCTCACATCAATGTCAAAGAATTACTAGTCCCCTTGTATTTCCTTCAGGCTCACGGCCCTGCGTTACGGGGCAAGTCGGTGGCCTTCAGAATGGACAATCTGAACGCAGTTCACTGTATTCAGAAACAGGGATCAACGAGGTCAAGGAGGTTGCTAAACGTGTCGGAAGAGATTTTTACTCTAGCCAACAGACTAGACATTTATCTTCACGCATCTTATCTCCCAGGCGTAGCGAACGTCTGGGCAGACGCTCTGTCCCGGAGACAGAGCACGACAGTAGAATGGGAGCTCAAGCAACCCATTTTCAACCTAATGATTGCAGAGCTCTCCCATCCACAAGTGGATCTGTTTGCGTCCGAGGAGACTCACAAACTCCCTCTATACCTCACCCGCCGGACGAAAACGCCGGCAGGGGGGCCAGACGCCCTAGTGACAGACTGGAACAGATGGAGCTCCATCTATCTGTTTCCGCCGCCAGATGCGTCACTAATGTGCCACGTAGTGAACAAACTACGAGATTATCGAGGCTTAGTCTCACTAATCGCGCCCCTGTGGCCGGCGCAGTTGTGGTACCAGCAATTGAAAACGTGGTGCCCGCACCCGGTGTCGCTCCCGGTCGGGTATTTCCACTTAGACACGATTGGCAACCTAGCGACCTCGCTGACTTTTGCATTATGGACATTCAGGAGGCCAAGTGGCTAGCACCATACGGTAGAGATGTGACCAATAAATTATTAAATCAATATACTCAGTCTACGAAACGACAGTATCACTCACATTGGCAAGCCTTTACTTCTTGGATCATCAGAACAGAACAGACTGTGCCATCAGTAGCTTTAGTTTTCAATTATTTAAATTATCTGTTTGAGCAGAAACATTTATCTGTGGTAACGTTAAAAAATCACTTAACTGCGATTAGAGTGCCCTTTTTAGACCTTACAGGTCTCTCCATACCGGTGGCGGAGGAAACAGGTTTTATGAGAGCTTGTTTTAAATTCAGCCCACCTCCCCGTCAGCTCATGCCTACTTGGTCTCTGGACAAAGCTTTGTCTTTACTTCACTCTCGTCTGTACCAAAATACTGCAGATTTTGCATTACTCTTAAAAAAGGCTGTTTTCCTTTTGGCTTTGGCCACCGGGAACAGAGTGTCTGAGCTGGCGGCGATGAGCAACACACCTAATTGCCTTAGGTTTGGTAGACTTAATGAATGTATTTACATTGCACCTTCCCCGGGATTTGTAGCCAAGAATGAGCACAGTGCACACGTGTTTTCTGAGTTCACGGTGCCGGCGTTAAAAAGGGGAAAGGTGCATCATAATCTATGTCCAGTGCAAGCTCTAACCAAATATTTGAGAGTAGCTCCTCTAAACCCCCAAGGTGCTTTATGGGTAGCAAGTACGGGTAAACGCTTACTGAAACGGCGATTAGCCTCTCTTCTGGTCGAAGTCATTAAAGAGAGTAATCCCGGCGTTGTGGGTCGGGCCCACGATTTACGCAAATGGGCAGCCTCTTTACGTTTCCTGAAATTTTTTTCAGTAGAAGATATTGCGTCCACTCAGTTGTGGGCGTCTAATCATACGTTTTTGTCTAGATACTTGTCAGTTGCTCTAGATAAACCTTCCTTACCATGTATAGCTTTAAGGCAGAGGGTCTAGGTGGCCCTGCAGTAACTTTTGTTTACGTTCAAGGGAAAGGGGGGGGGGGGGGGTGCAGTCAGTTGACATAGGACACCCTAGACCCCGCCGGAGTGTGAGAGCTGTGATACAATTTATGGTTAATGTGATATGAAAATTTCTCAGCGAGAAATTGTGCTAGTACAATGTTAGTACAAAACAACGGGGTTGTTATAGTAGTTTTAGCTGCGAAAGCAATTTAATATTAAAACAGTGAAGATCTTTTGCAATTTATCTCCACGATTATTTTGGGGTTTATTATGTGCACATATAAACTGATAACTTGTTATTTTTGTCACCACTCGTTGAGTGGGGTGCCTTTGTAACTACAGATCTGTTCACAGAATCTTCAGAGTTACCCTTTTTTTTTTGTCAGGCAGGCTTCTTTGAAGCACGCACCTGCCTGAACCCCTTTCTTGTATATATCCGGCCTACGCCTTATTAACCCCTCCAACCCGGATGGGCTCTTGAACGCCCATAACAACCTCGGCCCGCGCAACCCGGAAGGGCTCTTGAACGCCCATTGCTTGCATGCGTGCTTTCGAATGCCGCGCGTACATTTTCGGTATCGTGGGACGGTAGGTGGCGCCACCAGGCGTAAACTCCGCCACAGCAACAGTATCTACCCCGACGCCATCATGGACAGTACGCCAAATAGTGATTCCGCTGTGTCCGATACCGTGCTTCCTACGACGCCCTTGCTTGTTCGTCGCGCCTTACCCCGACGCCATCGCCTAAATGTGTTATCTCCCGGAGGTATTGAGACGACATTGAGACTTTATGAGCGAGCTGATGCCAAGCATAATGTTGATGATGAAGTCAGTGACGACTCCAGTAATTATAAGTCGAGTGATTATGGCCATGAGAGTGATAAAGAAGAGCAATTCCTGGGATTTGCGAGAGAACATGACAGTGATGAGAGTGATGAAGGTGATGTACCAGTTGTTGAGGAAGCTGGTTTACCTAAAGACAGTGAACTTGAGAGAGTGAGCGAGTGGGAGAGTTCAAGGTCACTCACCAAATTTCGCTTAAGTGACACGACGCCAAGCCCTTCCCCTGGTAAATCGCCTTTCAAGCTACATTTGTATAAGCAGAAAATACTTGAGAAGGCGGCTGCGGCAGCTAGGGAACAAGCAAAACTACTTGGTGAGGATGAGGCTGTGAGTGAGGGTCAGCGTGGTGACCCTTCTCGTCCGCCATTGTCTCCCTTATCTACCCACGCCACCCAAGATGACCCGGATGCCCCGCATTCTTCCCCACCACCCCCACCATTGCCAAGGGTTGAGGACCCCACACTTTCGGCCTATTTGCCTCCTAGGTCCCCCGACAGGAGACATACTGCTGCCGAAAAGGGGAAAGGTAGGAAATATACCAAGAAAATTAAGAAAAGTAAGAGAGTTTTGTTCGAGGCTCCCGCGGCGTCCACCCCGGCCGGCCCCAGCCATACGTCCCCGCAACTTTCCCCACGGTCCTCCCCACCTCTCCCGCCTTCAACATGTCTTCCTGAAGAAGTCTTTGAGCTCGCATCACCAATACCTGGCCCTAGTGACAGTGAAACATTGCTTTCTGTCACTCGTCGCAGGCCAAGGAGCCCGGGACCTCGGGGGGACACAGCCTCACCTGCCACTCCTTCCCCACCTCGCCCACCCGCACGCCGCCCACGCATCACTGGTTCCCCGCCAGATTATGTGGGGGCCACTGATGATGAAGGGCACCTCTCTGAAGACTCTGGCCATGATTACATAGGTCCACCGTCAGGGCAAGATGACCACTCTGACGATGACTATATGGACATCGACGACCCTCGACCCATCCGCTTGGCCCGGCGTCGTGCTGCCCGTCGTGCTGCCCACCGCCCTGGCCGCCGCCCTCGCCGCCCTAGGGCGCGCGCCTCCCGAGTTGGCCGTGGGCGTGCTGGGCCACCAGCTGGAGCTCCTCGTCAGCGTAGACAAGACCCATTCTACGTTTTTCAGTGGCAAGACGTAGTTGATGAGGATGCATACAACCCTGATGTGCCAGCTTTTGATGAGGTACTGGAGGGTTCAGGCGTTACCCCCAATTTTCCTGCAGGCCCCAATGCTCCACCACACGAACTGTTTGAGGCCTTCTTTGATGAGGAGGTGGTAGGCTATGTTGTCAAAGAGACAAATAAGCAGCACCAATTCCAGGTCCACTTTTTGGGAAAGGTGACCAAGGGCCACATGAGGCAGTGGACCCCAGTGACTCATAAAGAGTTCATGGTGTTCCTGGCACTCACCATGCTAATGCCTCATGTCAAGAAGCATAGGTTGCCTGACTATTGGATCACCAATGATCTGATATCCACCCCTGCCTTCGGGAAATATATGTCTCGCGACCGGTACCTTGATATCCTCGCAGCGCTCCATCTTGTCACCAACCTTGACGTCCACCTCCCAGACAAGCTGTGGAAGATTAGGACGTTGTATGAGATGATGCGAGAACGCTTCACCTCCTACTTCAAGCCCTTCCGCAAGGTCGTCATTGACGAGTCTCTTGTGCTGTTCCGGGGAAAACTCAGCTTCCGGCAGTACATCCCCTCAAAAAGACATCGCTTTGGCATAAAATTCTTTGTGCTGTGCGACTGCCAAACTGGCTATGTCCTGGACTTCCTGGTCTACAGCGGGAAGGAAGGGGACTTGCTTGTGGACCCCCTCATTGGCTTTGGCGGAGCAGTGGTGCAAGCCATGATGGACCGCTACTTTCATAAGAATCACGTCCTCTACACGGACAATTATTACACGTCCCCCACTCTCTCACAGTACCTGCATGAGCGCAAGACGGGGACTGTAGGCACAGTACGAGGGAAAAGGAAGGGCATGCCACCTTTCCCTCCAAGACCAAAAAAGGTGATGTGTTCAAGAAGAAGTCGGGGCCCATTCTGGCTATCCACTGGCACGACCAGCGGAAGGTCAACCTCCTGACCACCATCCACAAGGGGGAAATGGTGGAGACTGGCAAGGTGGATCGCCGCACCCAGGCCAGGGTGACCAAGCCCGATGCTGTCCTGGACTACAACATCAACATGAGGCTGGTGGACAAGTCCGACATGCAGATAGGCTTCATTGACTGCCTGCGTACCTCGTGCAGATGGTACAAAAAGTTCTTTCTGCATATGGTGGACATGTCAGTTCTGAATGCCTACAACATATACAAGCTTCGGAATGTGAACACACCCATGAAGTTCAATAGCCTGCGGAGGTTCCAAAAGCAGGTGTTGACGGAGCTCCTGGAGAAGTATGCTATGCCACAGAGGGCAGTGGCACATCCTGGGCCCGCCGTTATTGACCGCTTGCAGTCTGCTCAATACTTGACTAGGCACAGGCTTGGTTTCCTGCCTCAGAATGAATCCGGAAGAACACAGCAGAAGCGGTGCCATGTCTGCTACAACAGCAGGGTGAAGCCGAGGTCAGGTAAAAAGTCAACCCTGGAGTGTGTGGAGTGCAAGGTGGCACTCTGTGCTGTAGATTGCTTCTTTGATTACCACTCCAAGCTGGAGTTCTAATAATCATACTGAAATTGCCAAATAAAATGACAATATGTACACTATAATTATATATAGGCAAAAAGTGGAAGAAAACCAATGTATTGTAATACAAAAGTCATGTATTATGAGAACATTGATACAAATACAATTACACCATAATAATATGTGAAAGTGACACATATGTATATACCAAGTGACATTCATATGATTAGAACCTATAGAAATATAGAAATCAGTGAAAAAAGACACAATAAATTGTATATAAATCGTTTACAAATCATATAACTAAGTGAAAGTGACACAAGACCTAATATTTGATGGCCAAAGTATAATAAACACCTGTGATAACGAATAATCAGTGCCTAATACAACAATAACCTACCTCAATTACTAATAAAATGTACGGTATCGAGTGAAAATGAGCATTATCAGTGACAGTGACACTCTCTAAAGCATATTTGTCAAAGTGAAAGTGACACAAGACCTAATATTTGATGGCCAAAGTATAATAAACACCTGTGATAACGAATAATCAGTGCCTAATACAACAATAACCTACCTCAATTACTAATAAAATGTACGGTATCGAGTGAAAATGAGCATTATCAGTGACAGTGACACTCTCTAAAGCATATTTGTCAAAGTGAAAGTGACACAAGACCTAATATTTGATGGCCAAAGTATAATAAACACCTGTGATAACGAATAATCAGTGCCTAATACAACAATAACCTACCTCAATTACTAATAAAATGTACGGTATCGAGTGAAAATGAGCATTATCAGTGACAGTGACACTCTAAAGCATATTTGTCAAAGTGAAAGTGACACAAGACCTAATATTTGATGGCCAAAGTATAATAAACACCTGTGATAACGAATAATCAGTGCCTAATACAACAATAACCTACCTCAATTACTAATAAAATGTACGGTATCGAGTGAAAATGAGCATTATCAGTGACAGTGACACTCTAAAGCATATTTGTCAAAGTGAAAGTGACACAAGACCTAATATTTGATGGCCAAAGTATAATAAACACCTGTGATAACGAATAATCAGTGCCTAATACAACAATAAGCTACCTCAATTACTAATAAAATGTACGGTATCGAGTGAAAATTAGCAATATCAGTGACAGTGATACCCTAATAAACATATTTTATATAATTGGCCTCAAAATAACTAGAAAATATCAAATAAACATCACATTCTCAATATCAAACACTAAAATCGTCTAAGGGAGATAAATACTTTGGCGCGGCGAGCGGCTAGGTGCGTCGTAGCCATGGCCGAGGCGACGCGTCCGAACGCGGGAAGAATTTGCCGCCGAAAAGCACTCGTCTTCCCGCGCTCACCATTATGCAACCAGAGGGGCTAGAGACCTCTACTCAACGCCATTCGACAGAGGAAGGTTTGTGGAACATTATTCTTTTTTATTTACAACATTACATGACATATTCATTGACTTACAGAGTAGTTAACATAGGCCAAAGATCGTCAAAACACCCGGTACCGGAGCACAGTCGCAAGCTATAGCCCCCGGGGCTGGAGGGTTAAATATATTTTCAAAAGTAAGAATACTATGTGGTTGTTTTTATTATCTGCTTTTCTAGAGTTATGATATGATTACGAATGTCCCCCTCCAGTCTTAGAAATCAGGCATGTTTGTCAATGATGGAGGGGCCACTAATAAATTATAGGTTTGACTCCTGTAAGGAGATAAAGAAAACCTAATATTTAGTAGTGGCCCCGTAATCATTGACGACTGGGGCCCTCCCGACCATCCCCTTCCCATTCGTTGATGTATTGAGGATTTTGGTTTACTTGATATGTCAGTGAAGGAAGAATGACGCCTGAATCAGCGTCTGGTCAAAGATCCACACAAGTACATCCACGATATGATGGAAAGCTTATTAGATAGTTATTCTTATTTTGTTTTTGTTTTTATTTTTTATAAAGTTTTTTCGTAGTGAGAACCCAATTCATAATGACTGAAGCCATGAGTGAGGTCGCGTGCGCTCATGATGAAGGCTCCTCAGTTTTTTAAATGCTCTGCGCGGTAGATTCAAACTACGGCGGATTAGTGTTTGAAGAGGATGCCTTATGTAATAGGCATGTTCGTCAATGATTACGGGGCCACTACTAAATATTAGGTTTTCTTTATCTCCTTACAGGAGTCAAATCTATAATATATATATATATATATATACCGGTACAGTATATATATATATATATATATATATATATATATATATATATATATATACAAGGCAAAGAAAGTTATAAAAGACTTGGCCATAGACCAAGTGAGTAAAACAGAAAATCCCAATGGTATCTAAAACTGAGTTAGGTGAGTTAAGGATGACAGTACAGATGTTGTAGGAGAACAGTGTGTCAGGAATGATAATGGGACAATTGTTTACGCTGACAAAGAAATCAGAGATGGATTGGAAGGTACACTACGAACGATTACTCAACATGGAGTTTGAGTGGAACAGAGAGCAGCTTAGAGATGAAAAGGACAAAGAAATCAGAGATGCTTGGAAGGCACACTACAGTAGAATCTCGCATCCCACGATTTATTGGTACCGAAATATTACCGTGGGACCGGAATTCGTGGGATGCAGAGTATTAAAGTAATGGGGAAAATTACAAAAGTACTGGAGGCTATCGTCGGGCGACTATTGACCATCACTTTACATGCCAATAATCCAAAGTAAGGTGCTTTAACCCTCCAGCCTCGGCTACGCATTCTATAATACCGGTATATCCCCAAAACCTGGGGGATGTGGCCAAAAAAACGTCTCGCCTAGGCTACCGTATCTTTGTTATTTTGACTGCTTCCGCATTCCCGCGCATCCCCTAGCGTAGATGTGTTTCGTACCTGTAGAATGGCGTTGAGTAGAGCTCTCTAAGTCAACTGGTTCAGTTCTGATGACGATTTCCGTGGAGAGAACTTTGTGGCGATGTCAGCCACTTTTCACTACTTAACAATAACACAGCCACACATGAACAAGCGACGCCTTACCAGCTGTTGTTTACATGCGTCGGACGGACGCCTTTCAAAACAAGCTTACAGGCTTTCAAGCTGCTATGAAAAGAAAGGTAAGTAAAACACAAACAAAAAACTTAGAAAAGTTGATGAGGTGATATTTGTGATGGATGTGGTGATAGACGGGAGACGGATGTTAGATACCACCCTCCGTGGCCCCACTCTCGTTCTCCATCACCCCACCGTCGCCGCCAAAGCCTGTGAAATCATCGTCCATGGCATCAAGTTCGGCGTCCTGTAGAGCTTCCATTAGCTCTGCATCCGTGGGAATCGTGTGATTTTTCGTGGGATGAGAATTCAGGTAGCCATTGGATAGTACCGTGGGATGCGTAATCGTGGGATCGAAATGCGTGAGATGCGTGACTCTACTGTACATACAAGTTTAAAGACCGTTTTGTCAACAGAATATGTGGTTACAGTCTCATGCCCTAAATGGCGGCTTTCCAGGCGGCCCTGTCAAGGACTGCCTCTGTTGTAAAGTTCTTTATTTTGAAATAGAACCGGAGTACCTGATCCCACGTCATTCTATGTCTACTCCTACGTGCAGCTCCCCCCCACATTCAAAGTCTGGTATTTCTTCACCCAGTTCTGATCATCCATTCTATCCACGTGGCCAAACCAACCAAGTCGGCTCGTGCGCATCACTTCACTGACACTCATAATGCCCAGACGCCTTCTCAATTCCTCGCTCGATACCCCGTACCTGAGATTAACCCCACATATCCATCTCATAACAGTGTGGTAATCCCGACACTGACTTGCAGAAGCGAAGCATGGACGTTGGTTGAGAGACTCAGACCAAGAGTGAGAGCAGTGGAAATGAATTACTTAAGGAGTGCGTGCGGAGTTACATGGAGGGATAGACAGATTAATGAGGAAGTAAGAAGGAGGTGTGGTGTGGAGGTAGATGTGCTGGAAAGTGTGAAAAGGAACAACTTGAGATGGTTCGGCCATATGGAACATATGGAAAGCGAGAGAATGACTAAGAGGGTGTACGAGAGCGAGGTGGAGGGACAGAGAGGGAGAGGTAGACCGAATGAGAGGTGGAAGGATGGAGTGAGGAAGTACATGAATGAAGGCGGTGCTGGTTGGGGGGAGGGGCGTCGACTGACTGGGGACAGAGGTGCATGGGGGTGGTTCGTTCGTGGCCACCCCTTCGGGGATCACGGCGTCGGCAAATAGATAGATAGATAGATAGATTTTCCACTTGGTGCTCCATTCGTATATTTTATCTAAATCCCCTTGCAGCTCCTCACAACTACTTATATTTGTTATTTGTCTCATAATTTTTACATCATCTGCAAACATTGATATGTAGGAGTTTATGCCTATCGGCAGGATATTCACGTACATAAGGAACATAAGAGGTGCCAACACAGATCCCTGTGGCACACCACTCTCAACTTTCCGCCACAATTTGTAAGTTCCTCTAATGTTGGTCCTCATTTCTCTATCTGTTAAATAGCTCTCCATCCATTTCAGCAAACTCCCCCTGACACATCCTATCGTCTCAAGCTTATAATTATAACAATCTCTTATGTGGTACCTTATCGAATGCTTTGGAAAGGTCTAAGTAGACGCAGTCCACCCATCCGCCTCTTTCTTGCAGTACATCTATCACCCTACTGTAATAACATAGCAGACTGGTAACACAAGATGTCCCTTCTCTGAATCCAAATTGCTTTGGGGTTATTATCTTCTTTCTCTCCAACATTTTCATCCATCTCTTCCTAATTAGCTTTTCACAAATCTTGCACACAATACTAGTAAGTGAAACTGGTCTATAGTTTAGAGGGTCCTCAGGGTTTCCATTCTTGTATATCGGAATTATATTAGCTCTTTTCCATTCAACAGGAACCTGTCCTTTATCTAAGGAAGCTTGAATTATGTCCCTCAGTGGCTCCACTAATTGCTCTGCACACTCCTTTAAAACCCAGGCAGACACTTCATCCGGTCCCATAGCTTTCCTTACTTCAAGTCCTCTCATCACAGATAACAGCTCATCTCTAGTTATTTCAATTTTGCTAAGACCACTCTCCAGTACTCCCGCCTGTGGTTCGTCAAAACTTTCCTCTCTACTAAAAACCGACCCCAATTTGTTATTCATTACCTCGCACATGTCCGATACATTTTCATACGTCCTAGCATCTACTCTTAATTTAGTAATTTGTTTCTTTACTACTTACTGTTTATATATTTATAAAACAATTTAGGGTCACTTTCACATTTATTTACTATGTTCTTCTCATAGTTCATTTTAACTTGCCTAATTATGTTAACATATCTATTCCTCTCCTGTTTATATTTACAGTATTCCGATTACTCTCAGTGTTCCTTCTTCTTAATCTAACCCAAGCTGCATCACGCCTACCCAAAGCTCTTTTGCATTTCAAATTAAACCATTCTTTCTGCTTAGTAAAATTTCCAGTTTTATATCTTGGGACAAACAGATTGGTTCCTTCTCTATAAATTTCGAGGAACCTACTATATTTACCTTGTACATCTTGTTCCTTCAAAATAAGATCCCAATCTACTCCCTCTAAATATCTTTTCAAGGATACATAATCAGCTTTACTATAATTTAGTCTGTCATTTATATAGCTATTGTCTAATCTATTGGCATTACTCGAGATCAACTTCCATTTCAGTAATAGGTGATCACTTTTGCCTACAGGACATAGATAGTTTATATCACTAATTTTGTGATGATCTATCTATCTATCTATTGCCTGATGCCGTGATCCCAGAAGGGGTGGCCACGAACGAACCGCCCCCATGCACCTCTGTCCCCAGTCAGTCGACGCCCCTCCCCCCAACCAGCACCGCCCTCGTTCATGTATTTCCTCACTCCATCCTTCCACCTCATATTCGGTCTACCTCTCCCTCTCTGTCCCTCCACCTCGCTCTCGTACACCCTCTTAGTCATTCTCTCGCTTTCCATACGTTCCATATGGCCGAACCATCTCAAGTTGTTCCTTTTCACACTTTCCAGCACATCTACCTCCACACACCTCCTTCTTACTTCCTCATTAGTCTGTCTATCCCTCCATGTAACTCCGCAAGCACTCCTTAAGTAATTCATTTCCACTGCTCTCACTCTTGGTCCGATTCTCTCAATCAACGTCCATGCTTCGCTTCCGTAAGTCAGTGTCGGGATTACCACACTGTCATGCAAGGACTTCTTCACTTCCATACTGACCACCCTATTTCTTGTTACTGCTTTTAGCGTTCCTACAACCCTCTTCCCCTGTTGTACCCTCTCCCGCACTTCTTCATCCATAGTCCCATCTTTACTCAACACACTGCCCAGATACTTAAAAGAGTTAACGATCTCCATAGCCTGACCGTTCAGCTTCACCTCACACTCTGTGACTTCACCCATTTCGAAGACCATAACCTTGCTCTTCCCCGTATTTACCTATTGTGATGATCTTTTGTAAAAATCAGATCGAGTTTAGAAGGTTCGTTATTACCCCTCATTCAAGTATTCTCCTTCACATGCTGTGCAAGTACATTATCCGTAACCAACTCTAATAGCCGACTTCCCCAAGATTTCTGATTTGGCCCTGCATCTCCCGATTCCCAATTAACCTCACCACAGTTGAAATCTCCCACCAAGATCAATCTATTCTTTCTTAAAAGCAATCTTCTCAACGACTGAATCATATCCTCAACCATCTCCTCAAACTCTAACTCCCTCCATCCTCTGGTCTTTGGTGGCATGTAAGCTACTGCTATGTCTAGCTTTTTCCTTCTATATCATTGAGTTCAACTGCCATTATTTCTGCCTTGTCATTATTTAACTCCACTTGCTTTGCTGTCATAGGGTTCTTAACTAATATTGCCACTCCACCTCCCCTTTTTCCCTTTCTATCATATCTCCATATATTATATCCTTCACTAAACACTATATTGCTGTCAAATTCCTGGTTCAGCTTTGTCTCCATCAAACAGACTATCTGTGGTTGATCTTTTCTTAATATATCATCTAACTCTACCTTTTTACTGTTTATTCCATCTCAACCGCCTTAGGGGGTTCTTTACCCCTGCACAGCTTCTTGCTCTGTACAGGGGCATAGTGCGTTGTATTGAGTATTGTTCACATGTGTGGGGAGGTTCCTCTCACACTGCTCTCCTAGACAAAATTGAAAGGAAGGCCTTTCGTATCATTAACTCCCGTCCACTCACCAACTCTCTGCAATCTCTCTCTCTCCGCTGCAATGTTGCATCTCTCTCGCTATTCTATCGCTACTATAATAATCAGTGTTCCTCTGAGCTTTCCCAGTGTATACCACCTCCTTTACATAGGGCATGTGGTACCCGTCTTGCAACACAATCCCACCCCTACTCTGTGCAACTCTCCAACCCAAGAGTTAAACGTTACTCTCAAACTTTCTTCTATTCAACAGCTGAGCTCTGGAACTCTCTCCCAGAATCAGTCTTTCCCTCTTCCTATGACTTAAATTGATTCAAACTCCGTGTGTCCAGGCATTTTGGCTCGAACGTCCCTTGATTTTGGCCTTGTCACTCTTTCAACTATGGGGAAGGCACTCGCTATAGGCAGTTCTGTCTTTTGCCTCCCTCACTCACATAGGAAAAAAAAATAAACAAAAATAAAAAAATAAATAAAAAAATAAATAAAAAAAGCAACATATTTCGAAAGAAATTGTTCGTGTTTCTCCACGTTCTGAACACCACGAGAAAGACTTGGGACTCCCTGGTCGGCTTTCTGAACTGGATTCAACTAACTGTGAAGTTGGGCCGGTTGAAAGTAAAGAGATTAATCTTGGAAGGAAACAAATATTTCCCACTATTGCCGGCGGGAAAACTGTGGACTATTCCTCCATTAATTCACAACTTACTGTCGGTCTGGGCGAGGAGAGAAATATTGCACTCGATAATGACGTGGACTTCTCCCCCTCCTACGGTATAGGTAGACACAGATGCTTCAGGGACAATAGGCTGGGGTTATCAGTCAAACCTAGGACATCAGGGTCAAGGTCTTTGGTCCCAATCCGAGAATTTTCATATCAACGAGCAAGAGCTCTTAGTCCCTTTGTTTTTCCTTCAAACTCACGGCTCCTCCTTGCGGGGGAAATCAGTAGCTTTTTGAATGGACAATTAGAATGTGGTGCACTGCATTCAAAAGCAAGGGTCAACGAGGTCTCGGAAGTTGCTAGAGTTGTCAGAAAAGATTTTTGTTCTGGCCGACGAGCTGAACATTCATCTTCATGCATCATACCTCCCAGGCGTAGCGAACGTCTGCGCAGACGCTCTGTCCCAGCGACAGAGCACCAAAGTAGAATGGGCAATTAAGCAAAACATCTTTAACATGATGATTGCAGAGCCATACCGTCCACACTGTGGATCTATTCGCGTCCGAGGACAACCACAGGCTTCCTCTCTACCTAACTCACCGGGGAGTGACCTCGGCGGGGGGGTCCAGACACATTGTTGGAGGACTGGAACAAGTGGAATTCCATCTATCTTTTTCCTCCTCCCGACGCTTCACTCATGTGTCAGGTAGTTCACAAACTACGGGGTTACCGGGGCTTAGTCTCGATGATCGCGCCTCTATGGCCGGCTCAGGTGTGGTACCACCAGTTGAAAACGTGGTGCGAGAACCCGGTGTCATTCCCAATCTTGTACTTCCACTTGGAGACAATTGGCAACCTAAAGGCCTCGCTGACTTTTGCCTTTTGGACATGCCAAATGGTTAACTCCGTATGGAGAGAGCGTTACTAATAAATTCCTTAATCAGTATACTATGTCTACCAGAAGACAATATCAATTGCATTGGAAAACGTTCACAACCTGGATAGTAGACACGGCGCAAACTGACGCATCAGTAGCTTTGGTTTTTAAGTACAGTACTTGGACTATTTGTTTGAACAAAAACGCCTTTCCGTAGTTACACTGAAGAATCATCTGTCTGCTATTCGAACCCCCTTTTACGACCTCACAGGTCTATCCATACCGCAGGCGGAGGAGAAAGGGTTCATAAGGGCATGTTTCAAGCTTCGCCCACCACCCCATCAGCTCATGCCTACCTGGTCACTTGACAAAGCTTTGTCTTTGCTTCATTCGCGCAAGTATAATCTCGCGCCGGATTTTGACTCATTATTAAAGAAGGCTGTGTTCCTTATGGCTTTGGCCACAGGTAACAGGGTGTCGAGCTGGCGGCGATGAGCAACGAACCTAATTGCCTCAGGTTTGGGAGACTTAATGAGAATTTACAAATGGCTCCCATCTCCCACGTTCGTTGCCAAGAACGAACATGGTGATCATGTTTTTTCCGAGTTTACGATCCTGGCACTTAAACGCGGGCATACACATCATGTCTTAAGCCCTGTGCAGGCTTTAATAAAGTTTATGAGGGTTTCTCAGCCCCAACAACAGGGAGCCTTATGGGTCAATAGTACGGGTAATCGCGTCACGAGAAGAAAATTGGCTTCTTTGCTCGTAGATGTAAATTCGTGAAAGTAATCCTGGTGTAGTGGGACGGGCCCATGACATCAGGAAATGGGCTGTCTTGTTACGATTTTTGTAAAATTACTCAATTGATGACATAGCTAACCCTAAACTGTGGGCTTCCAATCATACTTTCATGATGCAATACCTGTCTGTGGCTTTGGATAAACCAAAATTTACCTGTGTGGCCTTGTGTCAGAGGGTCTAGTTGGTCTATGTGCTACTAAAGTTAAGTTTAATCTTAATGGTGAAAAGGAGGGGAGGGGGGGGGGGGGGCTGGGGGCTGGAGAGCTTCAGACCCCTAGACCCTCCGCCGGACTATGTGATGAGTTCACGAGCTGTGATACTTGATAAGTCAAGCTGGTTATACAGCTCAAAATTGTATTTTTATTTTTAAGATATCTATCATAGTTGCAACTATATGATATTACAGTAGAATCTCGCATCCCACGATTTATTGGTGCCGAAATATTACCGTGGGACCGGAATTCGTGGGATGCAGAGTATTAAAGTAATGGGGAAAATTACAAAAGTACTGGAGGCTATCGTCGGGCGACTATTGACCATCACTTTACATGCCAATAATCCAAAGTAAGTTGCTTTAACCCTCCAGCCTCGACTACGCATTCTATAATACCGGTATATCCCCACAACCTGGGGGATTTGGCCGAAAAAACGTCTCGCCTAGGCTACCGTATCTTTGTTATTTTTACTACTTCCGCATTCCCGCGCATCCCCTAGCGTAGATGTGTTTCGTACCTGTAGAATGGCGTTGAGTAGAGCTCTCTAAGTCAACTGGTTCAGTTGTGATGACGATTTCCGTGGAGAGAACTTTGAGGCGATGTCAGCCACTTTTCACTACTTTTCACTACTTAACAATAACACAGCCACACACGAACAAGCGACGCCTTACCAGCTGTTGTTTACATGCGTCGGACGGACGCCTTTCAAAACAAGCTTACAGGCTTTCAAGCTGCTATGAAAAGAAAGGTAAGTAAAACACAAACAAAAAACTTAGAAAAGTTGATGACGTGATTATTGTGATGGATGTGGTGATAGACGGGAGGCGGATGTTAGATACCACCCTCCGTGGCCCCACTCTCGTTCTACGTCACCCCACCGTCGCCGCCAAAGCCCGTGAAATCATCGTCCATGGCATCAAGTTCGGCGTCCTGTAGAGCTTCCATTAGCTTCCATTAGATGAAGAAATAATACATCTACAGTGAAGAAAGAAAACTGGGGAAGGTGTAAGAAGACCAACGAGGGGCCGATACTTAAGGCTATCCCTCAACATCATCATCATCATCAGCTCTGTATCCGTGGGAATCGTGTGGTTTTTCGTGGGATGAGAATTCAGGTAGCCATTGGATAGTACCGTGGGATGCGTAATCGTGGGATCGAAATGCGTGAGATGCGTGACTCTACTGTAAGTATAAATTGTACAAAATATATGGTATTTACAAATTAATATTAAGGACATAAGATATAATCAAATGATTTTTTTGTACCTTTATAATGGTGGACATGAATAAAAGAATGTTCTTGGAAAACATATTTTATTTTCCCTTCCATGCCCTTCCCATTTGTTGATGTCTTGAGTTTAATCTTAATATATCATTGAAGGGAGAATGGAGCCGCTTGGTTCAGCGTCTCGGGTAGAATCCACAAAAGACATCCACGAGTTGGAAAGCCTTAACCCTCCAGCCCCGGGGGCTATAGCTTGCGACTGTGCTGCGGTACCGGGTGTTTTGACGATCTTTGGGCTATGTTAACTACTCTGTAAGTCAATGAATATGGCATGTAATGTTGTGAATAAAAAAGAATAATGTTCCACAAACCTTCCTCTGTCGAATGGCGTTGAGTAGAGGTCTCTAGCCCCTCTGGTTGCATAATGGTGAGCGCGGGAAGACGAGTGCTTTTCGGCGGCAAATTCTTCCCGCGTTCGGACGCGTCGCCCCGGCCATGGCTACGACGCACCTAGCCGCTCGTCGCGCCAAAGTATTTATCTCCCTTAGACGATTTTAGTGTTTGATATTGAGAATGTGATGTTTATTTGATATTTTTCTAGTTATTTTGATGCCAATTATATAAAATATGTTTATTAGTGTATCACTGTCACTGATATTGCTAATTTTCACTCGATACCGTACATTTTATTAGTAATTGAGGTAGGTTATTGTTGTATTAGGCACTGATTATTCGTTATTACAGGTGTTTATTATTCTTTGGTCATCAAGTATTGTGTCTTGTGTCACTTTCACTTTGATAAATATGCTTTAGAGTGTCACTGTCACTGATAATGCTCATTTTCACTCGATACCGTACATTTTATTAGTAATTGAGGTAGGTTATTGTTGTATTAGGCACTGATTATTCGTTATTACAGGTGTTTATTATTCTTTGGTCATCAAGTATTGTGTCTTGTGTCACTTTCACTTTGATAATATGCTTTAGAGTGTCACTGTCACTGATAATGCTAATTTTCACTCGATACCGTACATTTTATTAGTAATTGAGGTAGGTTATTGTTGTATTAGGCACTGATTATTCGTTATCACAGGTGTTTATTATACTTTGGCCATCAAATATTAGGTCTTGTGTCACTTTCACTTTGACAAATATGCTTTAGAGAGTGTCACTGTCACTGATAATGCTCATTTTCACTCGATACCGTACATTTTATTAGTAATTGAGGTAGGTTATTGTTGTATTAGGCACTGATTATTCGTTATCACAGGTGTTTATTATACTTTGGCCATCAAATATTAGGTCTTGTGTCACTTTCACTTTGACAAATATGCTTTAGAGAGTGTCACTGTCACTGATAATGCTCATTTTCACTCGATACCGTACATTTTATTAGTAATTGAGGTAGGTTATTGTTGTATTAGGCACTGATTATTCGTTATCACAGGTATTTATTATACTTTGGCCATCAAATATTAGGTCTTGTGTCACTTTCACTTAGTTATATGGTTTGTAAACGATTTATATACAATTTTATGGGTGGATGGGACTCGTTAGCCTTGAAAGGCAACTCATCTAGGGGAGACAACCTTATACAAATCCGGGTGGATGGGACTCGTCAGCCTTGGTTTGGCAACCTGTCTAGGTGAGTAAACCTGATACAAATCCGTACTGCTTACCTAAGGGTAAGGCAGGTTTGTGGTTGGATTAGCCGAACACCACTGTAGAAAAATAGTGCTAACAAGATACACAGAGGGCCTCGGAGTCTGACGGATCCTAAATTGATTGGTCAATCCTGTAAGTCCTTCACTAAACTGGCTCGGGTTGTCCCTCTCACAGGGAATGGGTCCGCTTGGGGGCATTCTGTGTATGGCCACCCTCGTAAGGGGAGTAAGGCGTCCGGCAATAGATAGATAGATAGATTGGGTCTTTTTTCACTGATTTATATATTTCTATAGGTTCTAATCATATGAATGTCACTTGGTATATACATATGTGTCACTTTCACATATTATTATGGTGTAATTGTATTTGTATCAATTTTCTCATAATACATGACTTTTGTATTACAATAAATTGGTTTTCTTCCACTTTTTGCCTATATATAATTATAGTGTACATATTGTCATTTTATTTGGCAATTTCAGTATGATTGTTAGAACTCCAGCTTGGAGTGGTAATCAAAGAAGCACTCTAAAGCACAGAGTGCCACCTTGCACTCCACACACTCCATGGTTGACTTTTTACCTGACCTCGGCTTCACCCTGCTGTTGTAGCAGACATGGCACCGCTTCTGCTGTGTTCTTCCGGATTCATTCTGAGGCAGGGAACCAAGCCTGTGCCTAATCAAGTATTGAGCACACTGCAAGCGGTCAATAACGGCGGGCCCAGGATGTGCCACTGCCCTCTGTGGCGTAGCATACTTCTCCAGGAGCTCCGTCAACACCTGCTTTTGGAACCTCCGCAGGCTATTGAACTTCATGGGTGTGTTCACATTCCGAAGCTTGTATATATTGTAGGCATTCAGAACTGACATGTCCACCATATGCAGAAAGAACTTTTTGTACCATCTGCACGAGGTACGCAGGCAGTCAATGAAGCCTATCTGCATGTCGGACTTGTCCACCAGCCTCATGTTGATGTTGTAGTCCAGGACAGCATCGGGCTTGGTCACCCTGGCCTGAGTACGGCGATCCACCTTGCCAGTCTCCACCATTTCCCCCTTGTGGATGGTGGTCAGGAGGTTGACCTTCCGCTGGTCGTGCCAGTGGATAGCCAGAATGGGCCCCGACTTCTTCCGGAACACATCACCTTTTTTGGTCTTTGGAGGGAAAGGTGGCATGCCCTTCCTTTTCCCTCGTACTGTGCCTACAGTCCCCGTCTTGCGCTCATGCAGGTACTGTGAGAGAGTGGGGGACGTGTAATAATTGTTCGTGTAGAGGACGTGATTCTTGTGAAAGTAGCGGTCCATCATGGCTTGCACCACTGCTCCGCCAAAGCCAATGAGGGGGTCCACAAGCAAGTCCCCTTCCTTCCCGCTGTAGACCAGGAAGTCCAGGACATAGCCAGTTTGGCAGTCGCACAGCACAAAGAATTTTATGCCAAAGCGATGTCTTTTTGAGGGGATGTACTGCCGGAAGCTGAGTTTTCCCCGGAACAGCACAAGAGACTCGTCAATGACGACCTTGCGGAAGGGCTTGAAGTAGGAGGTGAAGCGTTCTCGCATCATCTCGTACAACGTCCTAATCTTCCACAGCTTGTCTGGGAGGTGGACGTCAAGGTTGGTGACAAGATGGAGCGCTGCGAGGATATCAAGGTACCGGTCGCGAGACATATATTTCCCGAAGGCAGGGGTGGATATCAGATCATTGGTGATCCAATAGTCAGGCAACCTATGCTTCTTGACATGAGGCATTAGCATGGTGAGTGCCAGGAACACCATGAACTCCTTATGAGTCACTGGGGTCCACTGCCTCATGTGGCCCTTGGTCACCTTGCCCAAAAAGTGGACCTGGAATTGGTGCTGCTTATTTGTCTCTTTGACAACATAGCCTACCACCTCCTCATCAAAGAAGGCCTCAAATAGTTCGTGTGGTGGAGCATTGGGGCCTGCAGGAAAATTGGGGGTAATGCCTGAACCCTCCAGTACCTCATCAAAAGCTGGCACATCAGGGTTGTATCCATCCTCATCAACTACGTCTTGCCACTGAAAAACGTAGAATGGGTCTTGTCTACGCTGACGAGGACCTCCAGCTGGTGGCCCAGCACGCCCACGGCCAACTCGGGAGGCGCGCGCCCTAGGGCGGCGAGGGCGTCGGCCAGGGCGGCGGGCAGCACGACGGGCAGCACGACGCCGGGCCAAGCGGATGGGTCGAGGGTCGTCGATGTCCATATAGTCATCATCAGAGTGGTCATCTTGCCCTGACGGTGGACCTATGTAATCATGGCCAGAGTCTTCAGAGAGGTGCCCTTCATCATCAGTGGCCCCCACATAATCTGGCGGGGAACCAGTGATGCGTGGGCGGCGTGCGGGTGGGCGAGGTGGGGAAGGAGTGGCAGGTGAGGCTGTGTCCCCCCGAGGTCCTGGGCTCCTTGGCCTGCGACGAGTGACAGAAAGCAATGTTTCACTGTCACTAGGCCCAGGTATTGGTGATGCGAGCTCAAAGACTTCTTCAGGAAGACATGTTGAAGGCGGGAGAGGTGGGGAGGACCGTGGGGAAAGTTGCGGGGACGTATGGCTGGGGCCGGCCGGGGTGGACGCCGCGGGAGCCTCGAACAAAACTCTCTTACTTTTCTTATTTTTTTTTGTATATTTCCTACCTTTCCCCTTTTCGGCAGCAGTATGTCTCCTGTCGGGGGACCTAGGAGGCAAATAGGCCGAAAGTGGGGGGTCCTCAACCCTTGGCAATGGTGGGGGTGATGGGGAAGAATGCGGGGCATCCGGGTCATCTTGGGTGGCGTGGGTAGATAAGGGAGACAATGGCGGACGAGAAGGGTCACCACGCTGACCCTCACTCACAGCCTCATCCTCACCAAGTAGTTTTGCTTGTTCCCTAGCTGCCGCGGCCGCCTTCTCAAGTATTTTCTGCTTATACAAATGTAACTTGAAAGGCGATTTACCTGGGGAAGGGCTTGGAGTCGTGTCACTTATGCGAAATTTGGTGAGTGACCTTGAACTCTCCCACTCACTCACTCTCTCAAGTTCACTATCTTTAGGTAAACCAGCTTCCTCAACAACTGGTACATCACCTTCATCACTCTCATCACTGTCATGTTCTCTCGCAAATCCCAGGAATTGCTCTTCTTTCTCACTCTCATGGCCATAATCACTCGACTTATAATTACTGGAGTCGTCACTGACTTCATCATCAACATTATGCTTGGCATCAGCTCGCTCATAAAGTCTCAATGTCGTCTCAATACCTCCGGGAGATAACACATTTAGGCGATGGCGTCGGGGTAAGGCGCGACGAACTAGCAAGGGCGTCGTAGGAAGCACGGTATCGGACACAGCGGAATCACTATTTGGCGTACTGTCCATGATGGCGTCGGGGTAGATACTGTTGCTGTGGCGTAGTTTACGCCTGGTGGCGCCACATACCGTCCCACGATACCAAAAATGTACGCGCGGCATTCGAAAGCACGCACGCAAGCAATGGGAGTTCAAGAGCCCTTCCGGGTTGCGCGGGCCGAGGTTGTTATGGGCGTTCAAGAGCCCTTCCGGGTTGGAGGGGTTAAAACAAATTTTAAGTTCATTTTTAATTTTAATTTTTTACGAAGTTTTTAGTGAGTACCCAATCATAAAGACGATTCCACAAGAGAATTAGCGTTACACTTATGATGTTAGGACTCTTTCCCCTGCGGCGGGTGTTTCAAACAGCCGGACCGCGGGTGTTTGAAAGGGGACTACAGTAAACTCTCTTGTTTGGCGTTCTTAGTAGTCTGAAAAACGGTGCCAATCGTGATTTCGCCAGACACGCATTGGAAATTAAATGGGAAAAAATTATGGTACTGTAGTCGTTGGTCACCCTAAGTTAGCCTATTTTACCCTTTTTTCGTATTTTTAATACAAAAAATCTGAATACTAACTATAGTACATGCCAAATCTGAATAATAACTATAGTACATGCCAAATCTGAATACTAACTATAGTATATGCCAAATCTGAATACTAACTATAGTACATGCCAAATCTGAATACTAACTATAGTACATGCCAAATCTGAATACTAACTATAGTACATGCCAAATCTGAATACTAACTATAGTACATGCCAAATCTGAATACTAACTATAGTACATGCCAATTGAAATAATTAAAAGATATTAAGACTCACCAGAAAATGTTTTAAGTGTTTTATTTAATTAGGCCTAGGCCTATATTGTTCGTTTGCTTCGTCTTGCTACTGGGCGTCCGCCTCATTATTGTTCCTCTCGTCATTGTCCGCCTCATTATTATTCTCCTCTTTACCATGATAGCTACTTTGGGCCCTAAGGTCCTCCTTAGTTGGCTATCTAAGCTCCTCAGTCCTCATGGCTTGCCTCAAAAAGCCTTCAAAGCTGGGATCATTGATATAGACACGTCGCCATTTTGGTCCAAGTCGCATTATCCTTCTTCTTGCCGCCGAAGGTACATTCCTGGCGAACCGGAACCATGTTCTTTTATTTGTTCAAGTTCTTTTAAGGTTATGAACTTATGAACGAAAAATACTGCCACTTGGGATTGTATTGTTTCAGTTAATATATCACTCACAAAGGCATAAAACATGATGCAAGGTAAGTTAAGTATATTTGTTGTTCTGCACATCTTTCCTAAAATTGCGAATTTCCATTTCCACTTTGGGTTTTCAGGTGGCCCTCTATCACGAACAACTGCAACTTGGTCCCACAGCTACCATTATCCATACATCATGAATCGATGGAGAGAGCGAGTAATAAATGATACAATCAAGGTTGAACGGGAACTGGTAAGAGAGTAAAGTAACTTTATCACGACCGACAAGTGCCGAGAGGTAGCCTATGCGCTCGGGTCGGCTCGCCACTCGGGTCAGTTCGCCGCTCAGGTCGGCTTGCCGCTCGGGTATTTTCGACGCTCGCCTATTTTCGTCTCTTGGCCACCCGCCAATTACAAATTTTTTCCGCCAGACGAGAGCTTTGGTATCTTATAGATTATGGCGCCAAACACGATTTCGCCAAGCTTAAACACGCCAGACATGAGAGTTTACTGTATTATACTAATAGGCATATCGTCAATGATTTTAGGGCCAGTACTAAATATTAGGTTTTCCTTCTTCCCTCCGAGACTCAAAACCTATAATCTGATGTCGACAAAGTCCTGATATACTAGGAAAAGATGTTGGAGCATTGTCAAACACGTCTGTCACAGTCTCTCGCCCGGCACGAACTACCGGTTATGGGAAGATAAATGCTTAAGAAATTTTGAGGCAAGAAGAGTTTCTAAAACCTTAGAAAAATGAGAGCAAGAAATGAGAGCAATTGGACAATAGTTGGAAGGTTGAGAGCGGTCACCCTTCTTTGGGACAGGTTGAATGAGAGCAAACTTCCAGCAAGAAGGAAAGACGTTAGAGGAGAGACAGAGATGGAAGAGTTTGCCTAGGCAGGGAGCCAGCATGGAAGCATAGTTTTTGAGTACAATAAGAGGAAAACCGTCTGGTCCGTACACCTTCTTCGTATTAAGACCAGAAAGGGTGGAAAGTACATCCTTGGAAGAGATTATGATGTTAGGCATAAGTAGAAGGGAGGAATAGCACCGGAATCATCCAAAGTGGAGTTTTTAGCGAAAGTATTAGCGAAGAGTTCAGCTTTGTCAGAGGAAGAAGTGACGGTGATTTCCGTCAGAGTGGAAAAGAGGAACCACTAGTAATTATTAGGATTTCCTTTGGTTCCCTTCAGGTGTGGAACTGGTAATCTGGACAAAGTAGTCTAGTGGCCTTTTTCCCTGTAGCAGGGACTTCCCTAGTGGAAATAAATCGTTAATGATAACATTACTTGGGCTTTAGGTTTTACAGTGATTGATTAATTCAAATCTTACCTGCAGGAGATAGGCAAAAATATCATCACACTTTTCTTTGTTTGAAGCTCCCAGACTGGTGTGGTTACAGGTGATCATTCTCTCCACTATGGTGCTCACTTCCTTGGGGGACCGGTTCTCCAGTAATGCCCAAAATGCCTCATAGTCTTGGGGAACTGGAGGGAAAAAAACAAATGGAAATCAGATTCTTGGATTCTCCCAATCTTCATGAAGTCATAATATGGTTGCCAAACCAGCAAGATCCAGTGTATATATTTTGTGCACTATTTATTGTACTCCTAGATCTGCAACTAACTTCAATAAATAAAACATAATAATGTATATATTTACGGTGCGGTCTATCAATCTGTGGCAACTGTCTACTGAAGTCCCTGATACAGCAGTCAGCAGGGCACCCACCCTAGCCCAGCTATTGGGCAGGGAGTGCATGCTCATAAAAACGGCATCATAATTTTTGGCCATGCATCCTACATGAACAAGGTGGTTCACAGAAACACAAAATGACAAGAAAAAAGTAATGGGGGGAGAAGAAAAAGGGCATTCATACACTTCCACACTCTCTTCCTTACTGTTTAGAAGAAAACAAAAATAACTCAACACTATCTATCTATCTATTGCCAGACGCCTTACTCCCCTTTATGGGGGTGGCCATACACAAAATGCCCCCAAGCAAACCTATCCCCTGTAAGAGGGACAACCCATGCCAGTTTACTGAAGGTGATGGTGATGGGCTGGTCTATCAGAGTGAGAGCTGAGCAATCTCTGCCATACCCATAGCTTACTCTGACTGTTCCTTTAACTTAAATATTTTCTAGATCTCAAGTGACGGCGTCTCTTCCGTGGATTGACCTCCCAATCTACCAAGATTGGAAGCCAAAGCGTCACATTTTTCCCTTGCCCCTCAACTTTCTCTTCATAATTGCTGAGGGCCACAGGGCCCTGGGTGGGGCTTTGGTTTCCCGGGCGTTTCCGCACCCTCCTCAGCTCCCCGCCATGGAGTGGCTTCGGTCATCCAGGCTTTATTGTGGTCGGCAGGGAGGGTTCTGTGGGGGTGCTCGGTTATGGCCTTGGAATTGCTCGGGGCCTTGGGGCTGTTCGGCCAGGCAGCTTGGGGAACAACAACAACAACTGAAGGACTTACAGGATTGACCACTCAATTTAGGGTCCGTCTGACTCCGAGGCCTTTTATGTATTTTTTAGCACTATTTTTCTACAGTGGTGTGCGGCTAATCCATCCACTAACCTGCTTCACCCTAAGATAGCAGTACTGATTTGTATAAGGTTTATTCCCCTAGACAGGTTGCCGACCAAGGCTCACGAGTCCCATCCACCCGACACAAGCTATAAAATAAAGCTTTCGCAATCAGGTCCCGCATTTTACAGTTTGTATGTATGTACTGTATGTATTTATATATATACTCAGGCACATAGCCCACTTTTAAATATATATATATACTGTACTGTATGTGATATGCAATAATGAATGGGAGTTGCAGGGTCAGGTAAATATGTTTGGAGCAGTGTGCGAAAAACGGAATCTGAAGGTAAATGCGGAGAAGAGCGGGTGAAGCCACAGAGTGTGAGGTGAAGTTGAACGGTCAGGCTATGAAGATTGTCAGCTCATTTAAGTATCTGGGCAGTTTGTTGAGTAAAGATGGGACTATGGATGAAGAAGTGCGGGAGAGGGTGCAACAGGAGAAGAGGGTTGTAGGAATGCTGAAAGCAGTAACAACAAATAGGGTGGTCAGTATGGAAGTGTTACGATTTCCTGCCCTCTTTTGTATGGCTGCCTACCTGCTTGGAGTTCTTCCCTTTGGTGTTAATATGAGAGTTCCTGGAGGATAGGGTAGAGCGGCATCTCAATGTCTTCACCTTATATAAATAGACATTTTGTGGTCCCTTATATGCATTGTGCCGGATCACAAGGGTTGGGGCTTGATGGACAATGAGTGCCAAGGTTGTAGATTAAGTATTAGATATAAGAAATACATGTAATTGTGAGGGTAAAGTGATATTTACTATTCTTTGTGTTATGCATACAATAAGTCTGTGTTCTCATCTCTTTATACCATAGCTTGATCTCGGATACTCATAGATGATGTTGAGCCATGCTCTGATATAATTGATTTAGGGCAAGACCTCTTATGAAAATTAACTAGCCTTATGGAGATAATTCAGGACGATTCCCTGGACGTAAGAATTTGGCGGGAAAACTGCTGGTGAGGCTGCCAGATGTATTCTCTGTTTGTTTGCTTAACCTAAGAAGTGCGCATGGGGGTAATTAGAAACGTCCCCCTGTGCTGACATATTTGAGCTGTTTCCATCACTAAAATATTCATTTTACCATAAATAGCATTAATACTTATCCATACACGCCTATTATGGGTTGATTATAAAGGTATTAACCTGAAACAACAATAAAACGAGTGAAAACAGCGTTTGGATGGTCAAAATCGGAGATATAGGCCGCGAGTTATATAATGTATGGGTGAGGCAACCTGCTTTCCCGCCAATTTCCCCCAAGGCCACTGAGACACAGTCGATCGATATTCTCTCTCTCTCTCTTGCACTCGTTTGCTAACACTGATGACAATGCCCTGCTTGCAACTCGCTAATGTTAGCACGAAAATATACCTCAGAATAAGGGAATAACAGGGAAAATGGGTGATAACTGAAGGAGGGGAGGAAAGTGGGGAAGGAGGGGAGGTAGAGGAGTGATATTTTGCATGGCCCAGGGGCCCAAAAAAAATAAAAAAATAAAAATATATATTTTTTTCCGATGTTTAACCCTTCCTCCCCGGGCTGTCTTACCAAATGACGGTCGCCCCTACCCGGGCGATATGGCTGAAAAACGTCTAGGCCTAGGCTACCGTATTTATGTTTATTTTCACTGCTAGAACTTTCCCACTCATCTATTTATTAGTGGCCCCTCCATCATTGACGAACATGCCTATTACATAAGGCATCCTCTTCAAACACTAATCCGCCGTAGTTTGAATCTACCGCGCAGAGCATTTAAAAAACTGAGGAGCCTTCATCATGAGCGCACGCGACCTCACTCATGGCTTCAGTCATTATGAATTGGGTTCTCACTACGAAAAAACTTCGTAAAAAATAAAAAACAAAAAGAAAATAAGAATAACTATCTAATAAGCTTTCCATCATATCGTGGATGTACTTGTGTGGATCTTTGACCAGACGCTACTGCAGGCGTCATTCTTCCTTCTCTGCTCTGCGCTCAGCCTGCCCGGACCTGTCTCCCCACGCTCCGCGGGTTCCGCATTTGTTGCGTCCCTAGTGAGTTTTTTCTCATTTGTTTACTCCGGGATGTATCGAGTAAGGTTAGGATATGCGTAGCAGGAGTGTCCTGGGCTGGTTGCCCGCAGTGCAGTGTATTTTGGGTCGTATGTTTGGGGCATCTATTTCGGATGTACCCTCGTGGTCCTGTTGTGGACAGGTGAATTTTTTCACAGTTAAGCTAGCTTTGTGATGCAGGCGGCTTTCATTACGCGTTATTGCTTCCTTTTATCTTTCTGATGAGGTAGCGTATTTTTGCTGTCGTTCCCAGCGTATTTTTCTTCACTTAGTGAAGTTTTTTCTGGGTCCCGAGTCAGTTCTTCCCTTTGCCGGAAGTGTTTGCTACAGTGGTGTGTTGGCGGTGGTTCCTGTTGTGATATAATTCAGTGCTTTTTGTTTATATTCCGACATGTTACTGTTATCCGTCTGCCTAGGCCTAGCCAGCCTCTCGTAGCTTTATCACATATACAAGTGTTATTGATTTATTTTCTAAATATGTACTACTGTGTCATGTGTATCCTGGTTTAGTTGTGTATTGGCTAATTCCACGGACTATTTATGTGTCCTGGGTTAGTTGTGTTTGGCTAATTCCACGGACTATGTTGGGCCCGGCGTTAGTTGTGTTTTAGCTACGCCTCGGTCCGGTGTTGCGTTCAGATGGTATCTGGACGGGGTGGGTTTTTTTCCGGCGGGTTTTTCTCGGTTTCACCTTGATAACCCCGGCTGGTTGCCAAGTTTTGGCCACGCGTGGTTTAAAACAGGCTTGTTTCCCCGGCGAGTGGGTGTCTGTGGCTCCCCAGGTCTGCGTCTCTGGGGTGCCTGTTTCAGGCTCCTTCTGATTCCCGGCGGGTTGGCTGTACCCATCTAACAGTGTTCATACGGACACGTGTTGTTTGTAGTTTTTTCGGTTTTGCAAAGCCAATATAAAACTATGCTGTAGTTGTATTTCCTCCCCGGCGATCTGTTTCAAAGAAGTGGGGATAGGAACAATTGGGGTTAACTTTTAAACTTTAATTCACCCGGTGGGTGCAACCTGGAAGGGTGGGATGACCGAATTTGCAAAATTCAGTTTAGTTGACCAGTCAATTGAGGGATGCTTTGTGTATCGCCTCCTTCAACATACGGCGCTTTAGGGCACAATTGGGGTTAACGTTTTTTAAACTATTATTCACACCCGGCGGGTGTTTCTTGCACGGATGAGAATAACGAATTTACAATTCAGTTAGTTAACCAGACATTTGAGGGATACGTTTTGTATCGCCGCCTTCAACATACGGCGATCTAAAAAGATACTTCGGCAGAAGTTAGATCTCGTATATTTGTCAGGCTTCCCAGTTTTTTATCTACGAGATAATTCGGGGGCCGGCGTCTTTTTTAGGTTTTTTTTCCAATATTTAATATGGAAACAAACACCACCGGAAAGACTTAATCACTTATAAACGCCATGATGGTCTTTATATATTATGTCAGAGGGTATTCATAAATCTTTTGGACAAATTAAGATATTCTGAAATCTTTTACTTAGGAAACCCCACCGCGTAGCGAGCTGTGGTTGTTGAGTATTACGTCTCGTTACCCGGCGGGTTATTTAACACCTGTGTGCGAACATGAGTGGGTTAACCTTATGAGCATTAATTCCTGGAAATTTTACATTTTCCAGAGCTGGGTCCCGGCGGGTCTATGCAGAACCTGGAGTAGTTTCCCTCCAGTCTCTGTCATGGCTACCTTTGCCCCGGTTTTTGCTGTATGCATTACGCCCTCCTGTTCAGGTATCCCTATTTTTGCGCACACCCTTTGTATAAAATGTGTTAAAATGTCTCGTTTGGTGGGGGTTACCTTTCCGGCGTTTTTCTCGTTGCTCCGAGAACACCGTTTTTGTTTACCGAGTTTTAGTCAGGATGGCTAAAATAGGTAAGTTACCCCGACGAGTTTGGTCGCTTGAGGGCTCATCAGAAACTGCGTTTTCTGTGGTCGAGCCTGGGATCAGGCTTCCTGTGTTATTCATTGCTTTATGCATTACGCCCTCCTGTTATGTCTCGTTTGGTGTGGGTTACCTTTCCGGCGTTTTTCTCGTTGCTCCGAGAACACCGTTTTTGGTTACCGAGTTTTAGTCAGGATGGCTAAAATAGGTAAGTTACCCCGACGAGTTTGGTCGCTTGAGGGCTCATCAGAAACTGCGTTTTCTGTGGTCAAGCCTGGGATCAGGCTTCCTGTGTTATTCCCGGTGAGGGGGGCTCCACACAGTTATTTTGTTTGGTCTTTCCCTCCCGGCGACCTTTTTTACAAAGAGGTCTGGGGCAGGTATAAGTGGTTTGACATTGCATATAAAACCCGGCGGTTGTACCTTCGGGTGGTTATATTAACGAATTTGCGATTCGCGATAATTTGCCAAACAAATTGATTGATACAATAGGGTATCACGGCCGTCAAGACGGCGATCTATGAGGGCTTCTGGCAGAAGCCGGATTAGAGATTAAGATAGGCTTAGACTTTTTATGGGATAAAAAGATGCCTGAATCTTACTAGTGTTTCAAGTGTAAAGGGATACTTGAAGGACTTCATCTTTAATAAAGATATGTTTCATCTTTATGAGGATTCAGAAGTTATGCTTAATTCTTTCGAACAGGTAAAAGATATGCTGAAATCCTTAATAAACAATTGGAACAATGTTGTTTGTTTGTTTAGTCTTTCTCTCCCGGCGACCTTTTTACAAAAAAGGTCTGGGGCAGGTACAATTGGTTTGACATTGCATATAAAACCCGGCGGTTATACCTTCGGGTGGTTATATTAACTGATTAGCAATTCGCGATCATTTGCCAAACAATTGATTGATACAAAAGGGTATCACGGCCTTCAAGACGGCGATCTATGAGGGCTTCTGGGAGAAGCCGGATTAGAGATTAGGATAGGCTTAGACTTTTTATGGGATAAAAAGATGCCGGAATCTTACTAATGTTTCAAGTGTAAAGGATACTTGAAAGACTTCATCTTTAATAAAGATATACTTCATCTTTATGAGGATTCAAAAGATATGCTTAAAATCTTCTGGACAGGTAAATATATCCTGAAATCTTTAATATGAAACTAAAGGAAAACGAAAAGTAGTGGTGGAGTGCTACGGTTCGTTGACCGGCGGTCTTGTGACACATATTTTGTACCATTTTTTGGGTGTAACCCTATGAGCATTAATCCCCGGAAAATTCTCTTTCCAGGGCGGAGTACCGGTGTTGCACCAGGTGACCAGGTAGTTCCCGGGGGCGGGGTAGTTTTCCCCCAGTCTCTGCCATGTCGGCACTTGAACCTCTCATTGCTGTATGTTCAACGCCGTTAAGATCAGGTATCCCTATATATTATTTTCATTTGTTAATGAAATAATTTAATCACTGAATAATAATAACCATATATATTTTCTATGATTATATTAGGATAATATTATGTTTATTTATAGTAATTTATTTTAATACAATTAAATATAAATTAAATTAATTAGTATACTTTATGATTTTGCTCACCAGCTCTGCTTTCAATGTGTTAATGAGCTATGGGAGCTTTTAATTATCATAAACCTTTACAGGGCTCTCTTTTAGAGAGTATACCGAGCTCGCAAGCGAGGGACAGCCACAGCCAAGGTGTATGGCGATACTCACAGTCCTGGCAGGACAGAACACATCCCTTTGTGACTCAACTAGTGCTGACGTCCACGGGATGCCGATGTACCATCTTCTACCCCAGTTTTAACATGGCAACATGTGGAGGTCCCGGCTTCGGCGGGATCTTCCCATGATAAGCCAGACTTAACGGATGAAGAACAACGATCTCTGGTCTCAGAGATGGAGGTTGAAGAGTCCAGTCACCTTCTAGGCGACTCTCAGGGTACTGTCGAATCTCCACGGAGTTCGTCATCGGCTAGGTATGTACCGGCGGAAGAGATTGATGGACTACTATTGAATGCACTTAATAGGTTCTTTGGCCCTACGCCGGAAACTCCTTCTGATACGGGAGATCCCGCGATGTCGACGAATGTGCGACCTCTGGCTACATCCTTTGCTTTAGCGAAAATACCTAGCCATCCGCTTGTGTCAGGCCCAATTTCCAATGTGCCAGGCACAACAGCTCTCACTACTTCCACTGTGCGAGTCATATCAGACATATCTCCCCTCCTTTAGACAAGGCGCCAGTCAAAAAACAGGAGCTATGCCTCTTTTTACGGGCCTGATGAGTCAGGGGTAGCAATGTTACGGAAATGTTTTGGATGTTCATATTACGGACATTCCAAGTTATTATAACCATGACTTATTCTTACCACCAAATCCCTCCAGAACGCCATTCTTGGTTCTCTCTTCCGGTTTTTGGTGCCGGCGGAGTCCCCTCTGCTTGGCTGCCATTAGCACGCCTTCCCCAGCTTACCTAGACCGCGAGTTTAGGTTAAGAGGAAAAGCGTTTAAACTGTTTTCGCAATATATGGTTCCCAGCAAGTAACAAAGTCTCTGTTACGCTCTTCTCAGGCAATAGAAGCCGCGGAAGTCAGGAAAGCCATTGAACTTTCCCGGCGCTTGCTTCTCCAGACTTCCATCCAAGTCTTTAGGAGATATTCGGACGGCCTTATTAGAGGCAGTTCGAGCAAGGCAGGATCTGAGGATGTTCTTAGTGAAGAAACTTCTTGACCGTATTGCAAGCCAAGTAGTTCTGTCTCCAGTTCTAATTCCTTCTTTGATTTCACCAGCAGTTTGGAAGACTGTTTTCAATTTGACACAAGCATTCAAGCAAGGTCCCCGCAAGCCCTGATGCCCTTGTTAGAACAAGGGATCAGGGTCTGGTGGTATCTGGGCGACTAACTGGTGGTGGCAGAAACAGAAAAGTTACGCATCAGTCATGTCTACGTTACGTTAAACCATCTCATATCTCTAGGATTCAAGGTCAACTTAGTAAAAGTCAAACCCTTGTTCCCCCACGAGTATTTCAGGGGATAGGGCTGGTCGAGGACACAGCTTCTCTCACTCTGAGTCAGAGTGTGGACACTCGAAACAGATTTCGCAAAAACTGTTTATGTTTCTCCACAGTCTGAATACGACACAGAAACTTTAGGAATCTCTAGTCGGTTCTCTCAACGGGGTTCAGCTAACTGTGAAGTTGGGCCGGTTGAAAGTCTAACGTTTAATCTTGGAGGGCAACACATTTTTCCCACTATTACCGGCGGGGATAGTATGGCCTATCCCAACGTTATTACACAACTTACTAGCGGTTTGGGCGACGAGAGAAAGGTTGCACGCAGTCATGTCATGAACCTCTCCTCCGCCGTCGGTATGGGTGGACATGGATGCGTCAGGCACGATAGGTTGGGGCTTGTAGTCAAACCTCGGGCATCAGGGTCAAAGGTTTTGGTCCCATTTAGAAATCTTCCACATCAATGTCAAAGACTTTCTAGTCCCCTTATCTGTCCTTCAGGCTCACGGCTCTGCTTTACGGGCCTAGTCGGTGGCCTTCAGAATGGACAATCTGAATGTGGTTCACTGTATTCAGAAACAAGGGTCAATAAGATCTCGGAAGTGGCTAAACGTGTCAGAAAAGATTTTTATACTAGCCAACAGGCTGAACATTCATCTTCACGTATCTTATCTCCCAGGCGTTGTAAACGTCTGGGCAGACGCTCTGTCTCAGAGACAAAGCACTTCAGTGGAATGGGCGCTCTTGCGTGTGCGGAGCATGACCATCCACAAGTGGATTTGTTTGCGTCTGAGAAGACTTGCAAACTCCCACTGTACCTCACCCACCGGACGATAACGCCGGCGGGCGGACCTGACGCTCTGATGACGGACGAGAACAAGTTGAGTTCCTTTTATCTATTTTCCGCCGCCAGACGCGTCTCTAATGTGCCACGTAGTCAACAAACTACAGGATTAGCGAGGCGTAGTCTCGCTAATCGCGCCCCTGTGGCCGGTGCAGTTTGGTACCAGCATTTGTACACGTGGTGCCCGCACCCAGTGTCACTCCCGGTCGGGTTGTTCCACTTAGAACACAATTGGCAACCTAGAAACCTCGCGGACTTGTTCATTATGGACATTCAGGAGGCCAAGTGGCTAGCACCATATGGTAGCGACGTGACCAAGATATTCACGAATCAATATACCCAGTCTACAAAGCGACAGTTTCAATCGCATTGGCAAGCTTTTATGTCTTGGATTCTTAGAACAAACCAAACTGTGCCCTCGGTGGCGTTGGTTGTTAATTATTTAATGTATCTGTTCATGCAGAAACATTTATCTGAAATTGATTTATGAGGGCAGGTTTTAAACTCCGCCCACCTCCCCGTCAGCTCAGGCCTACATGGTCTCTGGACAAAGCATCGTAGTTATTCTCGTTCCCGTATGTACCAAAGACTGCAGATTTTACAAAAGGGCAGTATTCCTTATGGCTTTGGCTACCGGGAACAGAGTATCTGAGCTGGCGGCGATGAGCAACACACCTATTTGCCTCAGGTTTGATAGGCTTCATGAGTGTATTCACATTGCACCTTCCCCAGGATTCTTAGCCAAGAATGAGCACAGTGAACACGTGTTTTCAGAGTTCACGGTGCCGGCGTTAAAAAGGGGAAAGGTGCACCATCTTTTTTGCCCAGTGCAAGCTCTAACCAAATATTTAAGAGTGGCACCTCTAAATCACCAGGGTGCTTTATGGGTCGCAAGTCCGGGTGAACGCTTGATGGAGCGTACACTGGCTTCTCTCTTGGTCAAGGACTTTAAAGAGAAGAATCCCGGCGTTGTGGGTAAGACCCACGATTTACGCAAGGGGACAGCCTCTTTACGTTTCCTTAATAATCTTTCGGTGGAAGTTATTAAGTCCACACAGTTGTGGGCCTCTAATCAGGAGTTTTTTGACGCGATACCTTTCAGTAGCTCTGGACAAACCTTCCTTGCCATGTATAGCTTTACGGCAGAGGGTCTAGGTGGCCCTTTTAGTCACGTTTTGTTTAATTTCAAGAAAAAGGGGGGGGAGGGTGCAGTCAGTGTGACATAGGACACCCTAGACCCCTCCGGAGTATGTGTTCGGAACATACGAGCTGGGATACTGTTTGTAGGCATTGTTTTATAAAATTTCTCTGTAGTATTTATTTCAGGAAATTGTGCTAAAGGCCAATAGTAGTGTTACAACAATTCTTGTTGTAAGTAGCTTTGGCTGTGAAGCAATAGATTTTTGAGAAATCTCGGTAGTTGCAACTACGACTTTTACTTTTGAAGTAATTACTTCTCCATAAGTACACGAGTTCAGTACGTCTATGAATGTACAAGAATTCATTTATGTTTGGTTATATTTTTAGGAATATATCCACTAGTTAATGGGGTTTATATGTGCACATGTAAACTTCTAAGTTTTTAGTTTTCACCACTTACTTTAAGTGGGGTGCCTTCTTAACTAGCAGATCTGTGTACAGAGTCTCAGAGTTAACCCTTTTTCAAGCAGGCTTCTTTGAAGCACGCTCCTGCTTGTACCCCTTTTTGAAGATTTAGGCTGTATAAAGTTTATGCACCCGAATATCTCTTTTTTACAAGAGTAAGAATACTATGTGGTTGTTTGATTATCTGCTGTTCTAGAGTTATGATATGATTACGAATGTCCCCCTCCAGTCTTAGAAATCAGGCATGTTCGTCAATGATGGAGGGGCCACTAATAAATTATAGGTTTGACTCCTGTAAGGAGATAAAGAAAACCTAATATTTAGTAGTGGCCCCATAATCATTGACGACTGGGGCCCTCCCGACCATCCCCTTCCCATTCGTTGATGTATTCAGGATTTTGGTTTACTTGATATGTCAGTGAAGGAAGAATGACGCCTGCAGTAGCGTCTGGTCAAAGATCCACACAAGTACATCCACGATATGATGGAAAGCTTATTAGATAGTTATTCTTATTTTTCTTTTTCTTTTTCTTTTTTACGAAGTTTTTTCGTAGTGAGAACCCAATTCATAATGACTGAAGCCATGAGTGAGGTTGCGTGCGCTCATGATGAAGGCTCCTCAGTTTTTTAAATGCTCTGCGCGGTAGATTCAAACTACGGCGGATTAGTGTTTGAAGAGGATGCCTTATGTAATAGGCATGTTCGTCAATGATTACGGGGCCACTACTAAATATTAGGTTTTCTTTATCTCCTTACAGGAGTCAAACCTATAATAATCGTAGTGCGGTTTTCAATCTGTATTTTGGCATTGAGTAGAGCTCTGTAAGTCAACTGGTTCAGTTGTGATGACGATTTCAGTGGAGCCAATATTGCAGAGATGTTGCCAATATGGGGGCTTTTTAGACACTAATTTCGTCATGACGTCAGAACAATAACATTGAGGAGTCTTCTCCTTCTTGTTTTGGGAGGTGCGGTGACGAACGCTTGGGTTTGCTGACATACGTCGTACGCACGGCGTTCGGACCAAGCTTAATTAGGCTATTAACCCTTAACCCTCCAGCCCCGGGGGCTATAGCTTACGACTGTGCTCCGGTACCGGGTGTTTTGACGATCTTTGGCCTATGTTAACTACTCTGTAAGTCAATGAATATGTCATGTAATGTTGTGAATAAAAAAGAATAATGTTCCACAAACCTTCCTCTGTCGAATGGCGTTGAGTAGAGGTCTCTAGCCCCTCTGGTTGCATAATGGTGAGCGCGGGAAGACGAGTGCTTTTCGGCGGCAAATTCTTCCCGCGTTCGGACGCGTCGCCCCGGCCATGGCTACGACGCACCTAGCCGCTCGCCGCGCCAAAGTATTTATCTCCCTTAGACGATTTTAGTGTTTGATATTGAGAATGTGATGTTTATTTGATATTTTCTAGTTATTTTGAGGCCAATTATATAAAATATGTTTATTAGGGTATCACTGTCACTGATATTGCTAATTTTCACTCGATACCGTACATTTTATTAGTAATTGAGGTAGCTTATTGTTGTATTAGGCACTGATTATTCGTTATCACAGGTGTTTATTATACTTTGGCCATCAAATATTAGGTCTTGTGTCACTTTCACTTTGACAAATATGCTTTAGAGAGTGTCACTGTCACTGATAATGCTCATTTTCACTCGATACCGTACATTATATTAGTAATTGAGGTAGGTTATTGTTGTATTAGGCACTGATTATTCGTTATCACAGGTGTTTATTATACTTTGGCCATCAAATATTAGGTCTTGTGTCACTTTCACTTTGACAAATATGCTTTAGAGAGTGTCACTGATAATGCTCATTTTCACTCGATACCGTACATTTTATTAGTAATTGAGGTAGGTTATTGTTGTATTAGGCACTGATTATTCGTTATCACAGGTGTTTATTATACTTTGGCCATCAAATATTAGGTCTTGTGTCACTTTCACTTAGTTATATGATTTGTAAACGTTTTATATACAATTTATTGTGTCTTTTTTCACTGATTTCTATATTTCTATAGGTTCTAATCATATGAATGTCACTTCGTATATACATATGTGTCACTTTCACATATTATTATGGTGTAATTGTATTTGTATCAATGTTCTCATAATACATGACTTTTGTATTACAATACATTGGTTTTCTTCCACTTTTTGCCTATATATAATTATAGTGTACATATTGTCATTTTATTTGGCAATTTCAGTATGATTATTAGAACTCCAGCTTGGAGTGGTAATCAAAGAAGCAATCTACAGCACAGAGTGCCACCTTGCACTCCACGGTTGACTTTTTACCTGACCTCGGCTTCACCCTGCTGTTGTAGCAGACATGGCACCGCTTCTGCTGTGTTCTTCCGGATTCATTCTGAGGCAGGGAACCAAGCCTGTGCCTAATCAAGTATTGGGCAGACTGCAAGCGGTCAATAACGGCGGGCCCAGGATGTGCCACTGCCCTCTGTGGCATAGCATACTTCTCCAGGAGCTCCGTCAACACCTGCTTTTGGAACCTCCGCAGGCTATTGAACTTCATGGGTGTGTTCACATTCCGAAGCTTGTATATGTTGTAGGCATTCAGAACTGACATGTCCACCATATGCAGAAAGAACTTTTTGTACCATCTGCACGAGGTACGCAGGCAGTCAATGAAGCCTATCTGCATGTCGGACTTGTCCACCAGCCTCATGTTGATGTAGTCCAGGACAGCATCGGGCTTGGTCACCCTGGCCTGGGTGCGGCGATCCACCTTGCCAGTCTCCACCATTTCCCCCTTGTGGATGGTGGTCAGGAGGTTGACCTTCCGCTGGTCGTGCCAGTGGATAGCCAGAATGGGCCCCGACTTCTTCTTGAACACATCACCTTTTTTGGTCTTTGGAGGGAAAGGTGGCATGCCCTTCCTTTTCCCTCGTACTGTGCCTACAGTCCCCGTCTTGCGCTCATGCAGGTACTGTGAGAGAGTGGGGGACGTGTAATAATTGTCCGTGTAGAGGACGTGATTCTTATGAAAGTAGCGGTCCATCATGGCTTGCACCACTGCTCCGCCAAAGCCAATGAGGGGGTCCACAAGCAAGTCCCCTTCCTTCCCGCTGTAGACCAGGAAGTCCAGGACATAGCCAGTTTGGCAGTCGCACAGCACAAAGAATTTTATGCCAAAGCGATGTCTTTTTGAGGGGATGTACTGCCGGAAGCTGAGTTTTCCCCGGAACAGCACAAGAGACTCGTCAATGACGACCTTGCGGAAGGGCTTGAAGTAGGAGGTGAAGCGTTCTCGCATCATCTCATACAACGTCCTAATCTTCCACAGCTTGTCTGGGAGGTGGACGTCAAGGTTGGTGACAAGATGGAGCGCTGCGAGGATATCAAGGTACCGGTCGCGAGACATATATTTCCCGAAGGCAGGGGTGGATATCAGATCATTGGTGATCCAATAGTCAGGCAACCTATGCTTCTTGACATGAGGCATTAGCATGGTGAGTGCCAGGAACACCATGAACTCTTTATGAGTCACTGGGGTCCACTGCCTCATGTGGCCCTTGGTCACCTTGCCCAAAAAGTGGACCTGGAATTGGTGCTGCTTATTTGTCTCTTTGACAACATAGCCTACCACCTCCTCATCAAAGAAGGCCTCAAACAGTTTGTGTGGTGGAGCATTGGGGCCTGCAGGAAAATTGGGGGTAACGCCTGAACCCTCCAGTACCTCATCAAAAGCTGGCACATCAGGGTTGTATGCATCCTCATCAACTACGTCTTGCCACTGAAAAACGTAGAATGGGTCTTGTCTACGCTGACGAGGAGCTCCAGCTGGTGGCCCAGCACGCCCACGGCCAACTCGGGAGGCGCGCGCCCTAGGGCGGCGCGGGCGGCGGCCAGGGCGGTGGGCAGCACGACGGGCAGCACGACGCCGGGCCAAGCGGATGGGTCGAGGGTCGTCGATGTCCATATAGTCATCGTCAGAGTGGTCATCTTGCCCTGACGGTGGACCTATGTAATCATGGCCAGAGTCTTGAGAGAGGTGCCCTTCATCATCAGTGGCCCCCACATAATCTGGCGGGGAACCAGTGATGCGTGGGCGGCGTGCGGGTGGGCGAGGTGGGGAAGGAGTGGCAGGTGAGGCTGTGTCCCCCCGAGGTCCCGGGCTCCTTGGCCTGCGACGAGTGACAGAAAGCAATGTTTCACTGTCACTAGGCCCAGGTATTGGTGATGCGAGCTCAAAGACTTCTTCAGGAAGACATGTTGAAGGCGGGAGAGGTGGGGAGGACCGTGGGGAAAGTTGCGGGGACGTATGGCTGGGGCCGGCCGGGGTGGACGCCGCGGGAGCCTCGAACAAAACTCTCTTACTTTTCTTAATTTTCTTGGTATATTTCCTACCTTTCCCCTTTTCGGCAGCAGTATGTCTCCTGTCGGGGGACCTAGGAGGCAAATAGGCCGAAAGTGTGGGGTCCTCAACCCTTGGCAATGGTGGGGGTGGTGGGGAAGAATGCGGGGCATCCGGGTCATCTTGGGTGGCGTGGGTAGATAAGGGAGACAATGGCGGACGAGAAGGGTCACCACGCTGACCCTCACTCACAGCCTCATCCTCACCAAGTAGTTTTGCTTGTTCCCTAGCTGCCGCGGCCGCCTTCTCAAGTATTTTCTGCTTATACAAATGTAGCTTGAAAGGCGATTTACCTGGGGAAGGGCTTGGCGTCGTGTCACTTAAGCGAAATTTGGTGAGTGACCTTGAACTCTCCCACTCGCTCACTCTCTCAAGTTCACTGTCTTTAGGTAAACCAGCTTCCTCAACAACTGGTACATCACCTTCATCACTCTCATCACTGTCATGTTCTCTCGCAAATCCCAGGAATTGCTCTTCTTTATCACTCTCATGGCCATAATCACTCGACTTATAATTACTGGAGTCGTCACTGACTTCATCATCAACATTATGCTTGGCATCAGCTCGCTCATAAAGTCTCAATGTCGTCTCAATACCTCCGGGAGATAACACATTTAGGCGATGGCGTCGGGGTAAGGCGCGACGAACAAGCAAGGGCGTCGTAGGAAGCACGGTATCGGACACAGCGGAATCACTATTTGGCGTACTGTCCATGATGGCGTCGGGGTAGATACTGTTGCTGTGGCGGAGTTTACGCCTGGTGGCGCCACCTACCGTCCCACGATACCGAAAATGTACGCGCGGCATTCGAAAGCACGCACGCAAGCAATGGGCGTTCAAGAGCCCTTCCGGGTTGCGCGGGCCGAGGTTGTTATGGGCGTTCAAGAGCCCTTCCGGGTTGGAGGGGTTAATGTACTTAGGGACAAAAGTTTTTATACCAGTATCATAGATCTCCATGAATGCCTTGAGTTTTTTGTCTACCTCACTTTCAGATAACACCTGATCCCAATTTTGTGACTTGAAAAAATCCCGTAGTCCTACGAAATCGGTTCTGGAATACATCCAGTGATTTTCCTTGTGCTTTTCCCTTCCCTTGGGTAGATTATACTGTACTTCAATAGTAAGTCTATGTCTAGAACTGCATGGTCGCTTTTTCCTAGTGGGCATAGGTACTGAATACTTTGAACCTCCTCCTCCCTTCTTGTGAAGAGAAGGTGCAATCTAGCTGGTTGATCACTTCCCCTTACTCTTGTTGACTCTTTTACATGTTGGTATATAGAATTTTCCATGGCCCTACGTAAAAATTCATAGCTCCAACTTTCCTCCCCTGCTCCGGCTTCAAGATCTTCCCAATTCACTTCCTTGCAGTTAAAGTCCCCACACATGACTATTTCATCCTTTGAAACCAAGATATTTCCTAGCACACTAATTGTTTCCTTACGCATTAGGCTATGCTCCTCCTTACCCCATGTCTTCGTCTTGGGAGGTACATACGCTACTATCACCACTATTTTTTCGTTTCCACCAATCTCTATTGCTAAAACTTCTGCTGTTGAAGTTACTAGTTTTATCTCAGACACAATCAAATCTTTCCTAGTAAGGATGCACACTCCACCTCCACATGTCGACATTTTCTGTCCCTCCTCCAAATCCTGTATTCAGACCATCCTAGCAAATTTATATCGAGGTCTTCTCTTAGTTTTGTCTCAGTGAGACATACTATTTCTGGTTTCTTAGTATTGAGTAAGTCTGTTAGTTCTAGTTTCTTAGAGATTAGCCCATCGACATTGCTATATAGAATCCTTATACTTTCTAGTCCCCCATTACCTGCTCCAAGCCCCTTAACTGCGGCGGTCTGTTCCCTACCCTCTTTTACTTTTAGTTTCTTTTTACCGAAAGTTTCATAATCTTCCCCTTTCTTACTCCGTAAAAAAACTTATTCTTTTCTTGTTCTGTCCTCTTGCTATTTTCCTCCTTGGCGGTTTTCCTTAGTTCAGCCTCCTTCTTTCTCTCTTCTTCTGGTAAGTCTCGCCTGATGTAGATTTTGTCCTTACCCTCTAAGCCTAGCCGCTACTGCCATGATTTCATCACATGTCCTTCTTGACTTAAATTCGATTTTTACCAGTCTATTGTATTCCTTTGTATATTTTCCCAGGCTAAACATGTCTGATATTTCCTCCTTCCAGGTGTCCTCCTCATCTTTAATAGATTCCAGAATCTTGTTGATGCGACCTTCATCCTGCTCTTTTTGTTTTGTCCAGTCTAGTTCCTCCTTTTCTTCCACCCCTGATATTATGAGGCAGTTAGCCCTACGACTTTCTTCCTGGATGGCCTGAGAGTTTTCGTGGATGCCTTGCTTAACCATACTTTTTTTGTGGTGATGGGCTGGTCTATCAGAGTGAGAACTGAGCGATCTCTGCCATACCCATAGCTTACTCTGACTTTTCCTTTTACTTATATATTTTCTAGATCTCAAGTGACGGCGTCTCTTCCGTGGATTGACCTCCCAATCTACCAAGATTGGAAGCCAAAGCATCACATTTTTCCTTTGCCCCTCAACTTTCTCTTCATAATTGCTGAGGGGCACAGGGCCCTGGGTGGGGCTTTGGTTTCCCGGGCGTTTCTGCACCCTCCTCAGCTCCCCGCCATGGAGTGGCTTCAGTCACCCAGGCTTTATTGTGATCGGCAGGGAGGGTTCTGTGGGGGCGCTCGGTTATGGCCTTGGCCCTGCTCGGGGCCTTGGGGCTGTTCGGCCAGGCAGCTTGGGGAACAGCAACAACAACCATACTTTTTACCTGGTCCTTTATCCTAACATCTTGCTGTTTCTGTTCATCCAATATCTTCCTGAATTCGTCACTGTGTGCCTTCCTTACACTGTCTAAATCTTTTACCACTTGGTCTCTAGTCATGCCCCAAGCATTTTTACCTTCAGAGATACTGGCGTCTAGCCTAGTCATTATCACTGCCTTTTCTCTCTCCACTGACTCCAACCTGTTCTTCAACTCACCATTCTCTGTAACAATTTCCTTCTTAACTATCTCCAAGCCGGTCACTCTGTCTTCCAAGTTCTTGATTTTGTTCAACAGCATGAAGCAAAATTTACCTGTGTCCTCAGTCGTCCATGTTGTCATGAAACCGGGAAAATCCGGCTCTCCCTCCGATTCGTCACTCCCGCCTTTATCACCCCTCCCCCCCTCAGCCCCCTCGTCACCTTAATTCACCATCTTCCCCACCTATTTCCTCTTGAAGTTGGAACCAAATATCTTGCCTCTTGTGCTGGGTAATACTTACATAGGCCATATACTTTTACCCACCATACTGAGCCGAGTGTCAGTGTGTTGGTGCTGGTGAGGTTGCAGGGATCATTTGCAAGGGTTTGTGATATTTAGTTTTGGCTTAATATCAGTGCTTATTATTATTGGAGAGTAATTAATTTTATCTAGAAAGTCAGACAGTGAGTATTTGTAGGATAAATTTAGTCTCTAGAAAGTCAGACAGTGAGTATTTGTAGGATAAATTTAGTCTGTCTTATTTACAACATTGTGAAACTTAGCAGAATCTCATACTATGCCATATAGCCTAGCCTAATTATTTATTTGAGAATTTAATGTATTGTTGTGGTGAAATTTAAAATTACGCTATGGTGGTAAATGAGTGATAACATTATAGTTATATGAATTTGTTGTGGAATGCAAACACTAGATAATACAATAGGTTTGAGTTAGCCTAGCCTAACCTAATTTAGTTTTATATTCATTGTAGTGAATGTTTCAGCATTTAAATATTTTGATACATTGACCTAGTGCAATTATAAGTGAGTGCAATCCAAATGAGTATACTGTATATATATATTTTTTTAGATATTAGTGACTAAAGGTTAGGATACATTGATTTGATACATGATTAAGGTTTAATGAAATATTTAATGATTATAACCTATATGAGAAGATACAAAGTTTACTAAAAGTTACTTTCTTAACTGCAACTATAACATTGATATTTGATTTTTTTATATTTTAAAGACACATTTAAGTACAGTAATGCAGTGAATTATAACACCTTTTGTGACTTATTAAATATCAAAGCTTTTAAGTTTAATGATGTATGTTTATCCCTGTTGAGTAGTTAGATTATCTCTTGTAGTGTTCATTGAGGGGAGTACTATAGGGTAGTGGAGGTTGGTTTCAATTTGAGTTTGGATCTCCCCTGGAGGCCGGAGGAAGGCCCATATATATTCTGATTGTGTATTAATCCGTTGCGTACATGAGTCCTAATTACTGTCCTTATACTCGGCTCCTGATGACAAGCCGTGATAAAGTACAGTCGACCCTCGCATGTGCGGACCCCAGTTGCCCGGACTTCGGTTTGTGCGGACCCAAGAGCCGACATCGGACAAGCCCCCAAGAGTCCGGACAAATCAGGTAAAATACCGTTAATTTAAAAGTTGTCCGGTAGGTGGCGGGTCGGGCGGTGATGCGGCAGCATTTTCCCGCCGAAAAGTTCAGTTTGTTTACCAACGCCATTCCGCTCGCTTCGCCCCATCGTACCCGTGAATAATCAGTGCTTTAGTGCTTCAACATGCCTCCCAAAACCCCCAAGACCAAGCGTGTGATCCTTAACGTTCAGCAGAAGCTTGAGGTGCTGTGTAAGTTAGAAAAGGGATGCTCTGCTAAGAAGATATGTGATGATTATGGGATAAAGAAGCAGACTGTATCAGACATTATGAAAGCCAAAGACAAACTGAAACATTATGCTGCCTCATATTGTGTTGATGCCGCTGCCAGTAAGAGTGAAAAGGTACAGCCTAGAAAATATATGAGAACTGCAAGTAATAGCCAACTAGATACCGCAGTGATGAAGTGATATGTCCAGATGAAGTCAAATGGACATTTAGTCAGAGGTGTGGAGATTCTGGCCGCAGCAACAAAACTTGCTACTAGTTTGGGTATTGAGGACTTTAACCCTCCAGCCCCGGCTATGTATTCCATATATATTCCCCGAAACCCGGGGGTTTTGGCCGAAAAACGTCTACGCCTAGGCTACCGTATCTTTGTTATTTTGACTGCTTCCGCATTCCCGCGCATCCTCAAGCGTAGATGTGTTTTGTACCTGTAGAATGGCGTTGAGTAGAGCTCTCTAAGTTAACTGGTTCAGTTGTGATGACGATTTCCGTGGAGATAACTTTGTGGCAATATCAACCACTTTACACTACTTTTCGCTACTTAACAATAACATACAGGCACACACGAACAAGGACGCCTCTCCTTCTTGTGGTCGGAGATGCGCGGCGTCGGTCCAGCCGGCTGTTGTTTACATGCATCAGACGGATGCCTCGCACACCAAGCTTACAGGCTTTCAAGCTGCCGGAGCCTCAGAGCCCTACCGGGTTGCGCGGGTTTTTTTTTTTTTATGGATGACTCAGAGCCCTTCCGGGTCTGAGGGGTTAAGGGAAGTGATGGGTGGTTGTGGTGGTTTCGTAATCGCCATGGGTTATTTAACCCTCCAGCCTCGGCTATGTATTCTATAAATATTCCCCGAAACCCGGGGGATTTGGCCGAAAAAACGTCTACGCCTAGGCTACCGTATCTTTGTTATTTTGACTGCTTCCGCATTCCCGCGCATCCCCAAGCGTAGATGTGTTTCGTACCTGTAGAATGGCATTGAGTAGAGCTCTCTAAGTCAACTGGTTCAGTTGTGATGACGATTTCCGTGGAGAGAACTTTGTGGCGATGTCAGCCACTTTTCACTACTTTTCACTACTTAACAATAACACACAGTCACACACAAACAAGCGACGCCTCTCCTTCTTGTGGTCGGAGATGCACAGCGTCGGTCCAACCGGCTGTTGTTTACATGCGTCGGACGGACGCCTTTCAAAACAAGCTTACAGGCTTTCAAGCTGCCGGTGCCTCAGAGCCCTACCGGGTTCCGCGGGCGCATTTGTTATGGGTTTCTTAGAGCCCAACCGGGTCTGATGGGTTAATGTGAAAGCCCATGGCGAGGCTGCAAATGCTGACTCATCTACAGTTGAGCCTTTCCGCCTAAAGCTCAATAAAGTGATTGAAGATGAGGGGCTAATCTCGTCGCAAATATATAATGCTGACGAGACTGGATTCTATTGGAAATCCATGCCCAAGAACAGCCAGGTGCGCAAGGGGGAGGAGAAGACACCAGGAAAAAAAAATGAGCAAGGAACGTTTGTCGTCTTTGCATTGTGCCAATGCAAGTGGCACTCATCGCTTAAAACTAGTAGTGGTGGGAAAGTAAAAGAAACCAAGGGCCCTAAAAGACGTTATTCATCATCTGCCAGTTATTTATTATAACTCAAAAAAAGCATGTTTCACGGCAGCAATTTTTACTGACTGGTTTTTCAATTATTTCGTCCCAGCCGTAAGAAAATACCAGGAGGAGGTGTTGAAAATTGCACGACAGGACGTAAAAGCCATCCTGATTCTGGACAAGCACCTGCCCATCCCAGTGCCGAAAATCTCGTCAGTGCCGACGGGAAAGATTCGTGTAATGTACCTGCCCCCAAACACGACTTCATTGGTCCAGCCTATGGACCAAGGGGTAATAAGTGCCTGTAAGCGCCAATACACCAGGCACTACTTGGATGAAGTGCTGGTAGTCCTTGAGACTGAAGAGGATGTGGAAGAAGACACCCGAGAGGCCAGGACCAAGGCTAACATAAAAAACTACAACATCCGGTCTGCCCTGTACAACCTAGCCCAATCCTGGTAGGATATGAAGGCATCCACCCTCGAAAATTCCTGGAAGAAACTGTTGCTAGGTGAAGAAGATGCCAGCTTCGAGGGGTTTGATGGGTTTGAAGCCAAGGATTTTAGGAAGTTACTTCGCAGTGCTGGGGAGATTGATGTCACTGAGGATGATGTCCGGGACTGGATCGAGGAGAATGAGAGTGACCCAGGGTATCAGTTGCTGTCCATGGACGGTATTGCAGTAGAAGTAACCGAAGGAGAGAAGGAGGAGAGTAGTGACGATGAAGAGGAAGAACATCAGTGTTAAAAGACCAAGCTCTCTACCCTGCGCAGCTACATAGACGCTATCATAGATTATACAACCTACTCAAAGTGCGATGAAGCAGGGGCCTACTATGGTAACCTGAGGATGCTACATGAAGTTATGATTAGAGAGCAGCACATGGGAGGAAAACAGACCAAGATGCACCCCTTCGTCAGTCCTCCCCCGCCTGACGACTCCCAGCCCGGTGCCAGTGCCCCTCCCCAGTCTGACGACTCCCAGCTCGGTGCTAGTGCCCCTCCCCAGCCTGACGACTCCCAGCCCGGTGCCAGTGCCCCTCCCCAGCCTGATGACACCCAGCCCGGTGCCAGTGCCACAGACCTATCTGACCCCGATGACCCCCAGCCTGGTTGCAGTGGGTGGAGACCGCACTCAACCAAGCCCACAACATCTATGGACGTGGGCGGCTCATCGGACTCGGAATAAGCTGTATTCTGAGTCCCCTGTACATAGTGTAAATACTTCATTAGATATTAAGGTAAGGAAAACCATTTTTTATACAGTATTATATTATTATATTATTACGGTACATTATTTGTTTTATACAGGTTAGAAAACTGTGAGTATCTGTGAGTAAAACATCGTATTTTTCCTCTATTTCCAATGTCCGGACTTTTTCAATGTGTGGACAAGGGTCCCCCCCTATTAGGCCGCACATTCGAGGGTTGACTGTACTGGGGTTGTAACAATCAAGCATTTTCAAACCCAATAATTTCCCGTCTAAGGAGTCGCCCTTGCCTTTGTATATACAGTATTTACTATAACACTTTTCTGCCATGCATCGGGAATTTTTTCCTTCTTTATGATAGCATTAATATAGGTTTGACTCCTGTAAGGAGATAAAGAAAACCTAATATTTAGTAGTGGCCCCGTAATCATTGACGAACATGCCTATTACATAAGGCATCCTCTTCAAACACTAATCCGCCGTAGTTTGAATCTACCGCGCAGAGCATTTAAAAACTGAGGAGCCTTCATCATGAGCGCACGCGACCTCACTCATGGCTTCAGTCATTATGAATTGGGTTCTCACTACGAAAAAACTTCGTAAAAAATAAAAACAAAAAGAAAATAAGAATAACTATCCAATAAGCTTTCCATCATATCGTGGATGTACTTGTGTGGATTTCTGACCAGACGCTGAATCAGGCGTCATTCCTCCTTCACTGACATATCAAGTAAACCAAAATCCTTAATACATCAACGAATGGGAAGGGGACGGTCGGGAGGGCCCCAGTCGTCAATGATTACGGGGCCACTACTAAATATTAGGTTTTCTTTATCTCCTTACAGGAGTCAAACCTATAATTTATTAGTGGCCCCTCCATCATTGACGAACATGCCTGATATCTAAGACTGGAGGGGGACATTCGTAATCATATCATAACTCTAGAAAAGCAGATAATAAAAACAACCACATAGTATTCTTACTTTTTGAAAAATGTATTTAATACGGCGTAGGCCGGAAATATACAAGAAAAAGGGGTTCAGGCAGGTGCGTGCTTCAAAGAAGCCTGCCCGACAAAAATAGGTAACCCTGAAGATTCTGAACACAGATCTGTAGTTACAAAAGGCACCCCACTCAACGAGTGGTGACAAAAATAATAAGTTATAAGTTTATATGTGCACATCATAAACCCCAAAATACATGTGGAGATCAATTGCTAATGAACTCCATTGAACTAATGTTACATTGCTTTCGCAGCTAAAACTACTATAACAACACCGTTGTTTTGTACTAAACTTTGTACTAGCACAAATTCTCGCAGAGAAATTTTCATATCACATTTTAACCTTAAATTGTATCACAGCTCTCATACTCCGGCGGGGTCTAGGGTGTCCTATGTCAACTGACTGCACCCCCCCCCCCCCCCCCCTTCCTTGAAAATAAACATAAGTGACTGCAGGGCCACCTAGACCCTCTGCCTTAAAGCTATACATGGTAAGGAAGGTTTGTCTAGAGCAACTGACAAGTATCTAGAGAGAAATGTATGATTAGACGCCCACAACTGTGTGGACGCAATATCTTCAACTGAAAAGTTTTTCAGGAAACGTAAAGAGGCCGCCCACTTGCGTAAATCGTGGGCCCTACCCACAACGCCGGGATTACTCTCTTTAATGACTTCTACCAGAAGAGAGGCTAATCGCCGTTTAAGTAAGCGTTTACCCGTACTCGCTACCCATAAAGCACCTTGGGGGTTATGAGGAGCTATTCTCAAATATTTGGTTAGAGCTTGCACTGGACATAAATTATGATGCACCTTTCCCCTTTTTAACGCCGGCACCGTGAACTCAGAAAACACGTGTGCACTATGCTCATTCTTGGCTACAAACGCCGGGGAGGGTGCAATGGAAATTGAATCATTAAGTCTACCAAACCTAAGACAATTAGGTGTGTTGCTCATCGCCGCCAGCTCAGACACTCTGTTTCCGGTGGCCAAAGCCAAAAGGAAAACTGCCTTCTTTAAGATTAAAGCAAAGTCTGCAGTATTTTGATACAGACGAGAATGAAGTAAAGACAAAGCTTTGTCCAGAGACCAAGTAGGCATGAGCTGACGGGGAGGTGGGCGGAGTTTAAAACACGCTCTCATAAATCCTGTTTCCTCCGCCACCGGTATGGATAGACCTGTAAGGTCGAAAAAGGGCACTCTAATCGCAGTTAAGTGATTCTTCAAAGTAACCACAGATAAACGTTTCTGCTCAAACAGATAGTTCAAGTAATTAAAAACCAATGCCACTGAGGGTACAGTTTGTTCCATTCTAACAATCCAAGAAGTAAAAGCTTTCCAATGAGATTGATATTGTCGCTTAGTAGACTGAGTATATTGATTGAGCAATTTATTGGTCACATCCCTACCGTATGGTGCTAGCCACTTGGCCTCCTGAATGTCCATAATGCAAAAGTCAGCGAGGTCTCTAGGTTGCCAATCGTGTCTAAGTGGAAGTACCCGACCGGGAGCGATACCGGGTCCGGGCACCACATTATTAACTGCTGGTACCACACCTGCGCCGGCCACAGGGGCGCGATTAGCGAGACTAAGCCTCGATAAACTCGTAGTTTGTTCACTACGTGGCACATTAGTGACGCATCTGGCGGCGGAAACAGATAGATGGAGCTCCATCTGTTCCAGTCTGTCACTAGGGCGTCTGGCCCCCCTGCCGGCGTTATCGCCCGGCGGGTGAGGTATAGAGGGAGCTTGTGAGTCTCCTCGGACGCAAAAAGATCCACTTGTGGATGGGAGAGCTCCGCAATCATTAGGTCGAAAATGGGTTGATTGAGCTCCCATTCTACTGTCGTGCTCTGTCTCCGGGACAGAGCGTCTGCCCAGACGTTCGCTACGCCTGGGAGATAAGATGCGTGAAGATAAATATCTAGACTGGTGGCTAGAACAAAAATCTCTTCCGACACGAGTAGCAACTTCCTTGACCTCGTTGACCCTTGTTTCTGAATACAGTAAACTGCATTCAGATTGTCCATTCTGAAGGCCACTGACTTGCCCCGTAACGCCGGGCCGTGAGCCTGAAGGAAATACAAGGGGACTAGTAACTCTTTGACATTTATGTGAGAGATTTCTAAGTGGGACCAAAGTCCCTGACCCTGGTGCCCCTGATTTGACTGAAATCCCCACCCTATGGTGCCTGACGCATCCGTGTCTACCCCTACCGTTGGAGGAGGAGAGGTCCATGACATGATTGAGTGCAATGTTTCCCTCTTCGCCCAGACCGCTAGTAAGGTGTGGATTAATTTTGGTATGGGCCATAATTTTCCCGCCGGTAAGAGTGGGAAATATTTGTTGCCTTCCAATATTAATCGTTTTACTTTCAACCGGCCCAACTTGACAGTTAGCTGAATCCAGTTGAGAGAGCCGACCAGAGACTCCCAGACTCTTCGTGTCGTAGTCAGACTGTGAAGAAACCTGAACAGTTTCCTGCGAAACCTGTTGCGATTGTCCACACTCTGACTCAGAGTGAGAGCGGCGGTGTCCCAGACCAGCCCTATCCACTGAATTACTCTTGAGGGAACAAGGTTTGACTTTACCAGATTTACCTTGAAGCCTAGAGTTTTGACATGATTTAAAATGATATTGACATGTTTTATGCATAATTGTTGTGTCTCTGCCACCACCAGCCAGTCGTCTAGATACCACAACACTCTGATTCCCTGTTTTAACAACGGCATCAGGGCTTGCCGGACTAGTTTCGTGAATAATCGAGGTGCTAGGTTCAAACCGAACGGCATCCTCTGAAAAACAAAATTTTGGTGCCTGATCCTCAAGGCCAGAAACCTTTGAAATCTTTTGTTGACCGACACGTGCCAATAGGCGTCTGTCAGGTCTAGGGAACACATCCAGCCTCCCGGCGGAAGTGTTAGCCTGATTTGATGAACTGTTAACATTCTGAAAGACTCGTTGTAAATGTGAAGATTCAGATAAGACAGGTCTACGACCGGCCTCATCTGAACACTGTCCCGTTTGGGAACCAAAAACAGTTTTGACGTGAATACAGGGTAATCTGGAGGGACCGGGATGATGACATTCTTGGCAATCATCTCCTGGACCAGCAACTCCACCTCTAATGAAACACAATTTGCCGTTGTCGGCTGACGTAAGCGAGGTCGCCGGAGCCACTGCCAAGTGATGCCTTTGCGTGCCACCATCCGTGCCCAGGTTTTTAACGGCCATGCTTGGTGACACGTTCGGAACGACCCAGTTAGCAGACAAGGGTTCGCTGGCTGTACTTCCCTCGGTTCCTCCGGCTCTAAGATAGGCACTGGGAGTGAGAAAGACTTTAGTTTTTTGATGGTGGGTTTGGTGGTGTTGGACGCTTCGCCGGCTGGCTGGTGTGGGCCGAAGACTGGCCCTGCCCCGGCTTATACTGGCCGCGTCCCCTCTGTCCTGAAAACCCTCTCTGTCTATGCCTGAACTGACCCAGGGGGGATTGGGAGGACTTAGGCGGAAGAAACGGCTTAGAACTCCCTGGCTGAGCTTTAGTAGGAGGCTTAGGTTTGGGGAAGTTAAATGCGGGTTTCTTAGCCTGTGCGGGACTGTGCTTCACGGCCTGTGCCATGTTAAACACTGTTCGCCATACATCAGGGGACATTAAAGAAGGTGTAAGTACTGGGGACATTACCACCTGGTTAGCAATGCGATCAGGCAGCTTGCGAACTAATGACATCCTAAGATCCTGTCGTGCTCGCACCGCCTCAAGTAAGGCTGTGCGTATGTCACCTAAGGATTGAATCGACGACTGAAGAATCAGACGCCGGGATAACTCAACTGATCTTCGAGCATCCGCGTCTGCGATTGCCTGAGTAGACCTGAGTAAAGACTTAGCCACCTGTTGAGAAACTATGTACTGTGAAAACAGGCGGAAAGCTTTTCCCCTTAGCCTAAATTCTCTGTCTAGGTGAGAAGGGGTAGGGGTAGTGAATGGTTCCTTTAGTTCACAAAGATTAATCTTAGGGGCAGCTAAAAAGAAAATAAAGCTGACGGAACTCCGCCGGCAGAACCTACCGGCATGGAGAACCATGAATGTGTATCCTGAGGGATCTGGTGGGAAGATTTAGAAGTGAAAGTGGTTGCAAAGTTTTGAGCCTCTACCTCCCAATCCACCCAAGGTCCTGGTCCCAACTGTCCCACCTTCAACACTGGATTAGCTGTCTCGTCTGTGACGGTCTGTAAATCTAGTTCAGGAGTAAGAGCCGACAGAGCCTTAATATCATTAAACCCATCCAGCTTAGACCAGTCTGAAAAAAGTTTTGAAGCTGAGGCAGGGGGTAAAGCAGGCTTAGATGCATAAACAAAATAATCCTGATGATAATAACTAGGTATAGCCTTGATATTTACGTCCAAAACATTACCCAAGGCATCCAATGCCCTTAATTTCTTAGACTTATTTCCCTGGATAAACCACTCACGTGGTACCGGGAGTTCCCCTGACAAGGTAGGCTGGGCAAGCTCTGGCTTAGAGGGGTTCAAAGGGACCCATGACTCGTCTGGCCCATAAAGCAGGGGCATAGCTACCTTTCTAAGAGGCGCTTTGTCTAGAGGGGGTGGATTAACATCCGTAATGACCCTGACATTTGACGTAGTGAATGCCGCCGTAGCTGGCTTAGAGCTCCCTGCCGGTGACAGAGTAGGAGGGTTAGGAATCTTAGATAAATCGATTGACGTTATCAGAGGCCGTACCGCAGAACTTGTCAAGGGAGCCCCCAAGTCCATTGTGGGGTTTTCTCGTTGTTGATTAAAGAATTTTGATAGAGCATGAGTAAGTAACCCATCAATTTCTTGTGCTGTAACAAACTGGTTAGATGCAGAACTTTCAGGTGAATTAGTATTATCATGGGCGGCGTCCAGGCCTGAGCCTGACCCTTGTCCCTCCCTATCTGAAATTAATGACACTTCATCTTGTTCCTCCCGATCCTCCTGAGAAGACCCCGCCGAGGCAGGGGCACCTTGTTTCCAAGATAAATCAGGGATAGAGGATGGGGTCGCCGCGTCCCTGTGGACATCGGCTACTGTGTGACTCGTATGAGTCGGACGTGGATGGTCAGACCCTGGCTGAGCAAACCGCCAAACACCGAGGCTCTGGCCTACGCTCTCTTGAGAGTCTGAAACATTCTCAATTATTGAATTTCCTGAACTTTCCGTTTCTAGGGTTAAAATATCAATAGGTAAATCTTGTTTAGGGACAGGCGCTTCACTATACTCTGAGGCTGTAACAGAAACATTTTCAGGTGTAGAGGTACGATGAGATGCACTAGACTTAGTAGAATGTCGAGAGGACTTCTTATGGGAATCCTTTTTGGAGGATTTGTGGCTACGGTGTGACCGCGAACTAGACCTAGGTTTGGAAGAATCACCACCATGGCCACTGGGGGAAGCTTCAGTCTTACACTTCTTACTAGCCGGGGAAGAGGCCCGACTTGAAGACCGCTGTCTGAGGGGTGACCTTGACCTCGATCTCGCCTGCGACGAGGAGGTGGCTGCCGGGGGAGTAGGCTCTCTCGGGCGTTTAAACGTATCCACAGACGATACAGAACCCTGGCTAGTCTCTGTCGGCTTAAAACCCGTTACTCTAGAGGTACGTTTAGGGGGAGGGTGCTCTGACAGCAACTTATCCCAAAGTGGGACGTTGTCACATTGAAGTGACTTATGTGCGACAATGGTAGTATAGGCCGACATTTGTTGTCTGACCTCTCTCAACGCTACCGCCGCGGTCTTGTCATTGTCACACAGGACTTTATTGGCTAATTGGGAGCAAAATGAACAATTAAGTGTAACCCAGAGACCCCTTGAACGGTCTAGACATCTAACACACCTTATGCAAAGGGTATGCGCAAAAATTGGGATACCCGCGCAAGTAGGGGTAATGCACAGGGCAAAAACTGGGGCCACATTAGCCATGACAGAGACTGGTGTGAGGAAACTACCACCGGGTCTGTATTGGTCCGCCGGAGCTCAGCTCTGGAAAAATAAAGAAAAATTTCCAGGAATTAATGCTCATAAGGTTAACCCACGTGTTCGCATACAAGTGTTAATAACCCGCCGGGTAACGGGATGCAAAGACACAGCTAACACATCTCTCTACGCGGCTGGGTGTAAAGAGGCTAAACAAATCTTCTAGCTAAAGAACATGAAGAATACCCACTGATATAATGGTCCAGTATGGCACTTATAGTCTGTAGGAGGTGGTGACTGTCTCAAGATTCAATTTTGTAACAAAGCCCCCCCTCATAAAGACGCCGGCCCTTGAAATATTTTAGTAGAATAGCCCAGGGCAGGAATATACGAGATCTGATTTTTTAACGAATTGTCCCAAACGATCGTCGTAAAAATAGAAGGCGGCGATACTGAAAGTATCACCCAATTAAGGTTAATCGAAATTGAATTTGTTTATAAATTCCTTAGTTCCTCCACTTAGGGGCACCCGCCGGGTGTGGGAATCGATTTGGTTAAACCTCACTGATCCTTCAATTGCCGTAAGAGTAAAGGCAGCGATACACAGAGTATCACTCAAATGGATTGGTTAACTATATGAGACCTAAGTCGTTTTATCCCACCCTGCTCAGGTGCACCCGCCGGGTGAGAAGTCTAAAAGTTAACCCCACAAGTTCCTGACCCCACTTCTTTGTAAAAGATCGCCGGGGAGGAACGCCTAAACAACAGCTAGGTTTTCCATGTGGTTGTCGTAAACCAGGTAGAAAAACCTATAAAAAACGAGTGTTCTCAAGAACGTCGTTTCTTTAAATATATCTAAATATATATGTAAGGATGGGTACAGCCATCCCGCCGGGAATTTAAAGGAGGCCTGAAACCAGGCACCCACAGAGACGCAGTCCTGGAGAGCCACAGACACCTCCCCATGCCGGGGAACCAGCCAGAGTTAAAAACCACGTGTGGCCCAACACTGCTCATCGGTCAGGATTTTTCATGGTGAAACCGAGAAAAACCCGCCGGAAGGCAAACCCCACCCTGAACAGACACCATCTGAACAATACGACACGAGGAGAGACACGCACGACTAACCAAGGTCACAACATAATCCGTGGAATTAGCCAATACACAACTAAACCAGGAAACAAATATAGTCCGAGGAATTAGCCAATACACAACTAAAACCCGGATACACATGACACAGTAGGGCATATTTATAAAATAAATAATAACACTAGACATGTGGCAAAGCTACGAGCGGCTGGCTAGGCCTAGGTAGACGGCATGAAAATAGTTGAAATATAAACACACACTGGAATATCACAACAGGAACCACCGCCAACACACCACCGAAGCGATAACTTCCCACCCCGGGAAGCCTGACACGGACCCAGAAAAAACTTCACTAAGTGAAGAAAAATACGCTGGGAACGTCAGCAAACACACAGCTTACCTCATCAGAAGGATAAAAGGCAGCAATAATTAACGCGTAATGAAAGCCGCCTGCATCACCAACTAACACAACTGTGAAAAGTTCACGTGTCCACAACAGGACCACGAGGGTACATCCGAAATAGATGCCCCATACATACGACCCAAAATACACTGCACTGCGGGCAACCAGCCCAGGACACTCCTGCTACGCCTATCCTAACCTTACTCGATACATCCTAGAGTAAACAAATGAGAAAAAACTCACTAGGGACGCAACGAATGCGGAACCAGCGGAGCCTGAAAGGTACGTCCGGGCAGGCTGAGCGCAGAGCAAAGAAGGAGGAATGACGCCTGATTCAGCGTCTGGTCAGAAATCCACACAAGTACATCCACGATATGATGGAAAGCTTATTGGATAGTTATTCTTATTTTCTTTTTGTTTTTATTTTTTACGAAGTTTTTTCGTAGTGAGAACCCAATTCATAATGACTGAAGCCATGAGTGAGGTCGCGTGCGCTCATGATGAAGGCTCCTCAGTTTTTAAATGCTCTGCGCGGTAGATTCAAACTACGGCGGATTAGTGTTTGAAGAGGATGCCTTATGTAATAGGCATGTTCGTCAATGATGGAGGGGCCACTAATAAATTCAGCTCTGTGTGACAATGGTGCCACCAGAATGTCACCATTGTCACACATGTGACGCCTCCCGGCGCTGGCAGAATGGTTGCGTGGGGCATTGCAGCTCGCTAGCGCTCGCCAGGATGGGGGGATAGGCTACAGTTGTCCTAGAATGATCTGCTTTATTTCATTAGGGTCGTGTTGCCACAGACAGTCTAGAAATGGTCTTTGTTTTGGTCTGTGACCGCGCCTTATATTTTATATTCACTATAATATAAATGTTGCTTGTGTGGGAAGCGAGCGAGAGAGAGAGAGCGAGCGAGCAGGGTGGGGGAGGTGAGTGTTGCTTTTCCTCCTCCTCCCTCCTCCCTCCCGGAGGAGTTGTTCGCCCGCATGGTCTTTTCTCTCAATTTTGATTGGCTGGTGGTTCCTGGCGCCTTCTGCAGGCCTGCTGCCGGGTGAAGTAGCGGCCTGTGATTGGCTGACCACCGTGCCTTTGTGTGGGATCCTGGAGGGGTCCAGAGGAGCTATTCTCCTCAGAACTTGCTTGACACGCGTATCGTCTACATCCTTTGCAATTCTGTCCCCCATACTCGCCACTTTGCATACTATTTCTCTCTCTCGACTTCTCCTTTCTCATTCTCTAATCTTTATTAAACTCAACATCCCTTCTGGTTTCAGCATAGACGTTCACCGTCGGCCAGTCGTATTGTACGCGAAGCTCTCAGATATTTCTATGTATTAGGCTTTAATGAGGTTTGGAGAGACGGACTTTTCCGTGTGTGTCCTCTCTCGGGAAGGTTGTAGACCGGTATATGTCTCCCTGGCAGGGTGTTGAGTGATTCTGCTTAGTTATTTAAAGCTAGACTGGGGGTAAGGTTACTGTGTCGTTGTCTCCGATGTGTGCAGTGTTAGCTAAGCCCTGCACGACATCGACAGGTGCTGTGGGAGCCTAGGTTGTCTTCGGCCCTCGGGTGGGTTTACTTTGCGAGCACACCACTGTGGTGTGAGAGGGCCATAGCCTATCCCTCACAACATAGTGCTGCCTCTTTGTGTTGACTTCTGAGGGATCGCCAGGATAGAACTAGGTACTAGAGACCTAGATTTATCAAGAGAGCATCCCCGTCATATAACGTAATCTTCATTATACCACCTTCGGACAACGTTAGGCTACGAGCCGCATGCTCACCCATTGTTGCCCTGCCTTGATACCCCAGCTAGAATTTATTAACCGAGCAGATACTGGTTAGAGATAAGCCCCCATTATTATAGGTATGCCACATTATTATTCACTGCACTTTTGAGCCGAGGTTGTTGTTGAGTTGCACAACCCTAGTAGGCTGTTGCGTTGTGTCACGAAGCATTTCTTTAGTTGTCGAGCATTACTACCTTTGCGCAGTCTTTATTATTCGCCTGCCTATTATTACTATATGTCCTAGCATTTATTGTGACCCGTATTCTGCATTATAATTGTTCAAGATTCTTTACGAACATCTTCCCAGCATCAGACTTATTTCAGAAGTTTCCAGTTGATGTTGCAGGACTAGCATTGCACTTTCTTTAATACAGGAGTGCCAGTTATTTGAGTATCTACCGTAACGTTAATTAATCACGTTAACTATCTTTTCTTTGTGTAACCTAAACGAGTAATCTTTTACTGTTTGAGAATAGGCTGTTTCATCGAGCGTCAGCCTAGTGTGTGTGCACCAGTTACCGAGTCATAGGATACCTCGTGGTCCAGGCACGACTCAGGGCGGTAATGGTGTTTTGTTTTCCAGTGTTTAAGGCAGGGGTTGGATCTAGTGTTACCGTTGTTGCATTTTGCCATTATCTAGTCCAATGTTGAAGAGCCCTGTGTCTTTGAGAACCTGGATCGTAACAAATGGCGACCTAGCTCAGGATCTTGTGAACTAAGAGATAATTGCAGGATTGTTGTGGTCATTTGTTTTATTGAGGAATATAGTGGGCACGTTAATTTTTTTTGGCAAAGTAGTATAGCACTTGAGAGTCTTCAGACATTTTTGGCAAGTGAATAGTGCTACATAAGAGTTTGGGGTACTTCTTTTCTGAATATTGTGGTGAGAAATTTTTGTGAGCATCATGTCTTATACCGGGTCAGAGGAGAATGGAGACACAGTACGTAATGTCGAGACTGAGGAACAACAGTATGATGAAAGGGTTAATCGGGTGAACTGTGAGGAGGATGCTAGGATATTTTTGCAATGGCCTGTTACTGCCGAGCGGTTGGAGGGTATGGATCGGTACGGTCTTCAATGCCTGGCCACAGCTATCGGTCATGCGGTTACTAGCAGCATGACCAAGGATAACTTGATAACGTGTGTACTGGGCAGGGTGACTGGTGAGCGAGATGGGTTGAGTGCTCAGAGCCCTTCGGCCATGCTTCCCCTACACTCGACTCCCAGCCATCCCAGTAGTTTGCCGACCCCGGGTACACTTCCGCAGTTGGGTGGTGACTGGCAGGGTGGGTTGCCCCTGGGGGGACCACCGGTAATTTCAAACATTGTAGCACCTTCACCTCCTCAAGGGTTATCTCCAGAATTATTGCTTCAGCTCGAATTAGCTAAGATCGAAGAGAGAAAGGCTATCAGGGCAGGTGAGCTCCAGCAGCAAATAGAATTAGCCAAGATAGAAGAGAGAAAAACTATCAGTCATGAGCACATAGAGCTAGCAAAAATTCAAGCTGAGTCGACTAGGTACTGTGCCGACATGGACGTAGAGAAGTCGCGAGTAGAGGCAACGGGACAGCGACTTGGGGCTGGTAACCGTGTTCATGAGCAGTCTCTCTCGCACTTATTGAAACTGGTTCCGGTGTTTGATGAGAGTGGTGTAACAGAATTTTTCACACGCTTTGAGAAGAAGTGCCAGATCCACCAGTGGCCTGGGGAGAAGTGGGCAGCCCTTGTTTCCTTTAGACTTGTGGGCAAGGGACTCAGGGCTTATGATGCATTGCCGATAGAGTCGTGTATTATCTACGAGGAAATCAAGGAGGCTGTCCTGAGAGCATACGAACTACAACCAGAGACGTACAGGTTGAAGTTCCGGGGTGTTACCAAGGGTCGGGAGAGCACCTTTTTGGAGCATGCCCGGGAGCTGTCCGATGCTTTTGGGAATTGGCTGAGGTCGGAGAAAGCTACTACGTTTGACGACATTAAACAGTTGGTGCTTTTAGAGCAGTTTTTCAAATGCACGGGCGGCGACCTGACGTTAAACCTTAAAGAAAAGCAACCAAAAACTCTACAGGAGGCAGCTGAGATGGCTGACCTCCGGCTATCACTAATTCGTGGGTGCGGGTCTGCCCAGCGTAGTGAGGCAGGTAACAAGGGGCGTGACGCCCCACCCCCCCGAGTTAGTGATATACCTTATGCAAACAAGTACAAGAGCCATGATACCAAGACTGACCACAAGACTAGCACCGTCCCATTTAAGAAGGGGCCGGGCCCTTCCCAGTACCAAGGGAAGCCCAAAGGGGAGTTGGAGTGTTATCATTGTTATGAAAAGGGGCACTTTGCAAGAGTCTGTCCTAGCAAACCACCTACAGCAGCTGTGTCTTTGGCCTGCAACATTGGTGTGTCTCCGAAGTCATCTGAGTTTGCCCGGGGCAGTTCGTCAGAGGCTGAGGCACAGCCAATGCAGAAGCACCTGGGAGGCTCGAACCCTGCTCAGGATGTTTTTTGCGACCATAGAGGGCGGGGTTGCGTGATGTGGGCGGGGCGCAAGCATGGAGTAGAGGTCTTGCGTGATACAGGTGCTTCCCAGACTCTGATGAAAAACTTGACTGGCTACCCTATAAACGCGGCTCGGGTGGTGGTGGTGCAGGGTATTAATGCAACTCGGTCATACCCGCTGGTGCGGTTGGAGTTGGAGGTGGATGGTGTGGCACGTGAATTGGATGTCGGGATTGTGGAGAAACTGCCAGTGGAGGGCGTCGACCTTCTTCTCGGCAACGACTTTGCAATGCCCGCTTCTGAGGTTCTACCCTTAGTCGTTGCCGAGAGGCCGGCCGACGTGAGTAGGGAAGAGCAAGAGTGGGTCGAGCGGTGCCAGACACAACCCATGGCGTGTGATGTCACCCGAGCTTGGGCAGCTAAAGTGTCACAGCCTAGTCCTCCGGCTTCAGACCAGCGGAGGAACGATCAACAGGAGGAGGCTAAAGCTGGAGTTGGTTTTAAGAGTTTTGACCTGGGTGATTCAGTATTAGCACCATTACTTAATTCTGGAGTAGCCCCTGGGCCTGTCATCGAGAGTGACGAGGCTCCACGACAGCAACGTTATGTACATCGAGAGAGACAGAGGGAGCAGCCCAGTATCGGGGAAGGTCATGCATTGCTCCGGGAGCAGTTAGATCGCTTGGCACCCTCAGATATACGTCGGTTGCAACTAGAGGACCCTGAGCTCCAAACGTGTGCTAATGGAGCTGTAGAGCTCGACGAGGATGGCGATGCACAGCCAGGAGATTTTTTTTATTTAGAAGGCATCCTCTATAGGCGTTTTCAAGACCCTAAACGTAGTTGGCAAGAGGGGTCCAGAGTAGTGGACCAGTTGGTGGTGCCACGGGAGTGCAGGGATAGCCTACTGAGGTTGGCGCATGACATACCACTGGCAGGACATCTAGGGGTGAGAAAAACGGTGGCGGCTTTAGAAAAATTGTTTTGGTGGCCGGGGTTGAAGGGGCAGGTGGTAACCTGGATAGCAAGGTGTCATACGTGCCAGAGGGTTGGAAAACCTAACCAAACAATTCCGAGAGCCCCGTTGCACCCCATTCCTGTCAGTGGACCGCCCTTCAGTAAGGTCATCATTGATATGGTCGGACCCCTAACCCCTACTAGTGCCGGTAATAAATTTCTATTAACTATCATGGATGTGGCCACTCGTTATCCTGATGCATATCCAATGAGAAATGGCACAGCGAAAACTGTTGTCCGGAACCTGCTCTTGTATTGCTCGCAAGAGGTTTTTGTTCGCGGCAAGAGAAGTACCTGGAGAGAGTCTCGGTTTGAGCGGGCTAAAGAGGTGTGCGGGTTTGTGGTGGATGGCAGTACTTACCGTTGCAACGTGGTGCCGTATGGTCTGAAAAATGCACCGGCCACTTTCCAGAGCTTAATGAACGACATCGTAGCAGACATCCCAAACTGTACTGTCTACCTTGATGACGTGATCATTTATGACAACGATTTCCAAAGTCACTGTGAGCACATAGAAGCCTTATTTAGTCAACTTAGTAGGGCAGGCTTGGTGGTTAATCTGGGCAAGTGTGATTTTGTGCAAGCCACGGTGCAGTATCTGGGGTTTGTGGTTGGGTTAGGGCAGGTGAGCCCGCCCCAACGGAAGATACAGGCTATCGACTTGTTCCCCAGGCCGACCACCAAGCGGCAGATCATGAGATTTTTGGGCATGATTGGGTATTACCGCCGCTTTATAAGAGGTTATTCTACTGTGTTAGCTCCTTTGACAGATCTACTAGCTAAAGATAAAAGTTCCGCTGGGCACCTGAGTGTGAGCAGGCGTTTCGAGTAGTTAAACACCTTTTATGCACTCGCCCTATCCTCAGGGCCCGGACTTTGAACGACCATTTCAGTTGGCGACTGATGCCAGCGGAGTAGGGGCTGGTGCCGTACTTTTGCAGACAGACGAGGAAGGTCTTGAGCATCCAGTCAGTTTCTTTTCAATTTTTTTTAATTCAGCACAGAAAAACTATTCGGTTGTTGAAAAGGAACTGCTGGCAATCGTGTTAGTGCTCAGACACTTTGAGGTCTATGTTCCTGCCTATGGGCCAGTCATGGTAGTGTATACCGACCACCACCCGCTTAAATTCCTCAATCAATTCCACAACCGGAATATGAGGCTGACCAGATGGTCGCTCATGTTGCAAGAGTACAACTTAGACATTCGCCATATTGCCGGTTGTGAGAATGTGATTGCGGACTGTTTGTCGCGGGTGGAGGATTCGGGGTAGGCTACCACAGTATGTTGGTATAGCCTCCTGTCTTGGCTCGCGGTGTATTTTTGCGCTGGTGCTTGTTGGCTCGTGTGTGTAGCATCAGCGTAGGGTCGCAGGGCAGGAGTTGTTGGCTTTGATTAGACGAAAATTAGGCTACATCTATAGTAGCCGCCAAAAACAACATTAAAATAAAATATGAAAAATTAAATAAAAACTCTTTCTTTTTAATAATTAATTTTAAGATAATATTGTAGCTGAGTACTGAGTGCAGATGATTTTCTCTCAGTAGGCTGTGCTTCTTAAAGCTTGCTCTGGGAGCACAATGTTATGAATTAATGTATTATGTTTGGGAAGGGTGATAAGATTTTTTTTTTATATAAATGTTGTTGTATTTTTTTGAGGAGACTGAGCTTGCATTCCATGAGTGGCAGAGTGGTTAGGAGTGGCAGATTCTAGCGACATTCTGCCTGTTCAGATATGGGCTCATGGTTGAGTGTCCCATATCTTGGGGGGGGGTGTGACGCCTCCCGGCGCTGGCAGAATGGTTGCGTGGGGCATTGCAGCTCGCTAGTGCTCGCCAGGATGGGGGGATAGGCTACAGTTGTCCTAGAATGATCTGCTTTATTTCATTAGGGTCGTGTTGCCACAGACAGTCTAGAAATGGTCTTTGTTTTGGTCTGTGACCGCGCCTTATATTTTATATTCACTATAATATAAATGTTGCTTGTGTGGGAAGCGAGCGAGCGAGCAGGGTGGGGGAGGTGAGTGTTGCTTTTCCTCCTCCTCCCTCCTCCCTCCCGGAGGAGTTGTTCGCCCGCATGGTCTTTTCTCTCGGTTTTGATTGGCTGGTGGTTCCTGGCGCCTTCTGCAGGCCTGCTGCCGGGTGAAGTAGCGGCCTGTGATTGGCTGACCACCGTGCCTTTATGTGGGATCCTGGAGGGGTCCAGAGGAGCTATTCTCCTCAGAGCTTGCCTGACACGCATATCGTCTACATCCTTTGCAATTCTGTCCCCCATACTCGCCACTTTGCATACTATTTCTCTCTCTCGACTTCTCCTTTCTCATTCTCTAATCTTTATTAAACTCAACATCCCTTCTGGTTTCAGCATAGACGTTCACCGTCGGCCAGTCGTATTGTACGCGAAGCTCTCAGATATTTCTATGTATTAGGCTTTAATGAGGTTTGGAGAGACGGACTTTTCCGTGTGTGTCCTCTCTCGGGAAGGTTGTAGACCGGTATATGTCTCCCTGGCAGGGTGTTGAGTGATTCTGCTTAGTTATTTAAAGCTAGACTGGGGGTAAGGTTACTGTGTCGTTGTCTCCGATGTGTGCAGTGTTAGCTAAGCCCTGCACGACATCGACAGGTGCTGTGGGAGCCTAGGTTGTCTTCGGGTGGGTTTACTTTGCGAGCACAGCACTGTGGTGTGAGAGGGCCATAGCCTATCCCTCACAACATAGTGCTGCCTCTTTGTGTTGACTTCTGAGGGATCGCCAGGATAGAACTAGGTACAGTAAACTTCCGTTAATCCGAAGGGCAGCGGACCGGCTCTCGTTCGGATTAGTGGATTTTTCGGATTATCGGACTTTACCCCTATGAACCTGTGTATGACGAAAACATTGAGACATTAGGCCACCCAAATGACACAATGGTGCACACACACATATCATATGTTCATGAAATCACTTCAAAAGTTTACCATTGTCATTGTAGCCTATTAACTACTTCAAAACATTCAGATTAATGGTCAAAGGAATCTGCTGATATAAACGTCTTCTTCTTCTTCCGTCTACTAGCGAGTTTGTCTTGCCCTTGAAGATCAGATGTGGTTCGGGAAGTAATGCCTTAACAACGGCACTTCCCTGAGAGGTTCTTGTAATTTTCCTTTTGTGATTTTCCTTTTGTGACGTGCTCTGTTATATTATATTGTATTGAAAGCACCCTTGTTTGTCTTGAAAGCACCCTTGGGATGCTCCGATCACTGAACTATAAATAGTAGCGTATCGGAACATCCAAAGGTGCGTTTCAAGCTCAAGACTAATACGTCCAAAGGTGCGTTTTCAAGCTCAAGACTGAATGCGCTTGCAGAAAATGCGGTGCAAGCCAGTAGCGCATCGGAGCGTCCCAAGGATGCGTTCAAGAGCAAACAAACTCTCTAGCAGACGATGTGGAAGAAGAAGAAGACGAAGGTGTTTACGATTATATCAGTAGCTTCCTTTGACCATTAATCTGAATGTTTTGAAGTAGATAATAGGCTACAATGACAATGGTAAACTTTTAAAGTGAATTCATGAACATATGATATGTGTGTGCTCCATTATGTGTCATTTGAGTGGCCTAATGCCTCAAAAAGGGGACTTTGGGACTTCTTGAAATTCGGACCATCGGGTGAATTCGGATTTGGCCTCAAATTGAAAAATTCGGACTATTGGGAGATTCGAATCATCGGTCGTCGGATTAACGGACTTTTACTGTACTAGAGACCTAGATTTATCAAGAGAGCATCCCCGTCATATAACGTAATCTTCATTATACCACCTTCGGACAACGTTAGGCTACGAGCCGCATGCTCACCCATTGTTGCCCTGCCTTGATACCCCAGCTAGACTTTATTAACCGAGCAGACACTGGTTAGAGATAAGCCCCCATTATTATAGGTATGCCACATTATTATTCACTGCACTTTTGAGCCGAGGTTGTTGTTGAGTTGCACAACCCTAGTAGGCTGTTGCGTTGTGTCACGAAGCATTTCTTTAGTTGTCGAGCATTACTACCTTTGCGCAGTCTTTATTATTCGCCTGCCTAATATTACTATATGTCCTAGCATTTATTGTGACCCGTATTCTGCATTATAATTGTTCAAGATTCTTTACGAACATCTTCCCAGCATCAGACTTATTTCAGAAGTTTCCAGTTGATGTTGCAGGACTAGCATTGCACTTTCTTTAATACAGGAGTGCCAGTTATTTGAGTATCTACCGTAACGTTAATTAATCACGTTAACTATCTTTTCTTTGTGTAACCTAAACGAGTAATCTTTTTCTGTTTGAGAATAGGCTGTTTCATCGAGCGTCAGCCTAGTGTGTGTGCACCAGTTACCGAGTCATAGGATACCTCGTGGTCCAGGCACGACTCAGGGCGGTAATGGTGTTTTGTTTTCCAGTGTTTAAGGCAGGGGTTGGATCTAGTGTTACCGTTGTTGCATTTTGCCATTATCTAGTCCAATGTTGAAGAGCCCTGTGTCTTTGAGGACCTGGATCGTAACACACAGTTCTTACTATTCATCACATTTTTTGCATTTGTCCCATGTACGACCCTGAAAGACGGCGCTTCTTGCGACGCACCTCTTTAAAGGACATCCTTTCTGACTCAGATTCATTCTCTTTCATAGCCATCCGTCATTTCTTGAAAGCTCTTAATCTATATGATGACATCTGACCAGTGACCTATATGACTTGACTTACTAACTCCCCGCCAAACACTAGCCCTGTTAGAATCGAAGGGTTGTACATAAAGGCTATAATAAGTCTACAGTAATAGAAACAAACAATAGCCATTGCTTACCTTAAAATTAAATGATTAGCAAGTGTCCAGGATACGCAATTACTGCGTATCCTTGACACTTGGGTTAAGCATTTAATTTGTTTCTATTACTGTAGACCTATTATAGCCTTTATGTACATCCCTTCGATTCTAACAGAATTCGTAATATTTGGGCATTAGGCCTATTTCTTTTTCATGTGCGTTTATTTGAACTTATATGAACATGAAGACTGATAATAGAAGTTGGGACAGCAATTGGGTGTTGGAAAACTTATATTTTCGGCGCCCAGTCGTATTCTGGGTAGGCCAACCGAGAGACAAACATCTTCCCCCTGCAACATCTCGCAAGCAAGTAATATGAAGTTAATAAAAATAAATGAAACTGCCATCGTTCAAAGAACGAACTACTGGATACGAGAGTGCACCAACAACAACAGCTGAGCGGCGCCGGCCTAGTCTGGCGGCAGAGGAGGGTGGCGCGGAGTAGGGAGGGGGGTGGCAGGGAATACGAAAAACAGCATTTTTACACCACTCTTCAACCGCAATCCAGGTATTGTGGAGTAAATTCGCGATTTAGGACTTTGAGTACCTTTTGGACACCTCGACGCGGATTAGGGTAAACGCGGACTGAGGATACGTGTATTGAGGGGACTGATTGTAGGTCCCTCCACGTCAGTGAGCCGCCATTAGGCGAGTTTGAAGTATGTTTTACATGGTGTTACGACCGGCACAACGAAATAAACAAGGGCACTTAATATTGGACTATAAGATAGGCTAGATCTGCAACAACGGTACGCTAATTCCAAACCCTCGAACTATTAAGCCGGTGAACAAAACACTTGAACCCTCCAGAGTTAATCTACTGGATAACGGGGTATCAATTAACTGGGTTAAGTGTACTTCTACAAAGGCTTTCCGGTGACGGCAAAGCCTACTCACAACAAGAGTAATTACGTTAATAAAAAGCTCTCCAGTAATAACAATGCTTAAATAAACTATGACAAGATTTAATAAAAGGTTATATGCTTACGTTATCTTTAGTGTGAGTCTGAACTCAACACTAAACTCTTCAATGCTCTATGAAAACACTTGAAGTCTAGTCTTACAGCAAACAGATATGGAATCTTCTGAAAAACGTCTGATGCTCTAAGATGCTCGTCGAATATAGAACAGGAATAATGCAGGGGCATGACACCAAAGCGTGTATCCTAGATACACCAAAGAGTAGGATACATATATATGAAACAAGAGAGTGCAACAACTCTGTGACAGCACTAACAACAGTAACTCAAAAACAGTACTTCCTTAGCCAAAGTAACAGCCATACTGGGTTGTGCACTATGCATCAACCTAGGCTAAAACAATACGTGAATAATTGCTAAAGCATACGCAGTTAAAGTTAATAAACAAAATGCTGTCTTCTTACTAATAAAGTCTAGCAGTGGCATAAAGGTACAGGGAGCCTAGGCAGAGCTCAAGCATGCTCGCAGCCTACTGTCTCCCCTGAACAGATTTCCCTTATCTATACGTTAAGTGACTAGGAGGCTCTCTTGGTAAGTCCAGACCTCAAGTATCTGGTCTTACCCTGGCGCTCCTCAAAGGTCAACAAAATGAGTTAGCAAGTATACAAGCAAGAGTAGGCAAAAGCCCTTCGCTTGTATACTGCTAAGCTCGCAAAGGAAAATATGCACAAGGGTGTACTACAGGCTACCTAGCTCCGTCGAAGTCGTACAGGCTCTGACTTGCCATATACATAACTCAGACAACGACCAAAGATACCCTCCACTGTCTAGCATTAAATAGTAATAAAGAACAACCAAATAATTAGAAGCACCCAACAATATGAATCCCTGTGACTGTGATTCTAATAACATCTAAAGCTAGTGCAAAACATATATGTGAGAACAGGCGCTGGTAATACGACTGGCCGACTATGGAAGTCGTATGCGAGAACCAGAAGGGATGGGTAATTGAATAAAGATAAGAAGTATGGAAAAGAAGAAGTTCAGAAAGAGAAACAGTAGTAAAGGGGGTTAGATTTGAGACAGAATGCGAGGGACATGTAGGACCAAGCGCGCAATACCATGCTCTGCGGGAGTCAGGAGGGTAGGAGCCCGACCACTGGGCTAGGAGGGCGGCGTCCAACCACAGGCCACTACGTCACATGACAAGCTGACGTCATATACCACGCCAGGCCCGCCGTCCAATAGCAAGCGGGCGGGCCCACCGAGCGAGGAATACACACGTACATACGCACACACAATGCCTCTTCGCTCTCCCCTCCGACTCTCTTTCTCTCTCTCACGCGCTGCATGTTATAAACACTACTATGGATATAAAATACTTCTAAGTGTCACAGACAAGAATAAAGGCAACCACTGATCTGTCTGTGACAACATGAATACTAAGAAAGAAAGAACATCGTTCTATGATTATTATAGCCCATTTCACTGCCGTGGCGAGTGCTAGCGAGTCACGAGTACATTATGGCAAGCTGGCCAGCATAACAATGGGGTGCCTGCTCTGAATAGCCCCCAACCACAGTTGTTGGCTGTGGGCCTAGCCTTTGCCCAGAGGGGCTTAACCTGCAAGGCAGCAGGCAGTTTGTGTGGGGGTTTGCTCCCCTAGACAGGTTGCCGACCACGGCTGACGAGTCCTGTCTACCTGGATTGTGTAGGGTTGTCACCCCTAGATGGGTTGCCGACCAAGGCTAATGAGTCCTATCCACCCGGTGTGTGGAGTAAGGAGAAGAGGGAGGGGAGTGAAGGGTACAGCATGGTGGACAGAAAAGGTAAAAATAGCTGTGGAAGACAAGAAGAAAGCGTATAGAGAGTGGTTGGGTAGTAGAGGGAATGAAGATTTGGAGAGACAGAAACGAGCGAGGTACGTGGAGAAAAAGAGAATGGTGAAGAGAGTAGTGAAGGAAAGTAAGAGAAAAGAAGATGAGGAATTTGGAAGGAATCTGAGTGTAAAATGGAGGGAGTGTAAGAAACTGTTCTGGAAAGAAGTCAAGAAAGTTAGGGAAGGTAGCAAGGGAAACAGTATGGGTGTGAAAGATAAGAATGGGCGAGTGCTAGCCGAGAAGCAAGAGAAAGTCGAAAGATGGAGGGAGTACTTCAACGAATTGCTGAATGTAAGGAATGAAGCGCCAGCAAACATAGTTGGATGGGGTATGGGAGGGAGAAGAAGAGAAGTAGTGGAGGAGGAGGTGGGGATCAGGAGGTCAGAAGTGTGTGAAGCCATGAAAAGAGTGAAGTTGGGGAAAGCACCAAGAATAAATGGAGTGTGTGGGGAAATGCTGAGGTATGGTGGTGAGATAGTGATCGAATGGGTATGGAAAATGTGCAAACTAGCATGGGAGAAGGGGAGTGCACCTGATGACTGGAAGACAGGCATAATAGTCCCCCTATACAGTATAAGGGTAAAGGGTAAAGAGGAGTGTGTGGTAACCACTGAGGAATATGTCTTCTAAGCGTAGTAGGGAAGGTGTACAGTAGGGTAGTGATCGAGAGAGTGAGAGCGAGAACGGAGAAATGGATAGGCGACGAGCAGGGCAGTTTTAGGAAGGGAAGAGGACAGGCTGGGAAATTAGGTATAGCCCGGCAGCCCGGCTAGCCCGGATATGTTGCCGGGCAAGTGCTTTTTAATGTTGGTCTGCCCGGCAGTTGCCCGGGGGACAAGTCAAATTTTTTGCCTTTTAACCCTTGAAAAATGCTAAAATAAATATAAAAACAAACATACACACTTTCCATAAATATAAATAAAGTATAAGAGACAGACAGATGTATCTACTATTTCCACTTTCAACGACCATTGGTTACTGGTAACGTAACGGCTGGTTTTCGATTCACGTTAATTTCACGTCACTATTCTCTCTATCTCCCCCCCCGTAGGCCTACATATAACCGTTGGACGGTTGGATAGAGAGGAGGTACTTCCGAATAGTCGCCGCTCTTTATCAATAACATTAGTGTTTTAATTGTCGCCGGGGAAGCACGTGTTTATTGAGAAAATCTACTATAATGAGTGTGTCTTAAGAAACAACAGGCTACCTTGACAAGATTCTTGACACTAAAACAACCACCATCAACAAGTACAACTAGGTAAAACCGTTGTTTTAAAATAGTTTGTTAACTTTTTTGTACCGGTATCTAGCCTAGTCAGTCTGTCAGACAATAGATTTCTCTTATTGACTCGCCTCTTAAGTGAAAATTGTTGGTAAGCTACTCCACCTATGTTTTCTACCTAAGATATTTACTTAATGTTACAAAAATGTGTTTATAAACAATCTTAAGGATTTAGTTACACTATTTTTAATACAAAAATATATATATGATACTCTGCAGTCTCTGTTTTCCTACTGTACAATGTAAAGTATGCCTAGGCCTAAATAAAACTATATTTATTGCCAGACAACTTGATCCCTGAGGGGATGGGCACAAACTAAGGTCCAGCATCGAGGCAACGTTCAGTTCGATCGATTTTGTATATTGTTTCGTGGGAGGGTTGGTAATTGATAATGTCTAACCGCGAATTATTATTTGTGTATGGGGGTGCAAGTGAAATGTGTGTTATCATCTTGTTGGAATGGCTGTGGTGGTGAATTTAGTTTGTAACCAGTGTAATCAATTCGATCATGCTGATCAGGGTCTTGTATTCACGTTGTAAATACAACACTGGTCTACTTCACCCCTAATGTCTGCCATTGCAGACATTGGTTGGGAGGCCATGGGCTTAAGTAATAAGTACCGAGTGTCGAATGTCGATTAAAGATGACTTTATCATTCACTTTCTGGACATATTTCTATTTTCTATATACAAAAAAAAAAAAAAAAAAAAAATCAGCCATATTTATTATCATAAACTAAAGCTAGTCCTTCGCATTCATTAGAGATGTGAACCATGAATTTTGTAATATAATATCTACACTTACACTTACACACACACACACACATACATACAGACAGACAGACAGACAGATAGATAGATAGATAGATAGTTATTTATTTAGTTCAGATTTCAGAATGAGTTTTCTGCAGAGGTTTACCTTACTTAATATTCAACATGAGTATGATTTCATAAGTTTCCTATAATATAACTGTACACTGACAGCTTATTACTTACTGGTACCGTATTAGTTATTTTTGACATATTAATTAGATAACTAATCATCTGATGGTATTGCATTGTTTGTAACTTTGTCACTGTCTTTATATGCTAACTTGTGAAAGCTATTTTTTTGCTATGTGCAACCTTTGTATTCCCTTAAGAAAAAAAATCTATTGAATAAAACAAAATAACTAAAAAACATTATATACTGTATATACAGTATATAGCATAATTTGTATTAATTCAACAAATTCCATATTCAGGGCAAGTACAAAAATATCAGGGCAAGTAAGGAATATATCAGGGCAAGTAAATTTCTGAATTCACTAGCCCGGGGCAACTAGATCTGGAACACTAATTTCCCAGCCTGGAAGAGGATGTGTAGATCAGATTTTTACCCTGAAATGTGTTGTGGAGAAATATCTGGAGAAGCAACAAAAGTTGTATGTTGCCTTCATGGACTTGGAGAAGGCCTATGACAGAGTGGATAGAGAAGGTACGTATGTGGAAAGTACTTAGAATATACGGATTAGATGGCAAGTTGCTGAAAGCAGTGAAGAGCATGTATGAGGGTGCAAAGGTGGCAGTACGTGTGGAGAATGAGCAGAGCGAGTTCTTTGATCTGAATGTTGGGTTGAAACAGGGGTGTGTGATGTCCCCATGGTTGTGTACAGTCGGCCCTCGGGTAACGCGGCTTTTGGTGCCGCGGTTTTGCTCTAACACGGGTACCCCAAATGTGCCGAGTCAGCATCTAGCACGGTTTTGTTTCGGTAACGTGCATGGGGTTGTGGCCGGTGGTCGGCATCTCTCGGCCGGTGACGTCAGACTCGGGTGTGCTCGGTGCGTGTCGTTTCCCGCCAAGTCAGTGTGCTGCCGCGTCTACCCATGATTACCAGTGTCCGTGCAAAACGTCTCTGTTTTCGCTAGTTTTGCCGCAACCATGCCTCCCCCCAACAAGCGTCGGAAGTTTACGTATGCTGAGAAGCTGGAGATAGTCAAGAAGGTGGAAGGTGGAGCAAAGAAGGCTCATATTGCTCATAAAAATGGGGTTAACGAGTCGACTATTAGAACCATCTTCAAGGATAGAGAGAAGATCCGCAAAGTTTTGAAGGGACACTCTGGTCAAGCTAGTCTGCATGCCTTCAAAGTTGCTAACCCTGTGCTCAAGACTACGGAGAAACTTGTGGGTAGATATATAGATCGGCAAAGAAGGAATGGGATACCGCTCGATGGCAAGGTTATTCGTCAGGAGGCTAAACTTTTATATCAACAAGTGGCCACCAAGTTAAACGAGCGTCACCCGCCACCATTCCAAGCTTCCCACGGCTGACTGTGGTCATTCATTAGGCGTCAGAAGATGAAGAATGTGAGAATAACACGAGAGGCAGCTAGTGCAGATACAGCAGGAGCAAATTAATTCCCTGCCTATTTACGCCAAGTTATAGAAGAAGGTGGATATACGGCAGACCAAATATTCAACGCTGATGAGACTGGTTTTTATTGGAAGTCTATGCCCAAGCGTACCTACATCCATAAGAAGCAGAAGAGTGCCAAGGGCTTTAACCCTCGGAATCCAGGAGGCCTCATATGAGGCACAAAAAAATATTGGCAGGAATCCGGGAGGCCTCATATGAGGCAAAATGCGCGGCTAAAAATCACCGCTAAAATCATCATAACTCGGCAACCACGTGTCGTAGCGATGTCATCTCAACGGCAGTCTACAGACAACAAGATGTTCTACAATTTGCAAACAAAATTACTGCTTTAGGTGGTTTCAATCAGTAGCTACTGAATTATGAAACTTGACTGTACGAAAATGGCCCCGGACACAGCGATTCGCCTCATATGAGGGCCCCCGGATCCGGAGGGATAAGGGTGCAAAGGACAAAGTGACATTGCTATTAACATGCAATGCTTCGGGGTCCTGTAAATTAAAACCCCTAGTGATCCACCGTGCAAAAAAGCCTCGCCCCTACAGGAACCATGATATGTCCCGTCTGAATGTCCACTGGATGTCTAACAAAAAAGCTTGGATGTCGGCTACCTTAAGTCTTGAGTGGTTCGACAAGTTCCTAGTACCTGACCTAGAACAGTTCTGTCGCTGAAAAAACCTAGCCTTCAAGATCCTGTTTCTACTCGACAATGCTCCTGGACATTCTCCCCTGCTAGTCGACCGACACCCTGCAATAAAAGTTATGTTCATGCCTCCTAATACGACGTCTCTTCTGCAACCCTTAGACCAAGAGATCATCGCCAACCTAAAAGCCAGCTATGCTACCAAGACCTTTACAATGTTGGACTCTGCAACAGACACCCACGAAGAGATTGATCAGTTGTCCGACCTCGACTCTCCACCGCCCTCTACACAGGTTGCAGATCCAAATGACCCTGAACCAGCCCCTGAACCTGCCCCTGGACCTGCCCCGGAGGATCCTGCAATAATCACTGTCTTCTAATTTTGGAAAAAGTTCCACATTAAGAATGGCATTGACTTTATTGTGGAAAGTTGGAATGAAATCAACCATCCCACTATCCACCATGCCTGGTGGAACATTTTGGAGGGGTTACCTGGCCACAAGTTAGACCTGCCAGGTGAGCGACAGACAGTAGAAGCGGCGGTTGGCCAGGCAATAGCAGCAGCTTGTAACGTAGCAGGTTTGCAAGAGGTTAACGAGGAAGACGTTCGTGAAATGATTGTACCACCTGATCAAGATCCCGAGGAGTTACTACAGGAGTTAGATGATGAGCTAGCAGAAAAAGCACCTGTCGAAGAAGAAGGGCCTGCAGGAGAACCTATCACCAAAGATTTACGTGAGATCATCGAATTGGCTGACCGCTTGGCAGATCGTATCCAAAACAAAGAACCTAATAGGGATAGGGCTGTATCCACATCATCACAACTCTCAACTCTTCAACGAGCCTATTCCGAGATGTTCACTGATCGTGTCAATGCTCGCCAACAATTACGAATCACAGAATTCTTTCGTGTCCGCCAGCAGCAACAGCATGTTCAGTAACAGGAGCAAGAACGCCAGCAGGACGACGATTCGGACGACTCCCTCCCTTCTGATGTTGACATTGACGATTCTATGTCACTCTTCTCGGGGTTTGGAGACGACAACGAGCATCGTCGTCAGGATCTGGGGAGGCCTTCAACATCCTCTCAGTGACGCCAATCATGGTGTCGTGGGGGAGGGGAGGGGGCGGGCGGACGGCAGAGAGAAAGGGGCAACGCACCACATCACCACCAAACAAGGTACTGTACAGTACAGTACTGGATTCTTATTGTTACTTTAATTTCTTAATATGCAAGATTTCATACACATGTTCTGTAAAATATTGTTAGGTTGTGTGTGACTAATGTTTGATCCACATTTTGTTAGGTTATCGGGTGGTAAATGGTCATAAAAAGGGCCTTTGGGGAAGTGGCTAGAACAAATTGAATTTTTCCCATATAACCTTTGCTTTATGTAACGCGCCCTGGGGCTGGTACGATATACCCGCGTTACCCGAGGGCGGACTGTACTGTATATATGGATAGAGTCATGAAAGAAATACAAGGAAGAGCAGTGGATGTTAATGTATCGCTGATAAGGGAGGGAAATGAGTGGAAGCTACCTGTACTGCTGTTTGCTGATGATACAGTTCTGATGAGCGATAATGAATGGGATTTGCAGGGTCTGGTAAATATGTTTGGAACATTGTGCGAAAAACGGAATCTGAAGGTAAATGCGGGGAAGAACAAGGTTATGGTCTTCGAAAGGGGTGAAGCCACAGAGTGTAAGGTGAAGTTGAATGGTCAGGCTATGGAGATTGTCAGCTCATTTAAGTATCTGGGCAGTGTGTTGAGTAAAGATGGGACTATGGATGAAGAAGTGCGGGAGAGGGTGCAACAGGGGAAGAGGGTTGTAGGAACGCTGAAAGCAGTAACAAGAAATAGGGTGGTCGGTATAGAAGTGAAGAAGTCCTTGCTTGATAGTGTGGTAATCCCGACACTGACTTACAGAAGCGAAGCATGGACGTTGGTGGAGAGACTCAGACCAAGAGTGAGAGGGGTGGAAATGAGTTACTTGAGAAGTGCGTGTGGATTACATGGAGTAATAGACAGACGAACGAGGAAGTAAGAAAGAGGTGTGGTGTGGAGGTAGATGTCCTGGAAAGTGTGAAAAGGAACACCTTGAGATGGTTCGGCCATATGGAACGTATGGGAAGCGAGAGAATAACTAAGAGGGTGTACGAGAGCGAGATGGAAGGACAGAGAGGGAGAGGTAAACCGAAAGAGAGGTCGAAGGATGGAGTGAAGAAGTATATGGATGAAGGTAGTGCTGGTTGGGAAGAAGGGCGTCGACTGACAGGGGACAGAGGTGCATGGGGGCGTTTCGTTCGTGGCCACCCCTTCAGGGATCACGTCGCCAGGCAATAGATAGACAGACATATATAATATATATATATATATATATATATATATATTTATTAGTGGCCCCTCCATCATTGACGAACATGCCTATTACATAACGCATCCTCTTCAAACACTAATCCGCCGTAGTTTGAATCTACCGCGCAGAGCATTTAAAAACTGAGGAGCCTTCATCATGAGCGCACGCGACCTCACTCATGGCTTCAGTCATTATGAATTGGGTTCTCACTACGAAAAAACTTTGTAAAAAATAAAAACAAAAACAAAATAAGAATAACTATCCAATAAGCTTTCCATCATATCGTGGATGTACTTGTGTGGATCTTTGACCAGACGCTGATTCAGGCGTCATTCTTCCTTCTCTGCTCTGCGCTCAACCTGCCCGGACGTGTCTCCCCACGCTCCGCTCGCTCCGCATTTGCTGCGTCCCTAGTGAGTTTTTTCTCATTTGTTTACTCCGGGATGTATCGAGTAAGGTTAGGATATGTGTAGCAGGAGTGTCCTGGGCTGGTTGCCCGCAGTGCAGTGTATTTTGGGTCGTGTGTTTGGGGCATCTATTTCGGATGTACCCTCGTGGTCCTGTTGTGGACATGTGATCTTTTCACAGTTGAGTTAGCTTGTGATGCAGGCGGCTTTCATTACGCATTATTTTATGCTGCCTTTTATCTTTCTGATGAGGTAAGCGTTGCTTCTGACGTTCCCAGCGTATTTTTCTTCACTTAGTGAAGTTTTTTCTGGGTCCCGAGTCAGTCTTCCCTTTGTCGGAAGTCTTTACTACAGTGGTGTGTTGGCGGTGGTTCCTGTTGTTATATTTCCAGTGTTTTTGTTTATATTTCAACATTTCTTATGCCGTCTGCTTAGGCCTAGCCAGCCGCTCGTAGCTTTGCCACATGTACAAGTGTTATTGTTTATTTTATAAATATGTCCTACTGTGTCATGTGTATCCTGGTTTAGTTGTGTATTGGCTAATTCCACGGACTATGAAGCTGTTTATGGAGCGCGGAGCAGAGTAGACGTGTGCCGCCTGAGCTCTGCCTCCCATGTTACAAAGACTGTTCTATCGAAACCTTTAATTGCTATTGGGATGGCTCCTGACGTAAAGTGTTATAAATGCGATAAAACTGATGGGGAGAGAGAGAAGTTAAAGTGGATTGGATGCTCAACTTGCAAAAACTGGGCCCATATCAAATGTGAACACTTGATTGGCATAAAGACTGAAAACGTAGCGCACATAAACTATGTCTGTGATCCATGTAAGACAAAGCTTGGAGTGTTAACTTCATTTAAGAATGAAATGGAAAACATAAAGAAAGAAATTATGAAAGAATTGATTGAATTCAAAGAAACGATGACCCAAGGTTTTGATGTAATGAGCGATAAACTAAAAAACATCAGGAGTGAATTAAATGATAAGATGACCCAAGGACTAGACGGTATAACTCAAGAACTTTCAACGTAATTGAAAGTAGTGAAGATGGAGATGCAAGGAGTCACTAGTGGTATGGGAAATGTTGTTGATGCTATAAGCGCTGACCCCGCGCAAACGTCAGCGGTTTCTGACTCGCCTGGGTGGTCGGATGTGGTGACGGGGAGAGGAAAGAAGAAAGAAAAGAAGAATCTACTCGTTCTGAAGGCGACGGATGAGAATGAAAAGGCAACTGACAAGAGAGGAGAAATTTCTCAGACGCTAGAGGGGATTGAAATTCACGATACGAAGTTTACCCCTAAAGGGAACATGGTGATGAATTTTGGCACTGTGGATATGCTGAATGATGCAGTTAAAAAGTTGGTAGAGGTGACGGCTGTTACTACAAGGAGTGTGAAAAAATTAAAACCAAAAGTGATGATTTGCAATGTTCGTCCTGAAGAGTCCAAGAGTGAGATAATTGATACATTAATTGCAAGGAATGATTTTCTGAATTCGATTGATGATATTAAAGGAAAGATTGCCATGATTTTTGATAAACCAGCTGCTGGAGGTACAGTCCATTATATCCTGAAATGTGAGCCTGAAGTCTGTGCGGCTCTCTACAAATATAAAGACAAGGTGCAACTTCAATGGGGAATATATAATATAAGAGACAGGTACCATGCATTGGCTTGTTTCTATTGCCAGAGATTTGGGCATGCAGAAAATAAGTGTGCTGCTAAACTAAACAGTGAAGATGGAGATGTGGCGGCGTCTACGCCGTGGGGTCACCTCCCGAGGCTGCCAACCGCGGATGGCTGCCGACCCTCCACAGCCGAAGACAAAATCAACGACCAGTGGAGGAAAACCGGATTCCGGCCGCGGGGAGCAGTTTCGGGAGCCAAACCGTCACAACCATTCCCTGCCCCCTCCCTGGGGGCACGGGTCCTTGGAGCGGCTTCGGTCGCGCCGGGAATTTCCACACCTCTCACACCACACACACACATCACACAGTTTTTCCTACACCGAGAAATGACTCTCCGGCTGTCATTTCTCGAAGACTTCTTCTAGCCGGAGACATTGAGAGCAACCCAGGACCCACGTTCACATACATATGTCCAACTTGCTCAAAACCCATCACTTCGAGTCGCCATACTAAGGGTTCAGTTCTCTGCAATTCATGCGGGAACTGGACCCACTTCACCTGCACAACACTTGCCTCCAAGAAACACTACACAAACACCTGGACCTGTTCCTCATGCCCCTCCCTCTCCCAGTCAAATCCCTCACCTAAAACCCATCCACCTCTCCTCCCCAACCCACCTAACCTTCCCATATCATCCACTCCCCCCCCTAAAACCCGTCCACCTCTCCTCCCTAACCCACCTAACCTTCCCATACCACCCACATCCTCAACTCAACACACCACACCCCATCCTAATCCATTCCAACCCCCATCTCCTGCTCCCCAATCCCCACCCCCACCTCACCCATCCCAATCCCCAGCCCCTCCCTCACCCCCACCCCCACCCCCTCCTCGTGCAGCAGCACCCAACATACATCGTGCACATAACATTAACATTCTTCAACTGAACATAGATGGCATCAACACAAAGAAACACAAACTCTCACACTTCATCAAACAACACAACATACACATTGCCATCTTACAAGAAACAAAACTCCACACAACACAAAAACACCCACATTTCATAATTTCACCACCATCAGACAAGACCGGGCTGTCGGCGGGGGCGGTGGACTCATCACCCTGGTACACAAAGAAATATCATACATAGTAACCAGTGTACAAACCAAATCACTCCTCCCCCCAAATGATAACACAACAGAAATACAGTCAATTAAAATACGCACTGGCAACAACTCCAACATAACCATCATAAACACATACATCCCTCCCCAAACATCCCCTACAGTACCAAATAAATACAGACCACACTTACAACACATCACAAACACCCCACACATCATCCTGGGTGGTGACTTCAACGCCAAGACGTCGGCCTGGTTTGTCGACAACCCCGACACAGACAGAGGGCTGGTACTACAAAACCAAACAGATAACCTCATCATCCTTAACGACATCCATCAACATACCCATATTCCTCACCAAGCCCTCTATAACCCATCATCTCCAGACATCACCTTTTGCTCCCCAGAACTCGCCCCCACAACATCCTGGAGGGTGGTCAGAACCTTAGGCTCTGACCACCTCCCGATCATTATCACCACCAAAACCAGACTCACCCCAGCTAGCCACAAACACACATACACCAATTATAAAAGAGCTAACTGGGAAGCATTCACAAATGAGACAGAACAACACTTCACAACTCTAAACAGTACACCCATCACTAACATCAACAATGCTGTACACATACTCAATAAAACTATCCAAAACGCTGACAAGAAACACATTCCAAGAGGTAACAGAAAAAGACACAACCCCAACTTCACACCAGAAATGCAAAACCTCATCAGACAACGCGACATACTGAAACACTCCCCAGCACCCCACACACAAGACATCACACAACAAATTCAAGCACTCAACACCCAAACTAACAACAAAATACAAGAACAACAAAAACTAAATTGGAATAACTTCCTACAAACACTTTATCACAAAACAAACCCCAAAAAACTATACAAAACACTAAACAGCATCACACTTTCCAACAGCAACACAACACAATCACATGCTGCAATCACAACAACAGACTCTACTCCTTCATGTAAACAACAAGCAAACACTCTCATCAATCACTTTTCACATGTCAGCCACCTAAAACCTCACAAAGACGACCGACGTGTCATCCGACGTAAGAGACAATTCCCCACAGACCCTGACTATACACCCTTCACCAATCACCAGACAAAGCATATCATCAACAATCTCAAGCACTCACCCGCCTGTGGCCTAGACAACATAAGCAACATACACCTCAGACACCTGGGACCACAAGGCATACAAGCACTCACTAACATATCAAACTACAGCTATTCACACAACACAATACCAGACATTTGGAAGCATGGTATCATCATCACATTCCCCAAACCCAACAAAGACCCCACGCTACCCTCCTCGCACCGCCCCATCACACTCCTTTGCTCCCCCTCCAAAGTCATGGAACGCCTAGTATTACAACTAATTACACCTGACCTACCCCTAGCTCCAACACAACATGGCTTTAGGCCACTGCACTCCACAAACACTCTTCTCACAGACCTTACACAAAGAGCTTTCGACGGCATCAATTCAGCTAGACCACCACACAGATCACTATTAGCCACACTCGACATTAGTAAAGCCTTCGATGCCATCCCCCGCCACAACCTAACAAACAAAATCTACAACACAAACATGCACAACAACACAAAACGGTGGCTGGCCAACTTCCTAGCAGGCAGATGTGCACACGTATCTTTTGCCGGTCAGTCATCTAAAATCAGAAACTTTCCAAACGGAGTCCCACAAGGATCCGTCCTATCGCCCGCACTCTTCAATCTGTACATGCACGATATAACTACACCCAATACGCCCCAAATAAACTTAGCCTCCTATGCAGATGACATAACACTCACATGCACACACCATGACCCAAAAAGAGCAACAGATCTCCTTCAACCCTATCTCAACACACTACATGGCTGGTGCACTACAAACAGACTTAATCTAGCCCCAGCCAAATCCACCGCAACCCTGCTCACAAGTTGGACAGGAGAACACGAATACATCCCTCAACTCACCATAAACAACACACCCCTAACACATACACACACACCCAAAATCCTAGGAGTAACATATGATACTCATATGACATTCAAACAGCACACCACAAACATTAAAAAGAAACTGACACACAGACTTAACGCCCTCAGGTCACTTGCTCACACAAAATTTGGACACAACAAAGAAACTACCACCACAGTATATAAACAATACATAAGATCAGTGATGGAATACGCAAGCCCAGCCTGGGCTTCTAACCTAGCTGAAACACATCATAAGACCTTACAGACTATTCAAAACAAAGCCCTGAAGATCATTACAGGCTGCACAGCTACTGCACCCACAGATCACCTACATCAAGAAACCAAAATCCTCAAAGTCAAAGACCATCTGGACATGAGAGGCACTCAATTCCTGGCAGCAGCCTCCACGAACCAAGACCACCCACTAAACTACATGGCAACACACCCACAGACACCAAGAAATATCAAAACAACACCCAGCACACGGTATCACACACAATTATTGTCCTCTCTCCCTCCCTGCCCACCCCGAACCAACTTCCAGAAGCACATCCATACTCAGATCTCTCACCGATCCATCCACTCACTCACAGACAACACGCAGCTGCATGCACGACCTCCCGAAATCCATCCTTCCGAATCCTCCCTTCCTCGCGAGGACAGAGTCCACCTGGCCAGGCTGAGATGCGGACACCATCCAGCTCTCCTGAGCTATCAGAAGAGACTGGATGACTCCGTTGTCGACACCTGCCCGGGATGTAACACAGCACCCCATACCATTAAACACATCATAGAAGACTGCATTTCACACAACCACTTACGCCAACAACACAATCTACACTCAATGAGAGCTCTGTGGGAAAGCCCGATCGTGGCCATGGCCTTTCTCAGGGACTCGGGGCTGTTCGGCCAGGCAGCTTAGGGAACAACAACAACAACTAAACAGTGATGTGCCTGTTTGTTTTAAATGTGCTGGAACACATAGGTCGAAGGATTGTAAGGTGACTGTGAGAAAGTGCATAAACTGTATGAGATACGGGAAACAAGACGTGTATCATTCATCATCAGATACCCGGTGCCCGGTCTTTTTGAGTGAGATAGTCAAGGTGAGAGACCTAACTGATCATGGAATCTAGTGCTTTAATAAAGATAAAGGGGGGACTGATAAACATTCAATCAGTGGGAAATAAAACCTTTGAAATTCGAGACTTAATTAATGAGGCAAAATATGATGTACTCGCGGTAACTGAAACATGGCTGAGTGAATACGATACTGCTAAAATACTTGAAATGACTCCTTTAACGCATACCTTCTTGCACAATCCACGAAGAGGGAAGGGAGGTGGTGGTGTGGGAATTTTTCTTACAAACACGTTTAAGAAGACGAAAATATGTATATCTGCAAGGTTCGGTAGTTTTGAACATATACAGGTGGGCTGTGAGATTGGAGGCTGGAAATGTACTTTTATTGTTGTTTATAGACCTCCAAATTTAAGTACCAGTACATTTATTAATGATTTTAGATTATATTTGGAAACAATTGATATGGTTAGTACGAATACATTCGTCTTTGGTGACTTTAATCTGTGGGTGGATGTTCCAAATGATTACTATGCTACTATCTTTATAGAATTGATGGAGTCTTTCCACTTGATAAATAAAGTGCATACTGCAACTTCAAGAGGTGGTCATGCATTAGACTTGGTTTTTACGAATAGAGAAAGCGATATGATAAATGAGCTGTATGTTGAAGATGAGTGTTGTATTTCGCCGGTCCATAAACTAGTTACTTTTAACATGCCGTTTGTAAGTAAACCTAGACAATCTAAGACAATAAAGTGTAGGTCAAAAAGAAAATTTGAGCCACAACTACTAATATCGACTGTTGCGAATGAAATACTAATTAAGAAAAGAGAACACTGTGCTCACGGTGAATTAATAGATGACTGTACGTCATGTTTCACTAATCTGTATAACAGCATTGCTAGAGAAAAATACGAAGATATGTGCCCCATTATTGAAAAGAAAATAGTAATAGTTGATAGTGCGCCGTGGTTTAATGCTGATATTCAAAGAGCAAAAAAGGCCAAGAAGAAATATGAGAGGCTATGGAGACGTCTACGAACCGAAGAGGCAAGAGATAACTATAAAAGAGCTCGGAATATAGAAAACAGGCTCATTGTGCTTAGAAAACGTGAATACTATATGAATAAAGCAAAAGAAGCTGGATCTGATATGAATAAGCTGTATGTGGTACTTGACAACTTGACGGGAAACAAGAAGAAAAATAAGTTACCAGAAGGGATTCCGGATATGACATTGGCGAATGATTTTTCTGACTTTTTTTGTGATAAAATTAATGCCATTGTTGGAAATTTTGGAGTAGTCGAGACTCAAGACGTTGTTGTAGCTGAGCCTACTGTGACTAAGTTAACAGAATTTACTATGACGGATCTGAATACAGTTAAATCCATAGTTACGAAAGCAAAACTTACCCATTGTAGTAATGATCCTATACCGATACGTGAAATAGTGCACAGTAACATTTTAACAGTTTTCTGGACATATATGTTGACATAATAAACTGTAGCATTGCAAATAATGTATTTCCATCGTCTGAAAAGAATGCGATTGTGAAGCCTATTATTAAAGGGAGCCTTGATTCTCAATGCTTGAGCTCTTTTAGGCCTGTTTCCAATTTAACATTTCTATCAAAAATTACTGAAAATGTAATTCTGGGTCAGTTATGGGATCACTTGAGTTTAGTGAAGGCTCTCCCAGACAACCAGTCCGCATATAGAAGACTTTACTCTACGGAAACCACGATGTGCTCTGTGATTAATGATTTACTCGTGCAAATGGACAACGCGAAGTGTGGAATCTTAATTTTGTTGGACTTGAGTGCCGCGTTCGATACAGTGGTGCATAGCTTACTAATAGAAGACTGTAAAGCTATTGGTATTGATGGTAATGCGCTGGAATACCTTCAAAGTTACCTTACTAACAGAACTTATTGTGTGCAAATAAGTAATAAATTCTCAGAGATGAAGCATCTAGAGAGGGGCGTCCCTCAAGGGAGTGTTCTTGGACCAATTCTATTCTGTATATATACAATTGCACTATCTAGCATATTAATGAAACATGGAGTGAAATTCAAACTGTTTGCAGATGACACCCAATTCTATCTGGCACTAAGTGACATGGTGAATGTTGAGGAGAAGATTAGTGGTTTACTAAAAGACATTGGGAAGTGGATGGAGTCAAAGCAACTGAGATTAAATGAAAATAAAACTGAATGCCTATTAGTAGGCAGACGGATGAACCTTGAGAGACTGGGCGTGCAAAGCCTCAATATCAATGATAGTGTGATGACTGTGAGTAGTGTGGTGAAGGATTTGGGAGTTTTGGTTGATAGTGAACTGTCATTTAAAAACCAGATTAATCAAACAGTGCGAATCTCTGCCTATCATCTGAGGAATATTGCTTTTGTGAGAAAATATCTGGATATTAATACAACCAAAATGTTGATCCACAATCATGTAATTAGTAAATTAGACTATTGTAATTCTCTATATTATCGACTACCAAATTACTTGCTACGAAAACTACAACTTATAATGAATAGAGCAGCAAGATTAATAAAGAGTTTACCATTCCGTGCGAGTATAACGCCGGCATTAATTGACCTGCATTGGCTGCCGGTGAAAGCGAGGATCATATTCAAACTGTGTGTTATAGTGTATCAAGCTTTGAACTTTGGAAAGCCGGAATATGTGCGAGACTTATTGGAAGACTTCAATGTTGGCACTGATATGATGCTGAGACATGGCAACGTGCTGCATCAATTGAATGAGCCACGGTGCAATCATGAATTTGGATTTAGGGCCTTCGAAAAGAGTGCACCGAGACTTTATAATAATCTACCAGTTAATGTGAAAAGGTGTGCGAACATAAAGGCCTTTAAAAAGTCACTAAAAACACATTTGTTAAGGGAGTGTTATGACTTAGAAGATGGCACTGTGAGACAAGACTACAAGTGCTAGATGGTTTAAAGGGCAGCTGCGACGAGCATCACATCTAGTGACGGAGCGCGGCTGAGAAACTCCACACCAAGTAACAAGTAAGTAAGTATGTATGTTTCCTGGATTAGTTGTGTATTGGCTAATTCCACGGATTATTGTGTGGGCCCTGGGCTAGTCGTGCTTGGCTTGCTCCTAGGTCCGTTGTGCGTTCAGTTGGTTTCTGAACGGGGTGGGTTACTTTCCGGCGGTTTTTCTCGGTTTCACCATGAAAAACCCGGCCGAGAGCCGTGTTGGGCCACGCGTGGTTTCAACATAGGCTTGTGTCCCCGGCGTGGAGGTGTCTGTGGCTCTCCAGGACTGCGTCTCTGTGTTGGTGCCTGTTTCAGGCTCCCTATGATCCCCGGCGGTCTGGCTGTACCCATCTAACATTGTTCATGCGGACAGATGTTATGAAGTTTTTCTACCCGGTTTTACAAACCAAAAAGAAAAAACCTAGCTGTTGTTGAGGGCTTTCCTCCCCGACGATCTTTTACAAAGAAGTGGGGACAGGAACTTATGGGGTTAACGTTGTTTACATCTCACCCGGCGGGTGCACCTTGGTAGGGTGGGATGAACGTCTTGGTCATTCAATTTAGTTAACCGATCCATTTTAGTGGTACTTTATGTATCGCCGCCTTCAGACTTACGGCGATCGAAGGCTCAATTAGGGTTAACATCTTTTCACAAATTTTTCACACCCGGCGGGTGCTCCTGGGAGGAGGAAATAAGGAATTTACAATTCCATATAGTTAACCAGTTAATTAAGAGATACGTTAATGTATCGCCGCCTTCAAACTTACGGCGATCCTTTGTGACAATTCGTTAGAAATCAGATCTCGTATCAGCCTGCCCTGTGTTATTCTGCTAAATAATTCTGGTGCCGGCGTCTTTGTGGGGGTTGTTTTTCCAAAATTGAATCTTGAGACAGTCACCACCAGAAAGACTATGTTATAAACGCCATACTGGTCCTTTATATTATGTCAGAGGGTATTCTTAACTTTCTTAAGACATGTTTAGATATTCGGAAATCTTTATAGAATCCCGCCGCGTAGCGAGCTGTGATCGTTGTGACATTACGTCTCGTTACCCGGCGGGTTATTGACACGTGTGTGTGTGTGTATGCGATCATGTTGGGCGAACCTTATGAGCATTAATTCCTGGAAATTTTATTTTTTTCCAGAGCTGGGCCCCGGCGGACCAATACAGACCCTGCAGTAGTTTCCCACCAGTCTCTGTCATGGCTACCTTTGCCCCAGTTTTTGCTTTATGCATTACCCCTACCTGTGCCGGTATCCCTATTTTTGCGCACACTCTTTGCATCAAGTGTGTTAAATGTCTAGACCATTCAAGGGGTCTGTGGGTGATGCGCAAATGTTCCTTTTGCTCCCAATTAAGTGTCAAAGTCCTCCGCGATAATGATAAGACCGCAGCGGTCGCCTTACGAGAGGTTAGGCAACAGATGGCAGCGTATACTACAATTGTGGCTCATAAATCACTTCAATGTGACAACGTCCCTCTTTGGGATAGGCTTCTTGTTGAGCACCCTCCCCCTAAACGTCCCTCTCGAGTAACTAGTCGTAAGCCGGCAGAGACTGGTCAGGGTTCTGTGTCTTCTCCTACTGCTACGGCGAAACGTCAACGAGAGCCTACACCCCCGGCGGCAGCCTCCTCGTCTCGGGAGAGATCTCGGTCTAGGTCACCTCTCAGACACCAGCCATCTAGTCTTGCCTCTTCACCATCGAGTAAGAAGAGTAAGACAGAAAGTTCCACCAGTGGTCACGGCGATAAATCCTCTAAATCGAAGAGTAGTTCACGGTCACACCGCAGCCATAAATCTTCAAAGAAGGATTCCCATGATAGAAAGGCCTCACGACATTCACCAGTTTCTAGTGCTTCTCATCGTACCTCTACCCCAGACAGAGTTTGTGTTCGGTCTCAGGGGTCCAGTATAGTGCCTGTACCTAAAGATGATTTACCCATTAACATTTTAACCCTGGAATTGGATAATTCAGGGGGCTCAGGGGTTGAGAGTGTTGCGGACTCCCAAGGGAGTGTAGGCCAAGGCCTAGGTGTTTGGCGATATTCTCAGCCAGGACCTGACCACCCACTTCCGGCTCAAACTATTCACACAGTGGCTGAAGTCCACCGGGACGCGGCGATCCCATCCTCTATTCCTGACTTATCTTGGCAACAAGGTGATACCCCAGCTTCGGCGGGATCTTCTCAGTAGGAACAGGATCATAAAGACGAGGTTTCAATTATATCAGATATGGAAGGGCAAGAGTCAGGTTCAGGCTTAGATGCCGCGCAAGATCTTAATGATTCACTAGTCAGTACATCATCAAGTCAATTTGTCACTGCACAGGAAATTGATGGGCTACTCAGTAATGCTTTATCTAATTTTTTTAGCCAACAGCAGGAAACTCCCACAGTGGACTTGGGAGCTCCCACGACATGCTCTACGGTACGGCCTCTGATGACTTCTATTGCTTTAACTCAGATCCCTCACCCTCCCCCTCTGTCACCATCAGTGGTTACTAGGCCTGCCACGGCGGCATTGACCACTTCGAATGTAAGGGTTATAACGGATGTCAATCCGCCCCCTCTAGACAGAGCGCCTCTCAGAAAGGTAGCTATGCCCTTGCTTTACGGACCAGACGAGTCATGGGTCCTTTTGACCCCCACTAAACCAGAGATCGCCCAACCTACCTTGTCAGGGGAACTCCCAGTACCGTGTGAGTGGGTCATCCAGGGCAATAAATCTAGGAAATTAAGGGCCTTGGATACTTTGGGCAAGGTACTAGATGTATACATAAAGGCTATACCTAGTTATTATCACCAAGATTATTTTGTTTATGCTGCTAAGCCGGCTTTACCCTCTGCCTCAGCTTCAAAACTATTTTCAGACTGGTCTAAGCATGATGGATTTAATGACATTAAGACTCTGTCAGCTCTCACTCCAGAACTCTATTTGCAAACCGTCACAGACACAGCAGCTAATCCAGTCTTGAAGGTGGGGCAGTTGGGTCCAGGGCCTTGGGTGGAATGGGAGGCAGAGGCTCAAAACTTTGCGACCACATTTACTTCCAAAACTTCCCACCAGATCCCTCAAGACACTCATTCTTGGTTGTTGTTGTTGTTGTTCCCCAAGCTGCCTGGCCGAACAGCCCCAAGGCCCCGAGCAAGGCCAAGGCCATAACCGAGCGCCCCCACAGAACCCTCCCCGCCGACCACAATAAAGCCTGGGTGACCAAAGCCACTCCATGGCGGGGAGCTGAGGAGGGTGCGGAAATGCCGGGGAAACCAAAGCCCCACCCAGGGCCCTGTGTCCCTCAGCAATTATGAAGAGAAAGTTGAGGGGCAAGGGAAAAATGTGACGCTTTGGCTTCCAATCTTGGTAGATTGGGAGGTCAATCCACGTTAGAGACGCCGTCACTTGAGATCTAGAAAATATATAAGTAAAAGGAACAGTCAGAGTAAGCTATGGGTATGGCAGAGATTGCTCAGTTCTCACTCTGATAGACCAGCCCATCACCACATGACTAGAACCCAATCCTCTCAGCATCAGCTAGGAAAGGCCCTAGAAAGCCGCCTTTGGCGGGGGGATAGCTCCCCTATTTCAACCCTATTCGGGGTTGGGCACCCGCCGCTCATTCTTGGTTCTCCATGCCAGTGTGTTCTGCCGGCGGAGTCCCTTCAGCTTTGTTTGCTTTCTTAGCTGCCCCTAAAATTAATCTCTGTTAGCTAAAAGACCCTTTCACTACCCCTACCCCAACTCACCTAGAACGAGAATTTAGGCTAAGGGGGAAAGCTTTTCGCCTGTTCTCTCAATACATAGTGTCTCAACTGATAGCAAAGTCTTTGCTCCGGTCCACTCAGGCAATCGCAGACGCGGACGCCAGACGATCGGTTGAATTGTCCCGGCGACTGCTTCTTCAGTCGTCAATCCAATCTTTGGGTGACATCCGCACCGCCTTGCTTGCGAGACAAGACCTCAGAATGTCCTTAGTCCGAAAACTGCCTGATCGCATTGCGAATTAGGTGGTCATGTCACCAGTGCTCACTCCCTCTTTAATGTCCCCTGACGTGTGGCGAACGGTGTTTAATATGGCTCAGGCCTTTAAACACAGTCCCACCCCTTCTAAGAAACCTGCCTTTAACTTCCCCAAACCCAGGCCAGTCGCTAAGGCTCAGCCGGGGGGATCTAAGCCCTTTCTTCCACCTAAGTCCTCCTCCTCCCCCCAAGGTCAGTACAGGCATAGACAGAGTAGGTTTTCAGGTCAGAGAGGACGCGGCCATAATAAACCAGGTCAGGGCCCGTCTTCGGCCAACGCCAGCCAGCCGGCGAAGCGTCCACCACCACCAACTCCACCACCATCAAAAAACTAGTCTCTCTCACTCCCGGTGCCAGTATTAAGGCCAGCGGATCCGAGGTTAGTACAGCCGGCGAACCCTTGTCTGCTAACTGGGTCGTTCCGAACGTGTCACCAAGCATGGCCGCTAAACACTTGGGCACGGATGGTGGCACGCAAAGGCATCACTTGGCAGTGGCTCCGGCGACCTCGCTTACGTCAGCCGACAACGGCGAATTTTGTTTCGTTAGAGGTGGAGTCACTGGTCCAGGAAATGATTGCCAAGAATGGCATCATCCCGGTCCCCCCAAATTACCCTGTATTCACGTCCAAGCTATTTTTGGTTCCCAAAAGGGAGAGTGTTCAGATGAGACCAGTCGTAGACCTGTCTTATCTGAACCTTCACATTCACAACGAGTCATTCCGAATGTTAACAGTACACCAAATCAGGCTAACACTTCCGCCGGGAGGTTGGATGTGTTCACTAGACCTGACAGACGCTTATTGGCACGTATCGGTAAACAAAAGGTTTCAAAGGTTTCTGGCCTTACGGATCAGGCACCAAAATTTTGTTTTTCAAAGGATGCCATTCGGTTTGAACCTGGCACCTCGATTATTCACGAAATTAGTCCGGCAAGCCCTGATGCCGTTATTAAAGCAAGGAATCAGAGTGTTGTGGTACCTAGACGACTGGCTGGTGGTGGCAGAGACAGAGCAATTATGCATCAAACATGTCAACATAATTTTAAATCATGTCAAAACTCTAGGGTTCAAGGTAAATCTGGTAAAGTCAAACCTTGTTCCCTCACGAGTAATTCAGTGGATAGGGCTGGTCTGGGACACAGCTGCTCTCACTCTGAGTCAGAGTGTGGACAATCACAACAGGTTTCGCAGGAAACTGTTCATGTTTCTTCACAGTCTGACTACGACACGAAGGGTATGGGAGTCTCTGGTCGGCTCTCTCAACTGGATTCAACTAACTGTAATGTTGGGACGGTTGAAAGTAAAACTTTTAATATTGGAAGGCAACAAATATTTCCCACTCTTACCGGCGGGAAAGTTATGGCCCATCCCGAAATTAATACACACCTTACTAGCGGTCTGGGCGAAGAGGGAAACGTTGCACTCAATAATGTCATGGACCTCTCCTCCGCCAACAGTATGGGTAGACACGGATGCGTCAGGCACAATAGGTTGGGGATTTCAGTCAAATCAGGGGCACCAGGGTCAGGGGCTTTGGTCCCACTTAGAAATCTCCCACATCAATGTCAAAGAATTACTAGTCCCCTTGTATTTCCTTCAGGCTCACGGCCCTGCTTTAAGGGGCAAGTCGGTGGCCTTCAGAATGGACAATCTGAACGCAGTTCACTGTATTCAGAAACAAGGGTCAACGAGGTCAAGGAAGTTGCTAAACGTGTCGGAAGAGATTTTTACTCTAGCCAACAGACTAGACATTTATCTTCACGCATCTTATCTCCCAGGCGTAGCAAACGTCTGGGCAGACGCTCTGTCCCGGAGACAGAGCACGACAGTAGAATGGAAGCTCAAGCAACCCATTTTCAACCAAATGATTGCAGAGCTCTACCATCCACAAGTGGATCTGTTTGCGTCCGAGGAGACTCACAAGCTCCCTCTATACCTCACCCGCCGGACGAAGACGCCGGCAGGGGGGCCAGACGCCCTGGTGACAGACTGGAACAGATGGAGCTCCATCTATCTGTTTCTGCCGCCAGACGCGTCACTAATGTGCCACGTAGTGAACAAGCTACGAGATTATCAAGGCTTAGTCTCGCTAGTCGCACCCCTGTGGCCGGCGCAGTTGTGGTACCAGCAATTAAAGACGTGGTGCCCGCACCCGGTGTCGCTCCCGGTCGGGTATTTCCACTTAGACACGATTGCCAACCTAGCGACCTCGCTAACTTTTGCATTATGGACATTCAGGAGGCCAAGTGGCTAGCACCATACGGTAGAGAGGTGACCAATAAATTATTAAATCAATATACTCAGTCTACGAAACGACAGTATCAATCACATTGGCAAACCTTTACTTCTTGGATCATTAGAACAGAACAGACTGTGCCATCGGTAGCTTTAGTTTTAAATTATTTAAATTATCTGTTTGAGCAGAAACGTTTATCTGTGGTAACGTTAAAAAATCCCTTAACTGCGATTAGAGTGCCCTTTTTAGACCTTACAGGTCTCTCCATACCGGTAGCGGAGGAAACAGGTTTTATGAGGGCATGTTTAAAACTCCGCCCACCTCCCCGTCAGCTCATGCCTACTTGGTCTCTGGACAAGGCATTGTCTTTACTTCACTCTCGTCTGTACCAAAATACTGCAGATTTTGCATTACTCTTAAAAAAGGCTGTATTCCTTTTGGCTTTGGCCACCGGGAACAGAGTGTCTGAGCTGGCGGCGATGAGCAACACACCTAATTGCCTTAGGTTTGGTAGACTTAATGAATGTATTCACATTGCACCTTCCCCGGGATTTGTAGCCAAGAATGAGCACAGTGCACACGTGTTTTCTGAGTTCACGGTGCCGGCGTTAAAATGGGGAAAGGTGCACCATAATCTATGTCCAGTGCAGGCTCTAACCAAATATTTGAGAGTGGCTCCTCTCAACCCCCAAGGTGCTTTATGGGTAGCGAGTACGGGTAAACGCTTACTGAAACGGAGATTAGCTTCTCTTCTGGTCGAAGTCATTAAAGAGAGTAATCCCGGCGTTGTGGGTAGGGCCCACGATTTACGCAAATGGGCAGCCTCTTTACGTTTCCTGAAGAATTTTTCAGTAGAAGATATTGCGTCCACACAGTTGTGGGCGTCTAATCATACGTTTTTGACTAGATACTTGTCAGTTGCTCTGGACAAACCTTCCTTACCATGTATAGCTTTAAGGCAGAGGGTCTAGGTGGCCCTACTGTCACTTTTGTTTACTTTCAAGGAAAAAGAGGGGGGGGGGGGGTTTCAGTCAGTGTAACATAGGACACCCTAGACCCCGCCGGAGTATAAGAGCTGTGATACAATTTAGGGTTAATGTGATATGAACATTTCTCTGCGAGAAATTGTGCTAGTACAATGTTAGTACAAAACAATGGAGTTGTTATAGTAGTTTTAGCTGTGAAAGCAATTTAGTATTAAACAGTGGAGATTTTTTGCAAATTATTTTTCACGAATATTATGGGGTTTATTATGTGCACATGTAAACTTATAACTTGTTATTTTTTGTCACCACTCGTTGAGTGGGGTGCCTTGGTATAACTACAGATCTGTTCACAGAATCTCCAGAGTTACCCATTTTTTGTCAAGCAGGCTTCTTTGAAGCACGCACCTGCTTGAACCCCCTTTTTTGTATTTATATGGTCTACGCCGTAATTAAATATATTTTTCAAAGTAAGAATACTATGTGGTTGTTTGATTATCTGATTTGCTAGAGTTATGATATGATTACGAATGTCCCCCTCCAGTCTTAGAAATCAGGCATGTTCGTCAATGATGGAGGGGCCACTAATAAATTATAGGTTTGACTCCTGTAAGGAGATAAAGAAAACCTAATATTTAGTAGTGGCCCCGTAATCATTGACGACTGGGGCCCTCCCGACCATCCCCTTCCCATTCGTTGATGTATTAAGGATTTTGGTTTACTTGATATGTCAGTGAAGGAAGAATGACGCCTGAATCAGCGTCTGGTCAAAGATCCACACAAGTACATCCACGATATGATGGAAAGCTTATTGGATAGTTATTCTTATTTTCTTTTTGTTTTTATTTTTTACGAAGTTTTTTCGTAGTGAGAACCCAATTCATAATGACTGAAGCCATGAGTGAGGTCGCGTGCGCTCATGATGAAGGCTCCTCAGTTTTTAAATGCTCTACGCGGTAGATTCAAACTACGGCGGATTAGTGTTTGAAGAGGATGCCTTATGTAATAGGCATGTTCGTCAATGATTACGGGGCCACTACTAAATATTAGGTTTTCTTTATCTCCTTACAGGAGTCAAACCTATAATACTGTATATATATATATTTTTTTTTTCTTCTATATTCCAACTACTCCCTCTCGGGCATAGGATGAGAGCCTGTACATTCACCGCTCAACACGGTGAAGCCCATGAGGTCTTGTTCCACTCTAGGAAGTAAGACAAGTGAAGCACGAGCTACAATCTCACAGTATCTTACAGTAGATCCTCTGGAAAAAAGTCAAATTAGGCCTGTGTATCCAGCTCAGTACCAGTACTTGCACTGCTGCGGTTGTTCACGGTGTTGGCGACGGCGGCAGCTGACACAACATTTTTACTATTCTGTATTTTTGCTTTGTAATCAAACTTCAAATCTTGTCTTCCCCACGCTTTATCAAGATTACTTTCAAACTTCTTTACTGATTCGGAATCGACTACATACTGGGGCAGTGCATTCCACTCATTTACCACTCTATCACAAAAAGAGTTCTTTGTCTTTTCAAGACTAGTTCTTTCCTTGTAAATTTTCTTAGACTGTCCTCTCATTCTTGTTCCCTCCCACAATAAGAAGATACCTTCACACACATCCTCATCATACTTTCCTGACACTATCTTAAAAAGTCTCTATCATATCCCCTCTCTTTCTCCTATATGCGAGTGTTGGGAGTCCCAGTGTCCTCAACCTCTGCTCATAGCCCAGGTTCTTTAAAGTTGGTACCATGGGCATAAAGAGGTTGGGTCGGTGGGCTTGCGACCCCCACCCGGAAAAAATATCAAAGCAAGGAAAAACGAACGAACAGCCTCGGATGCGGACGGAACCAACGTTGACGAACCACGACCGACTAAGGACATGCCTTCGGACATTCTGAGAATGGCTACGTGGAATGTTAGTGGCATGAATGATGGCACAAAAGAGAGAGAGGTTCTGGAAGTGTTAGTGAATGCCAGGCTGGATGTATGTGGAATGACAGAGACCAAATGGAAAGGTTCAGATGTGAGAGAGTGGGAGTGTGGAATGGGTGTGTGTGCTGGAGTGAGTGAAGGAACAGCGAGAGAAGGTGCATGTTTGTTTGTAAGTAGCAAATGGAAGGAATGTGTAAGAGAGTATGGGTCTGTGGGTTCAAGGATTGTGTGGGTGAGAATGAAAGTAGGAATACAAACGTGGGTGATTGTATGCGTGTATGCCCCGACAGAGGATATACTTGAAAGAAAGAAAGAGGAGTTCTGGATGAATGTGGAGGCGTGCCTGGAGAAGTTTGACAAGAACGAAAGAATATTTCTGATTGGGGATATGAATGGTAAGGTGGGTGATAGGAAAGTTGAGGGAGTGGTGGGAGGGTGGGGGGTACCATCAGAGGTGAATGGGAATGGTAGTGCACTTGTGGACGTATGTGTGGGGAGGAGGCTGTGGATAGCCAACACCTTCTTCCGACACAGAATGATCCACAGGTACACGTGGAAACGGATGTTGACGATGAAGGATAAGACAGTGGTGGAACGAAAGTCATTGATTGATTATGTATGTGTGGATGAACGAATGAAGAAATCTGTGATGGATGCTAGGGTGTATAGGGGTATTGGAGGGGGTCTGTCTGATCATTATGTAGTGGTAGCTAAGGTTAGGATACAAAAGAAGTGGGTGAGGAGAGCGGGAGGGAGGCGAGAGGAGGGTGGAATGGTGAGGAGGGTGGAGAGGTTGCAGGAGGAGGAAATCAGGGAGGAGTACAGGAGAGCAGTGGAAAGACGACTAGGTGGGTTCGACCTGGAAGTTATGGAGGAAGTGGAGGAGATGAGCAAGGTGTTTAAGGATGAGATCTGTGCAGCATGTGAGGAGGTGTGTGGAGTGAGGAGAAGAGGGAGGGGAGTGAAAGGTACAGCATGGTGGACAGAAGAGGTACGAATAGCTGTGGAAGAAAAGAAGAAAGCATATAGAGAGTGGTTGGGTAGCAGAGGGAATGAAGATTCCGAGAGACAGAAACGAGCGAGGTACGTGGAGAGTAAGAGGGTGGTGAAGAGAATAGTGAAGGAAAGTAAGAGAAGAGTAGATGAGGAATTTGGAAGGAATCTGAGTGTAAAATGGAGGGAGAGTAAGAAACTGTTCTGGAAAGAAGTCAAGAAAGTTAGGGAAGGTAGCAAGGGAAACAGTAAGGTTGTGAAAGATAAGAATGGGAGAATGCTAGCCGAGAAGCAAGAGAGAGTCGAAAGGTGGAGGGAGTACTTCAGTGAGTTGCTAAATGAAAGGAATGAAGAGCCAGCAAACATAGCTGGATATGGTATGGGAGGGAGAAGAAGAAAAGTAGTGGAGGAGGAGGTGGGGATCAGGAGGTCAGAAGTGTGGGAAGCCATGAAAAGGTGAAGTTGGGGAAAGCACCAGGAACAGATGGAGTGTGTGGGGAAATGTTGAGGTATGGTGGTGAGATAGTGATAGAATGGGTATGGAAAATGTGCAAACTAGCATGGGAGAAGGGGAGTGCACCCGATGAGTGGAAGACTGGCATAATAGTCCCCCTATATAAGGGCAAAGGGGAAAGAGGAGTGTGTGGTAACCACCGAGGAATATGTCTTCTAAGCGTAGTAGGGAAGGTATACAGTAGGGTAGTGATTGAGAGAGTGAGAGTGAGAACGGAGAAATGGATAGGCGACGAGCAGGGAGGTTTTAGGAAGGGAAGAGGATGTGTAGATCAGATTTTTACCCTAAATTGTGTTGTGGAGAAGTATCTGGAGAAGAAACAAAAGGTGTATGTTGCCTTTATGGACTTGGAGAAGGCCTATGACAGAGTGGATAGAGAAGGTTTGTGGAAAGTACTTAGAATATACGGAGTAGAGGGCAAGTTGCTGAAAGCAGTGAAGAGCATGTATGAGGGTGCAAAGGCGGCAGTACGTGTGGAGAGTGAGCAGAGCGAGTTCTTTGACCTGAATGTTGGTTTGAAACAGGGGTGTGTGATGTCCCCGTGGTTGTTTACTGTATATATGGATGGAGTTATGAAAGAAATACTATCAAGAGCAGTGGATGTTGGTGTATCGCTGAAAAGGGAGGGAATTGAGTGGAAGCTACCTATACTGCTGTTTGCGGATGATACAGTTCTGATGAGTGATAATGAATGGGAGTTGCAGGGTCTGGTAAATGAGTTTGGAACAGTGTGCGAAAAACGGAATTTGAAGGTAAATACGGGGAAGAGCAAGGTTATGGTCTTCGAAAGGGGTGAAGTCACAGAGTGTGAGGTGAAGCTGAACGGTCAGGCTATGGAGATCGTCAACTCTTTTAAGTATCTGGGCAGTGTGTTGAGTAAAGATGGGACTATGGATGAAGAGGTGCGGGAGAGGGTACAACAGGGGAAAGGGTTGTAGGAACGCTAAAAGCAGTAACAAGAAATAGGGTGGTCAGTATGGAAGTGAAGAAGTCCTTGCATGACAGTGTGGTAATCCCGACACTGACTTACGGAAGCGAAGCATGGACGTTGGTTGAGAGACTCAGACCAAGAGTGAGAGCAGTGGAAATGAATTACTTAAGGAGTGCGTGCGGAGTTACATGGAGGGATAGACAGACTAATGAGGAAGTAAGAAGGAGGTGTGGTGTGGAGGTAGATGTGCTGGAAAGTGTGAAAAGGAACAACTTGAGATGGTTCGGCCATATGGAACGTATGGAAAGCGAGAGAATGACTAAGAGGGTGTATGAGAGCGAGGTGGAGGGACAGAGGGGGAGAGGTAGACCGAATATGAGGTGGAAGGATGGAGTGAGGAAGTACATGAACGAAGGTGGTGCTGGTTGGGGGGAGGGGCGTCGACTGACTGGGGACAGAGGTGCATGGGGGCGGTTCGTTCGTGGCCACCCCTTCGGGGATCACGGCGTCAGGCAATAGATAGATAGATAGATAGACCATGGGCTTGCTAGCTCTCCTTTGCACTTTCTCCACCACTTTTATATCTTTCACCATATATAGAGCCCACACCTGGTTCGCATATTCCAGGTGCGGCCTAACCAGCGCTGTATAGATTCCTGAAGATTTCTTCATCCAGTGATACAAATGTCCTCCTTATCAGCCCTACAATTTTATTGGCTTTATTTATCTTCTCCGCTAAATGTTCGGAGAAATTTAACTTATTGTCCATCACTACCCCTATATATACTTCTCTGCACTCACTTCCTCCATTGTTTCATACATACTGTATCCTACCTTGTCTGTCTTGTTTGTCCCAATCCGCATGCACTTGCATTTTTTTGGATGAAAAGGCATTAACCAATGTTCAGACCATCCCTTCATGCACTCCACATCTCCTTGAAGCAAACCACCACACCTTAACCCACTGAGCCCCAGCGACGCACTGTTTGCGTCCAAAATGTTTGTAACGCTAAACCCTAGCGTCACATAAGGTGCGTCCTGGTTAATTACTCCGGTCCTATGGCACCTAGAGGGCTCAGATTTGTATGGGAACTGTGTAAGTATCCCACGCACCCATGCCGATGGTTGAAAACTCTCAAAGTCCAACTGCGTGAGCGTGCAAAAACATGTTTTTTTTTGGGAAATTGCCTTCAATTTTTTACTCTTGTAAAATCCGTTTTCGGGGGCGGACATTTTTTTAGCTTTTTGATCGGTTTTTCGTGGTTTTTCCTTCATTCCTAACCCATTCGCTATTGTTTCTGGAATAAAAAAAAAATCAGAATCAGCCGGTCCTGGGTGGTACATTTATAAATATTTAGCTGGTACTCAGCAGGTTAACTAGCTGGGGCTCAGTGGGTTAAAGGGAAGGTGTATACCTCGTGTGTTAGGAGCGCGATGACCTATGTCTCGGAGACGTAGCAGGTTAAAGTGGAGGATATCAATAGAATGGAACGGAATGGAACGGAATGAGAAGAAAATGGTGAGATGGATGTGTGAGGTTAATCTCTCGAGCGAGGAATTGAGAAGGCGTCTGGGCATTAGGAGTGTCAGTGAAGTGATGCGCACAAGCTGACTTGGTTGGTTTGGACATGTGGAGAGAATGAATGATCAGAACTGGGTGAAGAAATGCCGGACTGTGAACGTGGGGGGGAGCTGCGCGTAGGGGTGGACCTAGAATGATGTGGGATCGGGTACTCAGGGCCGATCTCAAAATAAAGAACTTGACAACAGAGGCAGCCCTTGACAGGGCCGCCTGGAAAGCTGCCATTTAGGATGTGAGACTGTAACCACATTCTCTGTGGACAAAACGGTCTTTAAACTTGTATGTATGTAACTGGTGAACCTCATACTATCAATGTATGGCTATTAACAGAAGAAATAAAATGGTAAGAATCCATCAATTTCGGTTTATTTAGTAGTAGCCTCTATGTTATCCAACGTAGAGCTATACTGTATACTATTGTATAATTCCGCTCCACTCTGGGAGCGGGCAATTATCGTAACCACAAGCGCGATTAACCGATAACATCTAGAGTAGCACCTACTTTCTCTACTAGGTACGGTGTACACACTTTGAGGCCACTAGTTTAAAGAAAAACAAAAATATGGGTGAGAATGAGAAGAGAAAGTTGAAGAATTTTGCCCATCCGCCATCTAGGCTCCTTACGACGTCTTCGTGAGCCTCCCGCGTAAAACAATAAAATAAGGTGGGAGACAAGGAGGGGGGTGAAGGAGACGGAAAGAGAGATTGCAAGAAATGTGAAGGATAATCCAAGAATATTCTGGAAGTATATTCAAGAAAAGTTAACAAGAAGAGTAGGTATCCCAGAACTGATAGGAGACTTGGATGATAGGAATAGAGCAGAAACTGATAAGGAAAAAGCAGAGGTGCTGGGGAAATACTTTGGGGAGGTACTAACAGTGGAATCGGATGATGCAGTGCCTACTATTCCCATCAAACATGCACCAGCACTAGAACTAATAGAGTTTTCCCATGCTAGAATAAGGAGGGCTATAGAAAAAATTAACAGAAGTAAGTCCCCGGGACCAGATGGGATACATCCAAGAATCATAGAGGAAGGAGGTGAGATGTTAGTAGAGAATTTTTTATTTTTATTTGAGGTATCTTTTAATACAGGACAAATCCCGACGGACTGGAGAGAGGTGAACATAACAGCTATATTTAAGAAGGGAAAGAGAATTGACCCAGGGAATTATAGACCAGTCAGTTTGACAAGTGTTGGGTGTAAACTAATATAAACGGTAATTAGAGAAGGAATAATGGAGCATATGAAATCAAACCAACTTTTCAGTGGGAGACAGTTCGGATTCTTGGTGGGGAGGTCGACGGTACTACAGCTAATTAAGGTGGTAGATGATTGGATGCAAATTCTGGAGGATGGTGATGTTATAGGTGGTACAGTAAACCCCCGCTCTTTCAGACTTCAATCTTTCGGAATTCTCAGACTTTCGGACTAGCATTTCAATTCGGACTCATGCTTCAGCCTTTCGGATTTGTCTGAAAGGCTGAGAAACTACCTCCGTCCTTTCCTTTTCGGACTACAGTACTTGATTTTCCGAGTGACCGAAATCGTCGAAATACGATCATTTAATCATAAGTACTATATATCTCTTATATGCTTAACTTAATTCTTTATAATATTTCATAATAAACTTATACTGTATAACATGAATTATAAGTTCAAATGAAAAAATCAGTGTACCGGCGGTACCATTACCGAAACACGTGTGTGTGTGTCAATGGTGTTTGGCTATGTCGAGTGAGTGTGTGTGTGTGTGTTCTACGGTGTGTGTTCTTGTACTTACACTAGTTGTATTTGCAGGAGTGAGCATGCTCGTTAATTCCCGCCTCCTAATATATGTTTGTCATACCGTACTTTGAAACTATGCACTGATGGTGCAGACACTACTTCGGCTGGCAATTTGTTCCACCCACTAATCGAGTTGGTAGGAAATCTTTTACTTTTCAGATCAGATTTACTATTTGGCACTTTCAGTTTGTAGCTGTGACCTCTTGTTCTCTCACCTCCATCCCTCTCTATGAAGTTTTCTTGGTCGATTTTGTCAATACCTCTAACACATTTGTATATCTGAATTTGCTGTCCTCGTTTCCTTCTCTGTTCCAGTGTAGGTAGATTCAATCTCTCGAGCCTCTCTTGGTACTCCAAATTTTCTAAACCTGGGATCATCCTCGTAGCTGCTCTCTGTACCCTCTCAATTTTGTGGATATGTTTCTTCATGTGAGGGGACCACACTACAGATGCATATTCCATCCTGGGTCTTATTGCCGTTATTATTTGTTTCATGGTGTTTTCTTTAAGATAATTGAATAACATCCTGATATTTGCCAATAGTGCTAGTGATTTTCTCACTATCTTATTTACGTGGCTTTCTGGAGACATGCTAACCTTAAATTCTATCCCCAAGTCTTTTTATTTTTCTGCTTTGGGAATCACTTCATTTCCTAGTTTATAATCTTTTCTAGGTCTGTACTTGCTTTTACCCATTTCTAGAGTCTTACATTTTCCTGCATTGAACTCCATTATAGGTTTGACTCCTGTAAGGAGATAAAGAAAACCTAATATTTAGTAGTGGCCCCGTAATCATTGACGAACATGCCTATTACATAAGGCATCCTCTTCAAACACTAATCCGCCGTAGTTTTGAATCTACCGCGCAGAGCATTTAAAAACTGCGGAGCCTTCATCATGAGCGCACGCGACCTCACTCATGGCTTCAGTCATTATGAATTGGGTTCTCACTACGAAAAAACTTCGTAAAAAATAAAAACAAAAAGAAAATAAGAATAACTATCCAATAAGCTTTCCATCATATCGTGGATGTACTTGTGTGGATCTCTGACCAGACGCTGATTCAGGCATCATTCCTCCTTCACTGACATATCAAGTAAACCAAAATCCTCAATACATCAACGAATGGGAAGGGGACGGTCGGGAGGGCCCCAGTCGTCAATGATTACGGGGCCACTACTAAATATTAGGTTTTCTTTATCTCCTTACAGGAGTCAAACCTATAATTTATTAGTGGCCCCTCCATCATTGACGAACATGCCTGATTTCTAAGACTGGAGGGGGACATTCGTAATCATATCATAACTCTAGAAAAGCAGATAATAAAACAACCACATAGTATTCTTACTTTTGAAAATATATTTAACAACGGCGTAGGCCGAAAAAATACAAGAAAAAGGGGGTTCAGGCAGGTGCGTGCTTCAAAGAAGCCTGCCTGAAAAAAATGGGGTAACGATTCTGAACACAGATCTGTAGTTACAAAGGCACCCAACTCAACGAGTGTGACAAAACTAACAATTATAAGTTTATATGTGCACATATAACCAACATAAACTTGGAGATAAATTGCAAAGGAACTCCATTGTTCTAATATTAAATTGCTTTCGCAGCTAAACTACTCTAACAACACCGTTGTTTTGTACTTAACATTGTACTAGCACAATTTCTCACTGAGAAATTTTCATATCACATTTTAACCTTAAATTGTATCACAGCTCTCATACTCCGGCGGGGTCTAGGGTGTCCTATGTCAACTGACTGCACCCCCCCCCCCCCCCCCCTTTCCCGTGAAAGTAACAAAGGTGACTGCAGGGCCACCTAGACCCTCTGCCTTAAAGCTATACATGGTAAGGAAGGTTTGTCTAGAGCAACTGACAAGTACAGTCAGGACCCCCAATACACGATTCCACAATTCGCGAAAACCCTAATACACGAGTTACCCCTCGAAAATAACATTAATTAATTAAGCATTAATTACGCGAGGTGGTACCACAATACACGAATCGAGAGCTAAGAAGGGGCCAAATCCGCTATTCCCGCTTGATACGCGAGCACGTCTACGTTTCGCGAGGCCCAGGAGTAGCTCTGAAAAAAGAAGAAGACGGGCATACGCCTGCCTTCCCTCCCGCTTACCCTCCCTCCCTCCCTCCCACAGTCCCGCTCAAGCGCTCATAGCCGTGCGGAGTGACCAAACGTTTGTAGTGCCTGCCACTTTTTTCGCCATGCCACGCCAATATAAGATAACACACAAAATGAAGGTGGAATTGTTGTTTCGCAAGAAAAGAGGAGAAGGAAACTGTGCAATAGGCTTGTCAGAGTAAACTGTTCGTACGATTTGGTTAGGGAGGGAGAAGTTGTAGAAAATCGTGAAGTCCTACGGTCCTAGTCCTAGTCCTAGCCTATCTACTACTAATTTTAAGGTAAGGTTTCATATTTTTATTCATTGTTCTTCTTATATATAAGATATAGACTGTACTGTAGAGCCAAAAATGTCGAAAATAGGGCCAAAAATTTCGAAAATAGGCCATAATTGAGAGATGTCACCCAATCTAATTATTCCCATTTAAAGTTAGTTCCACAATACCCGAATTCACAATACGCGATGCCTCCTGTCACCCCTATTCTCGCGAATTGGGGGTCCTGACTGTATCTAGACAGAAACGTATGATTAGACGCCCACAACTGCGTGGACGCTATGTCTTCGACTGAAAATTTTTTCAGGAAACGTAAAGAGGCTGCCCATTTGCGTAAATCGTGGGCCCGACCCACAACGCCGGGATTACTTTCTTTAATGACTTCTACCAGAAGAGAGGCTAATCGCCGTTTAAGTAAGCGTTTACCCGTACTTGCTACCCATAAAGCACCTTGGGGGTTTCGAGGAGCTACTCTCAAATATTTGGTTAGAGCTTGCACTGGACATAGATTATGATGCACCTTTCCCCTTTTTAACGCCGGCACCGTGAACTCAGAAAACACGTGTGCACTATGCTCATTCTTGGCTACAAAACCTGGGGAGGGTGCAATGGAAATACATTCATTAAGTCTACCAAACCTAAGACAATTAGGTGTGTTGCTCATCGCCGCCAGCTCAGACACTCTGTTTCCGGTGGCCAAAGCCAAAAGGAAAACCGCTTTTTTTAAGAGTAATGCAAAGTCTGCAGTATTTTGGTACAGACGAGTGAAGCAAAGACAAAGCTTTGTCCAGAGACCAAGTAGGCATGAGCTGACGGGGAGGTGGGCGGAGTTTAAAACATGCTCTCATAAAACCTGTTTCCTCCGCTACCGGTATGGAAAGACCCGTAAGGTCTAAAAAGGGCACTCTAATCGCAGTTAAGTGATTTTTTAATGTTACCACAGATAAACGTTTCTGCTCAAACAGATAATTCAAATAATTAAAAACTAATGCCACTGAGGGTACAGTTTGTTCTGTCCTAACGATCCAAGAAGTAAAGGCTTGCCAATGTGATTGATACTGTCGTTTTGTAGACTGAGTATATTGATTGAGTAATTTATTGGTCACATCTCTACCGTATGGTGCTAGCCACTTGGCCTCCTGAATGTCCATAATGCAAAAGTCAGCGAGGTCGCTAGGTTGCCAATCGTGTCTAAGTGGAAATACCCGACCGGGAGCGATACCGGGTCCGGGCACCACATTTTCAATTGCTGGTACCACAACTGCGCCGGCCACAGTGGCGCGATTAGCGAGACTAAGCCTCGATAATCTCGTAGTTTGTTCACTACGTGGCACATTAGTGACGCATCTGGCGGTGGAAACAGATAGATGGAGCTCCATCTGTTCCAGTCTGTCACTAGGGCGTCTGGCCCCCCTGCCGGCGTTTTCGCCCGGCGGGTGAGGTATAGAGGGAGTTTGTGAGTCTCCTCGGATGCAAAAAGATCCACTTGTGGATGGGAGAGCTCTGCAATCATTAGGTTGAAAATGGGTTGCTTGAGCTCCCATTCTACTGTTGTGCTCTGTCTCCCGGACAGCTCTGCCCAGACGTTCGCTACGCCTGGGAGATAAGATGCGTGAAGATAAATATCTAGACTGTTGGCTAGAGCAAAAATCTCTTCCGACACGTTTAGCAACTTCCTTGACCTCGTTGACCCTTGTTTCTGAATACAGTGGACTGCATTCAGATTGTCCATTCTGAAGGCCACCGACTTGCCCCGTAACGCCGGGCCGTGAGCCTGAAGGAAATACAAGGGGACTAGTAATTCTTTGACATTGATGTGAGAGATTTCTAAGTGGGACCAAAGCCCCTGACCCTGGTGCCCCTGATTTGACTGAAATCCCCACCCTATTGTGCCTGACGCATCCGTGTCTACCCATACCGTTGGTGGAGGAGAGGTCCATGACATTATTGAGTGCAATGTTTCCCTCTTCGCCCAGACCGCTAGTAAGGTGTGGATTAATTTCGGGATGGGCCATAATTTTCCCGCCGGTAAGAGCGGGAAATATTTGTTGCCTTCCAATATTAATCGTTTTACTTTCAACCGGCACAACTTGACAGTTAGTTGAATCCAGTTGAGAGAGCCGACCAGAGACTCCCAGACCCTTCGCGTCATAGTCAGACTGTGAAGAAACCTGAACAGTTTCCTGCGAAACCTGTTGCGATTGTCCACACTCTGACTCAGAGTGAGAGCGGCGGTGTCCCAGACCAGCCCTATCCACTGAATTACTCGTGAGGGAACAAGGTTTGACTTTACCAGATTTACCTTGAAGCCTAGAGTTTTGACATTATTTAAAATGATATTGACATGTTTTATGCATAATTGTTGTGTCTCTGCCACCACCAGCCAGTCGTCCAGATACCACAACACTCTGATCCCTTGTTTTAACAATGGCATCAGGGATTGCCGGACTAGTTTTGTGAATAATCGAGGTGCCAGGTTCAAGCCGAACGGCATCCTCTGAAACACAAAATTTTGGTGCCTGATCCGTAAGGCCAAAAACCTTTGAAATCTTTTGTTGACCGATACGTGCCAATAGGCGTCTGTCAGGTCTAGTGAACACATCCAACCTCCCGGCGGAAGTGTTAGCCTGATTTGGTGTACTGTTAACATTCTGAAAGATTCGTTGTGAATGTGAAGATTCAGATAAGACAGGTCTACGACCGGCCTCATCTGAACACTGTCCCTTTTGGGAACCAAAAATAGTTTGGACGTGAATACAGGGTAATTTTGGGGGACCGGGATGATGACATTCTTGGCAATCATTTCCTGGGCTAGTGACTCCACCTCTAAAGAAACAAAATTCGCCGTTGTCGGCTGACGTAATCGAGGTCGCCGGAGCCACTGCCAAGTGATGCCTTTGCGTGCCACCATCCGTGCCCAAGTGTTTAACGGCCATGCTTGGTGACACGTTCGGAACGACCCAGTTAGCAGACAAGGGTTCGCCGGCTGTACTACCCTCGGTTCCTCCGGCCTTAAGGTAGGCACCGGGAGTGAGAGAGACTTTAGTTTTTTGATGGTGGGGTTGGTGCTGGACGCTTCGCCGGCTGGCTGGTGTTGGCCGAAGACTGGCCCTGACCTGGTTTATTTTGGCCGTGTCCTCTCTGACCTGAAAACCTACTCTGTCTATGCCTGTACTGACCCTGGGGGGAGTGGGAGGACTTAGGCGGAAGAAAAGGTTTAGATCCCCCTGGCTGAGCTTTAGTAGTAGGCCTGGGTTTGGGGAAGTTAAATGCAGGTTTCTTAGAAGGGGTGGGACTGTGCTTAACGGCCTGTGCCATATTGAACACTGTTCGCCACACTTCAGGGGTCATTAAAGAGGGAGTAAGCACTGGTGACATAACCACCTGATTAGCAATGCGATCAGGTAGCTTGCGAACTAACGACATCCTAAGATCTTGTCGTGCTCGTACCGCCTCAAGCAAGGCGGTACGTATGTCACCCAAGGATTGGATTGACGACTGAAGAATCAGTCGCCGGGATAACTCAACCGATCTTCGAGCATCCGCATCTGCGATTGCCTGAGTGGACCATAGTAAAGACTTAGCCACCTGCTGAGATACTATGTACTGCGAGAACAGGCGAAAAGCTTTTCCCCGTAGCCTAAATTCTCTGTCTAGGTGAGTAGGGGTAGGGGTAGTGAACGGGTCCTTCAGCTCACAAAGATTAATCTTAGGGGCAGCTAGAAATGAAAACAAAGCTGACGGGACTCCGCCGGCAGAACCCACCGGCATGGAGAACCATGAATGAGTATCCTGAGGTATCTGGTGGGAAGATTTAGAAGTGAAAGTGGTTGCAAAGTTTTGAGCCTCTACCTCCCAATCTACCCAAGGTCCTGGTCCCAACTGTCCCACCTTCAAAACTGGATTAGCTGCGTCGTCTGTGACGGTCTGTAAATCTAGTTCAGGAGTGAGAGCTGACAGTCTTAATATCATTAAACCCATCCAGCTTAGACCAGTCTGAAAATAGTTTTGAAGCTGAGGCAGGGGGTAAAGCAGGCTTAGAAGCATACACAAAATAATCTTGGTGATAATAACTAGGTATAGCCTTGATGTTTACGTCCAGAACATTACCCAAAGTATCCACGGCCCTTAATTTCTTTGACTTATTGCCCTGGATGACCCACTCACGCGGTACCGGGAGTTCCCCTGACAAAGTAGGTTGGGCAAGCTCTGGTTTAGAGGAGTTCAAAAGAACCCATGACTCGTCTGGCCCATAAAGTAAGGGCATAGCTACCTTTCTAAGAGGCGCTTTGTCTAGAGGGGGTGGATTGACATCCGTTATGACCCTGACATTTGAAGTTGTCAATGCCGCCGTAGCAGGCCTAGTGATCCCTGAGGTTAACAGAGTGGGAGGGTTAGGGATCTTAGATAAATCAATCGAAGTCATCAGAGGCCGTACCGTAGAACTTGTCTTGGGAGCCCCCAAGTCCATTGTGGGGTTTTCCTGTTGTTGGCCAAAAAATTTAGATAAAGCATGAGTAAGCAGCCCATTAATTTCTTGTGCCGTAACAAACTGGTTTGATGAAGAACTTACAGGTGAATCATTAGTATCCTGTGCGGCGTCCAAGCCTGAGCCTGACCCTTGTCCTTCCATCTCCGAAATTATAGAAACTTCGTCTTTCTCCTCCTGATCCTCCTGAGAAGACCCCGCCGAGGCAGGGGTACCTTGTTGCCAAGATAAGTCTGGGATAGAGGATGGGATCGCCGCGTCCCTGTGGACATCGGCTACTGTGTGACTCGTTTGAGTCGGACGTGGGTGGTCAGACCCTGGTTGAGCAAACCGCCAAACACCGAGGCCCTGGCCTACGCTCTCTTGAGAGTCTGAAACATTCTCAATTACTGAACCCCCTGAACTTTCCAATTCCAGGGTTAAAATATTAAGTGGCAAATCCTCTTTTGGGACAGGCGCTGCACTGGACTCTTGGGCCTTAACAGAAACTCTGTCTGGGGTAGAGGTACGATGAGATGCACTAGAAGTTGGTGAATGTCGAGAGGACTTCCGTTTATGTGAATCCTTTTTAGAGGATTTATGGCTACGGTGTGACCGCGAACTATTCTTAGATCTGGAGGAATCCTCGCCGTGACCACTGGTGGAACCTTCCGTCCTACTCTTCTTACTCGCCGGTGAAGAGGCACGACTAGATGACTGGTGTCTAAGAGGAGACCTAGACCGGGATCTCGCCCGAGACGAGGAGGCGGATACCGGGGTGTAGGCTCTTGGGCGTTTAGGTGTAGCAGCAGAAGATACAGAACCCTGACCAGTCTCCGCCGGCTTAATACTCGTGACTCTAGAGGAACGTTTAGGGGGAGGGTGTTCGGAGAGCAATCTATCCCAAAGTGGGACGTTGTCACATTGAAGTGATTTATGCGCAACAATGGTAGTGTAGGCTGACATCTGTTGCCTAACCTCTCTCAACGCTACCGCCGCGGTCTTATCATTATCACAAAGGACCTTTATAGCTAATTGGGAGCAAAAAGAACAATTACGCATAACCCAGAGACCCCTTGAACGGTCTAGACATTTAACACACCTTATGCAACGGGTATGCGCAAAAATAGGGATACCAGCACAAGCAGGGGTAGTGCACAAAGCAAAAACTGGGGCCACGGTAGCCATGACAGAGACTGGTGGGAGAAAACTACCGCCGGGTCTGTATTGGTCCGCCGGAGCTCAGCTCTGGAAAAAAAGAAAATTTCCAGGAATTAATGCTCATAAGGTTAACCCAACATGTTCGCACACAAGTGTTAATAACCCGCCGGGTAACGAGATGTAATGACACAAAGAACACAGCTCGCTACGCGGCGGGGTTCAGAAAATCTAAACAAATCTTTTGTTAAAGAAAGTGAAGAATACCCTCTGATATAATATAACGGTCCAGCATGGCGTTATAGTCTCTTGGTGGTGGTGACTGTCTCAAGATTCAATTTTGTAACAAAGCAACCCCCCATAAAGACGCCGGCCCTTGAAATATTTTAGTAGAATAGCACAGGGCAGGATGATACGAGATCTGATGTCTAACGAATTGTCACAAAAGATCGCCGTAAGTTTGAAGGCGGCGATACCTAATTGTATCACTAAATTAAGTGGTTAAATCGAAATCGAATTTTGTAAATTCCTTAGTTCCTCCACCTAGGAGCACCCGCCGGGTGAGAAGAATCGATATATAACCTAATTTGAACCTTCAATCGCCGTAAGAGTAAAGGCGGCGATACACATAGTATCACTTAAAATGGATTGGTTAACTAACTGAAAGACATAAGTCGTTCATCCCACCCTACCCAGGTGCACCCGCCGGGTGAGATGTCCAAACGTTAACCCCATAAGTTCCTGTCCCCACTTCTTTGTAAAAGATCGCCGGGGAGGAAAGCCTAAAACAACAGCTAGGTTTGTCATGTGGTTTTTTGTAAAACCGGGTAGAAAAACTACATAACGTATGTCCGCATGAACAACGTTTTATAGATGGGAACAGCCATCCCGCCGGGAATCAAAGGAGGCCTGAAACCAGGCACCCACAGAGACGCAGTCCTGGAGAGCCACAGACACCCCAACGCCGGGGAAACAAGCCAGTGTTAACAACCACGTGTGGCCCAACACGGCTCGCGGCCGGGATTTTCATGGTGAAACCGAGAAAACCCCGCCGGAAGGCAACCCACCCTGAACAGACACCATCTGAACAACAAGAGACACGAGGAGAGCCACGCACGACAAACCCAAGGTCACTCAATAATCCGTGGAATTAGCCAATACACAACTAAACCAGGAAACAATTATAGTCCGAGGAATTAGCCAATACACAACTAAAACCCGGATACACATGACACAGTAGGGCATATTTATAAATAATAAACAATAACACTAGTACATGTGGCAAAGCTACGAGCGGCTGGCTAGGCCTAGGTAGACGGCATAATAAAAGTTGAAATATACACAAACACTGGAAATATCACAACAGGAACCACCGCCAACACACCACCGTAGCACATACTTCCGACCAAGGGAAGACTGACTCGGGACCCAGAAAAAACTTCACCAAGTGAAGAAAAATACGCTGGGAACGTCAGAAACAAAGCTTACCTCATCAGAAAGATAAAAGGCAGCACTAACTAACGCGTAGTGAAAGCCGCCTGCATCACAAACTAACTCAACTGTGAAAAAGTTCACATGTCCACAACGGGACCACGAGGGTACATCCGAAATAGATGCCCCATATACTCGACCCAAAATACACTGCACTGCGGGCAACCAGCCCAGGACACTCCTGCTACGCCTATCCTAACCTTACTCGATACATCCTGGAGTAAACAAATGAGAAAAAACTCACTAGGGACGCAACGAATGCGGAACTAGCGGAGCGTGGGGAGGCACGTCCGGGCAGGCTGAACGCAGAGCAGAGAAGGAGGAATGACGCCTGAATCAGCGTCTGGTCAGAGATCCACACAAGTACATCCACGATATGATGGAAAGCTTATTGGATAGTTATTCTTATTTTCTTTTTGTTTTTATTTTTTACGAAGTTTTTTCGTAGTGAGAACCCAATTCATAATGACTGAAGCCATGAGTGAGGTCGCGTGCGCTCATGATGAAGGCTCCTCAGTTTTTAAATGCTCTGCGCGGTAGATTCAAAACTACGGCGGATTAGTGTTTGAAGAGGATGCCTTATGTAATAGGCATGTTCGTCAATGATGGAGGGGCCACTAATAAATATTCCATTTCATGCTCCATTCATGGATCTTTTGCAAATCTGCTTGGAGTTCAAGGCAATCCTCCTGGGTTCTGATCGTTTTAAGCAGCTTAGCATCGTCCGCAAACATGCTCATGTAGCTTGTTAGTCCCTCAGGTAAGTCATTTACAAATATTAGAAACATGATTGGGGCCAGGACAGATCCTTGTGGTACTCCACTCGTAACTTGAGTCCAGTTTGACGATTTCCCCCTTACTGTTGTTCTCATCTTAGTGGGGAGATTGTAGGCACCAATCGATCAGGGCTAGACCCAGGTGAGGTTATAGGCATGTGATAAAGAGTCGCTGAAACTCCTGTTTCACTTGCTTGGCCTCTCTTACTGATTTTCTTTGTGCCTCATTTACACTGAGAGCAATCCAGCTAGCTCTCACAAACACCTCCTCCTCCTATCCACTTCACTACACTAAACATGCACACCACACTTCATTCTTCCACACCAAAATTAAAAAAAATAAAATAATGATGAATTGTAGCCCAGCCTCGGAGTCCCCAGGGGGGGGGACCATAAATGCCCCCTCACCCGACCGACCATCCCCTGACGACCCCACACAATCACCTGGACCTCGGCCTGTTACTCTTTCTATTAATTTCTGCAACATTCGCGGACTTTCCTCTAACTTTCACTCTGTTGAGCACCATCTCTCCTCCTACAAACCTGATCTTCTCTTCCTCACCGAAACTCAGGTGTCTGTAGCAACATCCAGCAACCCCTTCTCTGTATCCTCCTACTTTCTCTATCCTAGTTTCAAAGCCAAAGGCGGATGTTGTGCATTGTGCACAACAAACTCACTTGCTCTCGTGTTCCCGATTTCGACTCCTCTGAATTCTCAACTTTATGGCTCAAACTTTCCTGTCATTCTCTTACTAAATATTTCTGTGCTGTCTATCTCTCCCCTAACTCTACCAACTTTCCCAAATTATTTGACTATCTAAACTCTACAGTGGAACACATTCTATCCATTTCTCCTTTCTCAGAAATCTCCATCTTAGGAGATTTCAACGTTCACCACCGCCATTGGCTCTCCTCTCACACTACTGATCCACCTGGTGAACAAGCCTACGTCTTTTCTATCCTAAATGACCTAGAGCAGTTAGTTCAGCAACCCACCCGTATCCCGGATCGCATCGGAGATCGGCCCAACATTCTTGACCTGTTTCTAACTTCTAACCCTTCTTCTTATACTGTCGATCTTTTCTCTCCTTTGGGCTCCTCCGACCATAAACTTATCTCTGTCACCTGTCCTATCTCTCCAGTACAGCCACCCGATCCTCCTAGCCGGCGGCGCTTGTGGCACTTTGGCGCTGCCGACTGGGAGGCTCTTCGGCAGTACTTCTTTGATTTCCCATGGAATGATTTCTGCTTCCATGGCCGAGGACCCTCGGAGAGTGCTGAACGCATTACCGAGGTAATCCTATCGGGCATGGAAGCATACATTCCATTCTCTTTCTCTCAGACTAATGCTAAAAAATCTTGGTTTACTCACGCCTGTTCTACTGCTGTCCGCAATAAGGAGGAAGCATTCAAACGGTACCGACGCCTTAAAACTCAAGACTCTCATTCTTCATATGTTTCTGCCCGGAATCAAGCCAAATCTGTTCTTCGACTTGCCAAACACTCTTTCATCAATAATAAATGCACTGAACTATCCAACTCTAGCTCTTCCCAAGCTTTCTGGCATCTAGCCAAAAACCTCTCCAACAATTTCTCTTCCTCGTCTTTCCCTCCCCTTTCCCACTCTGATGGCACAACCATCACTTCTTCCTCTGACAAAGCTAAACTCTTCGCTCAAACTTTTGCTAGAAACTCCACCTTGGATGATTCCGGTGCTATTCCTCCCTCTCCGCCCTCCTCTCTCTTACTTATGCCTAATATCCTAATCTCTTCTAAAGATGTACTTTTTACCCTCTCTGGGCTTAACACTAATAAGGCGTACGGTCCGGACGGTGTTCCTCCTGTTGTTCTCAAAAACTGTGCTTCTGTGCTGACTCCCTGCCTAGGCAAACTCTTTCGTCTCTGTCTATCCTCTAACGTCTTCCCTTCATGCTGGAAGTTTGCTCACATTCAACCTGTCCCAAAGAAGGGTGACCGCTCTCAACCCTCCAACTATCATCCAATTGCTCTTATCTCTTGTCTTTCTAAAGTTTTGAAACTATTCTTGCTTCCAAATTTCTTAAGCATTTCTCTTCTCATAATCTGCTCTCAGATCGCCAGTATGGCTTCCTTAAGGGTCGCTCTACTGGTGATCTTCTTTCATATCTTACTAACTCTTGGTCATCCTCCTTTCGGGACTTCGGTGAGACTTTTTCTATTGCACTAGACATATCGAAAGCCTTCGATAGAGTCTGGCATAAATCTTTAATTTCTAAACTACCCTCCTTCGGTTTCTATCCCTCCATCTGTGCCTTTGTCTCTAATTTCCTTTCCGGCCGTTCCATAGCCGCGGTTGTGGACGGCCATTGTTCACTTCCTCACCCTATAAACTCCGGTGTTCCTCAGGGCTCTGTCCTATCTCCTATTCTCTTTCTAATTTTTATAAATTATCTCCTTAACTGTACCTTAATTCCCATCCATTCATACGCAGACGACTCAACCTTACACTACTCTATTAGTTTTTCAGAACGCCCCAGCCAGCAATCCCTCAACGACAAACGAATGAAGCCATAGAACTCTTAAATTCTGATCTAAATACTATTTCCAATTGGGGCAGAGAAAACCTTGTTAACTTTAATGCTTCCAAAACCCAATTTCTCCATCTATCTACCCGTCAGGATCTCCCAGCGGACTATCCCTTATTCTTCAACAATACAAAAATCAACCCTTCATCTTCTCTCAATATTCTTGGGGTCTCTTTTTCTTCTGCTCTCATTTGGAAGGACCATATTACCAGTCTTGCTAAGGCAGCCTCCCAGAAGCTGGGTGTGCTCAACCGCCTTAGGGGGTTCTTTTCCCCTACACAGCTTCTTGCTCTGTACAGGGGCATAGTGCGCCCTTGTATTGAGTATTGTTCACATGTGTGGGGAGGTTCCTCTCACACTGCTCTCCTAGACAAAGTTGAAAGGAAGGCCTTTCGTATCATTAACTCCCGTCCACTCACCAACTCTCTGCAATCTCTCTCTCTCCACCGCAATGTTGCATCTCTCTCGCTATTCTATCGCTACTATAATAATCAGTGTTCCTCAGAGCTATCCCAGTGCATACCACCTCCTTTACGTAGGGCACGTGGTACCCGTCTTGCAACTCAATCCCACCCCTACTCTGTGCAACTCTCCAACCCAAGAGATAAACGTTACTCTCAAACTTTCTTCTACTCAACAGCTGAGCTCTGGAACTCTCTCCCAGAATAAGTTTTTCCCTCTTCCTATGACTTAAATTGCTTCAAACTCCGTGTGTCCAGGCATTTTGGCTCGAACGTCCCTTGATTTTGGCCCTGTCACTCTTTCAACTATGGGGGGGGGGGGGACTCGCTATAGGCAGTTATGCCTTTTGCCTCCCTCAATCACATAGAAAAAAAAAAAAAATCTGTCTTTCGCTAAGGTAGCTCTCCATCCATTTCAGAAGTTTGTCTCCTACTTTTCCCTCATGTTTTAATTTCCACAGCAATCTCTTGTGTGGAACTTTGTCAAATGCCTTTTTAAAGTCTAGGTAGGCACAGTCTACCCATCCTTCCCTCTGGTCCACTGTGTTTATTACTCTAGAGTAAAAACTCAACAAGTTGCTTACACATGATCTGCCTCCTCTGAATCCAAATTGTCGGTCAGTAATTAATCTTTTGGATTCCAGGTAGTTCACCCATTTGTCCCTTATTAATCCTTCCAGAATCTTCATGAGGATGCTCAATAGTGATACAGGTCTATAATTCAGTGGTTTATCTCTGCTTCCTCCCTTAAATATAGGAATAATGTTTGCTCTTTTCCATTCTGTTGTTGTTGTTGTTGTTCCCTAAGCTGCCTGGCCGAACAGCCCCGAGTCCCTGAGAAAGGCCAAGGCCACGATCGGGCTTTCCCACAGAGCTCTCATTGAGTGTAGATTGTGTTGTTGGCGTAAGTGGTTGTGTGAAATGCAGTCTTCTATGATGTGTTTAATGGTATGGGGTGCTGTGTTACATCCCGGGCAGGCGTCGACAACGGAGTCATCCAGTCTCTTCTGATAGCTCAGGAGAGCTGGATGGTGTCCGCATCTCAGCCATTCTGTAGGTACTATCCCTGTGTCCAATGATTTGGTCATTATATCATATATTGGTATACTCAGTTCCTTGGCATTTTCTTTAATAATCCAGCCTGATACTCCGTCCGGTCCGGCGGCTTTGTTTGGATCCACCTTACTCATTTTGTCTATGAGCTCTTCTCTGTTAAATGTGACTTCCGGCATTTCCTCTATACCTATCTCATTGGTTTCTGGTGCAATGAATTCTCCTTCTTTTGTAAATACTGATGCAAAATTTCTATTTAGTTCTTCCGCAATTTCTGTATCATCTTCTATGATTTTGTTTCCACTTTTAATTTTTAGGATTGTGGCTTTTATCTTCCTTTTGCCGTTTACAAACTTGAATGTTTTTTTGGATTCTTTTCATAGTTCTCCACTATCCCTTTCTCATGGTTTGCCTCTGACCTCCTCATTTCTGTGTATTTGTTTCTCTCCTCTTTATACTTTTGCCTGTTTTCTTCCAAATCCCATTTTCTCATCTTTTTCCAGGCTTTGTTTTTTGCTTCCTGTGCTTGCCTACATTCGCGATTAAACCATTCTTTGCGATTTCCTTTTTTCTGTTATTAATGTACTTTGGGACAATAGTTTTTATACCAGTATCATAGATCTCCATGAATGCCTTGAGTTTTTTGTCTACCTCACTTTCAGATAACACTTGATCCCAATTTTGTGACTTGAAAAAATCCCGTAGTCCTGCGAAATCGGTTCTGGAATACATCCAGTGATTTTCCTTGTGCTTTTCCCTTTCCTTGGGTAGTTTATGCTTCAATAGTAGGTCTATGTCGAGAACTGCATGGTCGCTTTTTCCTAGTGGGCATAGGTACTGAATATTTTGAACCTCCTCCTCCCTTCTTGTGAAGAGAAGGTCCAATCTAGCTGATTGATCACTTCCCCTTATTCTTGTTGTCTCTTTTACATGTTGGTGTATAGAATTTACCATGGCCATACTTAAAAATTCATAACCCCAACTTTCCTCTCCTGTTCCGGGTTCAAGTTCTTCCCAATTTACTTCCTTGCAGTTAAAGTCCCCACACATGACTATTTCATCCTTTGAAGCTAGGATATTTTCTAGCACACTAATTGTTTCCTTACGCATTAGGCTATGCTCCTCCTTACTCCATGTCTTCGTCTTGGGAGGTACATACGCTACTATCACTACTATTTTTTCGTTTCCACCAATTTCTAGTGCTAAAACTTCTGCTGTTGAAGTTTCTAGTTTTATCTCAGACACAATCAAATCTTTCCTAGTAAGGATGCACACTCCACCTCCATGTCAAAGTTTTCTGTCCCTCCACCAAATCTTGTATTCAGACTATCCTAGCAGATTTATATCAAGTTCCTCTCTTAGTTTTGTCTCAGTGAGACATACTATTTCTGGTTTCTTAGTATTGAGTAAGTCTGATAGTTCTAATTTCTTAGAGATTAGCCCATCGACATTGCTATATAGAATCCTTATACTTTCTAGTCCCCCATTTCCTGATTCAAGTGCCTTATCTGCGGCGGTCTGTACCCTACCCTCTTTTTCTTTTAGTTTCTCTTTACCGGAAGTTTCATAATCTTCCCTTTTCTCACTCCGTAAAAAAATTATTCTTTTCTTGTTCTGTCCTCTTGCTATTTTCCTCTTTGGCAGTTTTCCTTAGTTCAGCCTCCTTCTTTCTCTCTTCTTCTGGTATGTAACGCCTGATGTAGATTTTGTCCATATCATCTAACTCTTTTAGCCTAGCTGCTACTGCCATGATTTCATCACATGTCCTTCTTGACTTAAATTCGATTTTTACCAGTCTATTGTATTCCTTTGTGTATTTTCCCAGCCTAAACATGTCTGATATTTCCTCCTTCCAGTTGTCCTCCTCATCCTTAATAGATACCAGAATCTTGTTGATGCGACCTTCATCCTTCTCTCTTCTTTTTGTCCAGTCTAGTTCCTCCTTTTCTTCCACCCCTGATATTATGAGGCAGTTAGCCCTACGACTTTCTTCCTGGATGGCCTGAGAGTTTTCGTGGATGCCTTGCTTAACCATTCTTTTAACCTGGTCCTTTATCCTAACATCTTGCTGTTTCTGTTCATCCATTATCTTCCTGAATTCGTCACTGTTTGCCGTCCTTACACTGTCTAAATCTTTTACCACTTGGTCTCTAGTCATGCCCCAAGCATTTTTACCTTCCGAGATACTGGTGTCTAGCCTAGTCATTATCTCTGCCTTTTCTCTCTCCACTAACTCCAACCTGTTCTTCAACTCACCATTCTCTGTAACAATTTCCTTCTTAACTGTCTCCAAGCCAGTCACTCGGTCCTCCAAGTTCTTGATTTTGTTCAATAGCATGTAGCAAAATTTTCCAGTTTCGTCTGCCGTCCATGATTTCTGGAAACCGGGAAAATCCGGCTCTCCCTCCGATTCGTCACTCCCGCCTTTATCACCCCTCTCTTCCTCAGCCCCCTCGTCACCTTCATTAACCATCTTCCCCACCTATTTCCTCTTGTAGCTGGATCCAAATATCTTGCCTCTTGTGTGGGTAATACACTTACATATGGCATATACTTTTACTCACCATACTGAGCCGAGAATTTCCCGCGTCGAAACAACAATATTGTGCGACCTCTTCCGATGAGTCACTCTCACCCTCTATTATTAGTCACTAATTTACCACTTGCCAGCCGAAGTTTATTTGTTTTTTATCACCAACCTTATCCCTGGAGTCCCCTTGACATATGAATAAGAGATAGATTATAGCTCACTTCCGCCTGCAACCATGTAAGTAGAAATCAGCTGGAGCCCGTGGACCGCTTCCTCTCCCACTGAGTCTCGTGTCTTACACTAGGTGTTGTACTTACACTAGTTGTATTTGCGGGAGTGAGCATGCTCGTTAATTCCCGCCTCCTAAGATATGTTTGTCATACCGTGCTTTGAAACTATGCACTGATGGTGCAGACACTACTTCGGCTGGCAATTTGTTCCACCCACTATTCGAGTTGGTAGGAATTCTTTTACTTTTCAGATCAGATTTACTATTAAGCACTTTTAGTTTGTAGCTGTGACCTCTTGTTCTCTCACCTCCATCCCTCTCTATGAAGTTTTCTTGGTCGATTTTGTCAATATCTCTAACACATTTGTATATCTGAATTTGCTGTCCTCGTTTCCTTCTCTGTTCCAGTGTAGGTAGATTCAATCTCTCGAGCCTCTCTTGGTACTCCAAATTTTCCAAACCTGGGATCATCCTCGTAGCTGCTCTCTGTACCCTCTCAATTTTGTGGATATGTTTCTTCATGTGAGGGGACCACATTACAGATGCATATTCCATCCTGGGTCTTATTATTGCCGTTATTATTTGTTTCATGGTGTTTTCATTAAGATAATTGAAAGACATCCTGATATTTGCCAATAGTGCTAGTGATTCTCTCACTATCTTATTTACGTGGCTTTCTGGAGACATGTTATCCTTAAATTCTATCCCCAAGTCTTTTTCTTTTTCTGCTTTGGGAATCACTTCGTTTCCTAGTTTATAATCTTTTCTAGGTCTGTACTTGCTTTTACCCATTTCTAGAGTCTTACATTTCCCTGCATTTAACTCCATATTCCATTTGATGCTCCATTCATGGATCTTTTGCAAATCTGCTTGGAGCTCAAGGCAATCCTCCTGGGTTCTGTTAGTTTTAAGCAGCTTAGCATCGTCCGCAAACATGCTCATGTAGCTTGTTAGTCCCTCAGGTAAGTCATTTACAAATATTAGAAACATGATTGGGGCTAGGACAGATCCTTGTGGTACTCCACTCGTAATTTGAGTCCAGTTTGACGATTTCCCCCTTACTGTTGTTCTCATCTGTCTTCCGCTAAGGTAGCTCTCCATCCATTTCAGCAGTTTGTCTCCTACTTTTCCCTCATGTTTTAATTTCCACAGCAATCTCTTGTGTGGAACTTTGTCAAATGCCTTTTTAAAGTCTAGGTAGGCACAGTCTACCCATCCTTCCCTCTTGTCCACTGTGTCTATTACTCTAGAGTAAAAACTCAACAAATTGCTTACACATGACCTGCCTCCTCTGAATCCAAATTGTCGGTCAGTAATTAATCTTTTGGATTCCAGGTAGTCCACCCATTTGTCCCTTATTAATCCTTCCAGAATCTTCATGAGGATGCTCAATAGTGATACAGGTCTATAGTTCAGTGGTTTATCTCTGCTTCCTCCCTTAAATATAGGAATAATGTTTGCTCTTTTCCATTCTGTAGGTACTATCCCTGTGTCCAATGATTTGGTCATTATATCATATAACGGTATACTCAGTTCCTTGGCATTTTCTTTAATAATCCAGCCTGATACTCCGTCCGGTCCGGAGGCTTTGTTTGGATCCACCTTACTCATTTTGTCTATGAGCTCTGGTCTGTTGAATGTGACTTCCGGCATTTCCTCTGTACCTATCTCATTGGTTTCTGGTGCAATGAATTCTCCTTCTTTTGTAAATACTGATGCAAAATTTCTATTTATTAGTGGCCCCTCCATCATTGACGAACATGCCTATTACATAAGGCATCCTCTTCAAACACTAATCCGCCGTAGTTTTGAATCTACCGCGCAGAGCATTTAAAAACTGAGGAGCCTTCATCATGAGCGCACGCGACCTCACTCATGGCTTCAGTCATTATGAATTGGGTTCTCACTACGAAAAAACTTTGTAAAAAATAAAAACAAAAAGAAAATAAGAATAACTATCCAATAAGCTTTCCATCATATCGTGGATGTACTTGTGTGGATTTCTGACCAGACGCTGATTCAGGCGTCATTCTTCCTTCTCTGCTCTGCGCTCAGCCCGCCCGGACGTGCCTCCCCACGCTCCGCTGGTTCCGCATTCGTTGCGTCCCTAGTGAGTTTTTTCTCATTTGTTTACTCCAGGATGTATCGAGTAAGGTTAGGATAGGCGTAGCAGGAGTGTCCTGGGCTGGTTGCCCGCAGTGCAGTGTATTTTGGGTCGTGTGTGTGGGGCATCTATTTCGGATGTACCCTCGTGGTCCCGTTGTGGACATGTGAACTTTTTCACAGTTGAGATAGTTTGTGATGCAGGCGGCTTTCACTACGCGTTAATTATTGCTGCCTTTTATCTTTCTGATGAGGTAAGCTTTGTTTTCTGGCGTTCCCAGCGTATTTTTCTTCACTTAGTGAAGTTTTTTCTGGGTCCCGAGTCAGTCTTCCCTGGGTTGGAAGTTGTTGCTACGGTGGTGTGTTGGCGGTGGTTCCTGTTGTGATATTTCCAGTGTGTGTGTATATTTCAACTGTTATTATGCCGTCTGCCTAGGCCTAGCCAGCCGCTCGTAGCTTTGCCACATGTACTAGTGTTATTATTTATTATTTATAAATATGCCCTACTGTGTCATGTGTATCCGGGTTTTAGTTGTGTATTGGCTAATTCCTCGGACTATAATTGTTTCCTGGTTTAGTTGTGTATTGGCTAATTCCACGGATTATGGTGTGACCTTGGGTTAGTCGTGCGTGGCTCTCCTCGTGTCTTGTGTTGTTCAGATGGTGTCTGTTCAGGGTGGGTTTCCTTCCGGCGGGTTTTTCTCGGTTTCACCATGAAAAAATCCTGGCCGAGAGCCGTGTTGGGCCACACGTGGTTGTTAACACTGGCTTGTATCCCCGGCGTGGGGGGGGTGTCTGTGGCTCTCCAGGACTGCGTCTCTGTGGGTGCCTGGTTTCAGGCCTCCTTTGATTCCCGGCGGGATGGCTGTACCCATCCATATAAAACGGCGTTCTTGTGGACATACGTTTTGGGAGTTTTTCTACCTGGTTTTACGACAACCACATGAAAAACCTAGCTGTTGTTTAGGCTTTCCTCCCCGGCGATCTTTTACAAAGAAGTGGGGACAGGAACTTATGGGGTTAACTTTTAAACTTCTCACCCGGCGGGTGCACCTGGGTAGGGTGGGATGAACGACTTATGTCTTTCAGTTAGTTAACCAATCCATTTTAGTGATACTCTGTGTATCGCTGCCTTTACTCTTACGGCGATTGAAGGTTCAATTAGGTTAAATATCGATTCTCACACCCGGCGGGTGCTCCTAGGTGGAGGAACTAAGGAATTTACAAAATTCAATTTCGATTTAACCTCTTAATTTAGTGATACAATTAGGTATCGCCGCCTTCTAACTTACGGCGATCTTTTGTGACAATTCGTTAAACATCAGATCTTGTATCATCCTGCCCTGGGCTATTCTACTAAAATAATTCAAGGGCCGGCGTCTTTATGGGGGGTTGCTTTGTTACAAAATTGAATCTTGAGACAGTCACCTCCTCCAAGAGACTATAAGTGCCATGCTGGACCATTATATCAGAGGGTATTCTTCACTTTCTTTAGCAAAAGATTTGTTTAGACTTTTTACACCCCGCCGCGTAGCGAGATGTGTTAGTTGTGTCTTTGCATCTCGTTACCCGGCGGGTTATTAACACTTGTGTGCGAACATGTTGGGTTAACCTTATGAGCATTAATTCCTGGAAATTTTCTTTTTTTCCAGAGCGGAGCTCCGGCGGACCAATACAGACCCGGCGGTAGTTTTCACCCACCAGTCTCTGTCATGGCTACCGTGGCCCCAGTTTTTGCCCTGTGCACTACCCCTACTTGTGCTGGTATCCCTATTTTTGTGCATACCCTTTGCATAAGGTGTGTTAAATGTCTAGACCGTTCAAGGGGTCTCTGGGTTATGCATAATTGTTCCTTTTGCTCCCAATTAGCTGTTAAAGTCCTTTGTGAGAATGATAAGACCGCGGCGGTAGCGTTGAGAGAGGTCCGACAACAGATGTCGGCCTACACTACCATTGTCGCGCATAAGTCACTTCAATGTGACAACGTCCCACTTTGGGATAGATTGCTGTCAGAACACCCTCCCCCTAAACGTTCCTCTAGAGTCACGAGTATTAAGCCGACGGAGACTAGTCAGGGTTCTGTATCGTCTGCGACTACACCTAAACGCCCGAGAGAGCCTACACCCCCGGCATCCGCCTCCTCGTCGCGGGCGAGATCTAGGTCAAGGTCACCTCTCAGACACCAGTCATCTAGTCGTGCCTCTTCACCGGCGAGTAAGAAGAGTAAGACGGAAGGTTCCACCAGTGGTCACGGCGGAGAATCCTCCAGATCTAAGACTAGTTCGCGGTCACACCGCAGCCATAAATCCTCCAAAAAGGATTCACATCGGAAGTCCTCTCGACATTCCCCAAAGTCTAGTGCATCTCATCGTACCTCTACACCTGACAGAGTTTGTGTTACGGCCTCAGAGTCCAGTGCAGCGCCTGTCCCTAAAGAGGATTTGCCAATTAATATTTTAACCCTGGAAATGGAAAGTTCAGGAGGTTCAATAATTGAGAATGTTTCAGACTCTCAAGAGAGCGTAGGCCAGGGCCTCGGTGTTTGCCGGTTTGCTCAACCAGGGTCTGACCACCCACGTCCGACTCATACGAGTCACACAGTTGCCGACGTCCACAGGGACGCGGCGATCCCATCCTCTATCCCAGACTTATCTTGGAAACAAGGTACCCCTGCCTCGGCGGGGTCTTCTCAGGAGGATCGGGAGGAAAAAGACGAAGTTTCAATAATTTCGGATATGGAAGGACAAGGGTCAGGCTCAGGCTTGGACGCCGCACGGGATAATAATGATTCACCTGTAAGTTCTTCATCAAACCAGTTTGTTACAGCACAAGAAATTGATGGGTTGCTTACTCATGCTTTATCTAAATTTTTTGGTCAACAACAGGAAAACCCCACAATGGACTTGGGGGCTCCCTCGACAAGTTCTACGGTACGGCCTCTGATGACGTCAATTGATTTATCTACGATTCCTAACCCTCCTACTCTGTCACCTGCAAGGAGCACTAAGCCTGCTACGGCGGCATTGACAACTTCAAATGTCAGGGTCATAACGGATGTCAATCCACCCCCTCTAGACAAAGCGCCTCTTAGAAAGGTAGCTATGCCCCTGCTTTATGGGCCAGACGAGTCATGGGTTCTTTTGAACCCCTCTAAATCAGAGCTTGCCCAACCTACCTTGTCAGGGGAACTCCCGGTACCGCGTGAGTGGTTTATCCAGGGCAATAAGTCAAAGAAATTAAGGGCCATGGATGCCTTGGGTAATGTTCTGGACGTATACATCAAGGCTATACCTAGTTATTATCACCAGGATTATTTTGTGTATGCTTCTAAGCCTGCTTCAGCCTCAGCTTCAAAACTATTTTCAGACTGGTCTAAGCTGGATGGGTTTAATGATATTAAGACTCTGTCAGCTCTTACTCCTGAACTAGATTTACAGACCGTCACAGACGACGCAGCTAATCCAGTTTTGAAGGTGGGACAGTTGGGTCCAGGACCTTGGGTGGATTGGGAGGTAGAGGCTCAAAACTTTGCAACCACTTTCACTTCTAAATCTTCCCACCAGATCCCTCAAGATACACATTCATGGTTCTCCATGCCGGTGGGTTCTGCCGGCGGAGTCCCGTCAGCTTTGTTTGCATTCCTAGCTGCCCCTAAGATTAATCTTTGTGAACTGAAGGACCCGTTCACTACCCCTACCCCTACTCACCTAGACAGAGAATTTAGGCTACGGGGAAAAGCTTTTCGCCTGTTTTCACAGTACATAGTATCTCAGCAGGTGGCTAAGTCTTTATTACGGTCCACTCAGGCAATCGCAGACGCGGATGCTCGAAGATCGGTTGAGTTATCCCGGCGACTGATTCTTCAGTCGTCAATCCAATCCTTAGGTGACATACGCACCGCCTTGCTTGAGGCGGTGCGAGCACGACAAGATCTTAGGATGTCGTTAGTTCGCAAGCTACCTGATCGCATTGCTAACCAGGTGGTGATGTCACCAGTACTTACTCCATCTTTAATGTCCCCTGAAGTATGGCGAACGGTGTTCAATATGGCACAGGCCGTTAAGCACAGTCCCACCCCTTCTAAGAAACCTGCATTTAACTTCCCCAAACCCAGGCCTACTACTAAAGCTCAGCCAGGGGGATCTAAACCTTTTCTTCCGCCTAAGTCCTCCCACTCCCCCCAGGGTCAGTACAGGCATAGACAGAGTAGGTTTTCAGGTCAGAGAGGACGCGGCCAAAATAAACCAGGTCAGGGCCAGTCTTCGGCCAACACCAGCCAGCCGGCGAAGCGGCCAGCACCAACCCCACCATCAAAAAACTAAAGTCTCTCTCACTCCCGGTGCCTACCTTAAGGCCGGAGGAACCGAGGGTAGTACAGCCGGCGAACCCTTGTCTGCTAACTGGGTCGTTCCGAACGTGTCACCAAGCATGGCCGTTAAACACTTGGGCATGGATGGTGGCACGCAAAGGCATCACTTGGCAGTGGCTCCGGCGACCTCGATTACGTCAGCCGACAACGGCGAATTTTGTTTCTTTAGAGGTGGAGTCACTAGCCCAGGAAATGATTGCCAAGAATGTCATCATCCCGGTCCCCCCCAAATTACCCTGTATTCACGTCCAAACTATTTTTGGTTCCCAAAAGGGACAGTGTTCAGATGAGGCCGGTCGTAGACCTGTCTTATCTGAATCTTCACATTCACAACGAATCTTTCAGAATGTTAACAGTACACCAAATCAGGCTAACACTTCCGCCGGGAGGTTGGATGTGTTCACTAGACCTGACAGACGCCTATTGGCACGTATCGGTCAACAAAAGATTTCAAAGGTTTTTGGCCTTACGGATCAGGCACCAAAATTTTGTTTTTCAGAGGATGCCGTTCGGCTTGAACCTGGCACCTCGATTATTCACAAAACTAGTCCGGCAAGCCCTGATGCCATTGTTAAAACAAGGGATCAGAGTGTTGTGGTATCTGGACGACTGGCTGGTGGTGGCAGAGACACAACAATTATGCATAAAACATGTCAATATCATTTTAAATCATGTCAAAACTCTAGGCTTCAAGGTAAATCTGGTAAAGTCAAACCTTGTTCCCTCACGAGTAATTCAGTGGATAGGGCTGGTCTGGGACACTGCCGCTCTCACTCTGAGTCAGAGTGTGGACAATCGCAACAGGTTTCGCAGGAAACTGTTCAGGTTTCTTCACAGTCTGACTACGACGCGAAGGGTCTGGGAGTCTCTGGTCGGCTCTCTCAACTGGATTCAACTAACTGTCAAGTTGGGCCGGTTGAAAGTAAAACGATTAATATTGGAAGGCAACAAATATTTCCCGCTCTTACCGGCGGGAAAATTATGGCCCATCCCGAAATTAATCCACACCTTACTAGCGGTCTGGGCGAAGAGGGAAACATTGCACTCAATAATGTCATGGACCTCTCCTCCACCAACGGTATGGGTAGTGTGACGCACCCAGTGCTGTGCAACGCAACCTGATTGTACTCCTTGGTACTCGAATGTACCGCCCGTGATCTGGCTACCGTCAGCCGCAATGTATATTGAGTGTGACAACTTATAACTATGTTCTTTGTATCTCTGCAAAGGTCTCGTCATGTGCTAACCAGTGGTGGGTTTTGTTTTAAGCCATGTCGAGACCTTCCATTTAATATGTAGTATCAATAGAGAAGTTGATAGATAAGACAATGGGAGTTCAGAGAGAGAGAGTGAGTTAGGCTTCAGAGCAAGAGGGTAGCAACGCGCCGCGCTGCCGGCCGGGTGGTTGCCAGACGTATGGACTGGTTGGCAGCCTTGCCCTTATAGCTAGGCGCGATAGGGTTGGTAGTCCATTGTTGCCTGCCTGGGCTGGGCCCATGTTGTCGTACAGCACATTGCCTGGAGGCTGGCTGCGTGTTCTATGACCAGGTTGCCTAGAACCTTTGAGATTCTAACATCCCTTGCTCTCTCTCCCCACTTCTCACGGTTGCACTCTTTCTCTCTGACGACATTACTCTCATTTCATTCTTCTCTCTATTTAAATGCATAACCTTCCCTTGAGGTCCTAAAGGAGTTTCAGCACTCACCTCTCGTATTACTCTTAGGACAAGCATATATTACATGTATTAGATTTAAGGGGTTAATGTGAACAGCGATCTTCTTGATGAGGATAGTTGGTGAACGTTCTACATGTTCACGAGTTATATGCCCTGCTCATCATCCCATTTGTGACTAGACTGGTGCCATGTGTAAGAGCCCGACCATGCCCAGGAGTTGTCTGTAGAGGGACGAGGACTTAGCCTTGATTTGCATACCGAGCCAGGAGTGAGTGTAGCACCCGAGACTACAGCTCGCTCGTAGTGCCGGTATAGTAGAGTAACGTAATTTATCTGTCCTTGTGTTCTCTACAGTCTTCTCCTGGGTTCTCGCTTTCGGTGCTGGGACTCGTTGTTCCTGTGACTTGGCCTGCTAGCTAGAACACATGGGGATGATGAGTGGGATATATCTTTATTTTACTATGCATTGCAGCTCTCTTTAAGTATATATCTATAACTCTTTACAATACACATTACTCACACACAAGACAACACTATTAATACTTTCATGTATCAATTAACTGCACTGTCGTTTTGCTGCTGTGTCCGGAGTTCTGTTGCGTAGGGCGCATACGGACTCGGAGGGGAGACAGAGTGAGAGAAGCGAAGTAGCCTATGCGGTAGGAGGCTACCGGCGCAGTACTGTTGCCTGCAACCTTTTAGTTATTCCAAGTATAGATTCATTATTATAATAAGTGACTACTGTTTATGTTCCTCCCATGTGTATTATTAGGTATCTACTGGATCATGAACATCTTGTATGCTACATGCTAGTGCATGTTAGTAGGGGACAGTTAGTGTAGTGCATGCGCTTTCAAGTAGGCGTGTACATTTGTCATTTAGCATTTCACTGTCATACCTTTAGCCTGCTTCTATTCTACATTATTAGAGGCTTAATATTAACGTAGTTTCTTGAGTATTGCATTTCTTTAGTAATAACGTAACCTATAAATGTCTGAGGGAGTTTAGCCTCATAGCCTACCCCTGTTGTACACTTTCGCCGAGTTAAGGTACCTCGTTACCGTAGACGATAACTCTGTAGGGCGTTGGTGCTTTTGTTGTCTGGAGCATATAGTATTTGGGACTGGAATCGAGCGTGTCGTTGTCACTTAAGCCATTTCTGTCCTACGATCAAGAATCCCGAATATGTATTGCCGATCCAGCCGTAACAGTAGACACGGATGCGTCAGGCACAATAGGTTGGGGATTTCAGTCAAATCAGGGGCACCAGGGTCAGGGGCTTTGGTCCCACTTAGAAATCTCGCACATCAATGTCAAAGAATTACTAGTCTCCTTGTATTTCCTTCAGGCTCACGGCCCGGCGTTACGGGGCAAGTCGGTGGCCTTCAGAATGGACAATCTGAATGCAGTCCACTGTATTCAGAAACAAGGGTCAACGAGGTCAAGGAAGTTGCTAAACGTGTCGGAAGAGATTTTTGCTCTAGCCAACAGTCTAGATATTTATCTTCACGCATCTTATCTCCCAGGCGTAGCGAACGTCTGGGCAGACGCTCTGTCCCGGAGACAGAGCACGACAGTAGAATGGGAGCTCAAGCAACCCATTTTCAACCTAATGATTGCAGAGCTCTCCCATCCACAAGTGGATCTTTTTGCGTCCGAGGAGACTCACAAACTCCCTCTATACCTCACCCGCCGGGCGAAAACGCCGGCAGGGGGGCCAGACGCCCTAGTGACAGACTGGAACAGATGGAGCTCCATCTATCTGTTTCCACCGCCAGATGCGTCACTAATGTGCCACGTAGTGAACAAACTACGAGATTATCGAGGCTTAGTCTCGCTAATCGCGCCACTGTGGCCGGCGCAGTTGTGGTACCAGCAATTGAAAATGTGGTGCCCGGACCCGGTATCGCTCCCGGTCGGGTATTTCCACTTAGACACGATTGGCAACCTAGCGACCTCGCTGAATTTTGCATTATGGACATTCAGGAGGCCAAGTGGCTAGCACCATACGGTAGAGATGTGACAAATAAATTACTTAATCAATATACTCAGTCTACAAAACGACAGTATCAATCACATTGGCAAGCCTTTACTTCTTGGATCGTTAGGACAGAACAAACTGTACCCTCAGTGGCATTAGTTTTTAATTATTTGAATTATCTGTTTGAGCAGAAACGTTTATCTGTGGTAACATTAAAAAATCACTTAACTGCGATTAGAGTGCCCTTTTTAGACCTTACGGGTCTTTCCATACCGGTAGCGGAGGAAACAGGTTTTATGAGAGCATGTTTTAAACTCCGCCCACCTCCCCGTCAGCTCATGCCTACTTGGTCTCTGGACAAAGCTTTGTCTTTGCTTCACTCTCGTCTGTACCAAAATACTGCAGACTTTGCATTACTCTTAAAAAAGGCGGTTTTCCTTTTGGCTTTGGCCACCGGAAACAGAGTGTCTGAGCTGGCGGCGATGAGCAACACACCTAATTGTCTTAGGTTTGGTAGACTTAATGAATGTATTTCCATTGCACCCTCCCCAGGTTTTGTAGCCAAGAATGAGCATAGTGCACACGTGTTTTCTGAGTTCACGGTGCCGGCGTTAAAAAGGGGAAAGGTGCATCATAATTTATGTCCAGTGCAAGCTCTAACCAAATATTTGAGAGTAGCTCCTCAAAACCCCCAAGGTGCTTTATGGGTAGCAAGTACGGGTAAACGCTTACTTAAACGGCGATTAGCCTCTCTTCTGGTAGAAGTCATTAAAGAAAGTAATCCCGGCGTTGTGGGTCGGGCCCACGATTTACGCAAATGGGCAGCCTCTTTACGTTTCCTGAAATTTTTTTCAGTTGAAGACATAGCGTCCACACAGTTGTGGGCGTCTAATCATACGTTTCTGTCTAGATACTTGTCAGTTGCTCTAGACAAACCTTCCTTACCATGTATAGCTTTAAGGCAGAGGGTCTAGGTGGCCCTGCAGTCACTTTTGTTTACTTTCACGGGAAGGGGGGGGGGGGGGTGCAGTCAGTTGACATAGGACACCCTAGACCCCGCCAGAGTATGAGAGCTGTGATACAATTTAAGGTTAAAATGTGATATGAAAATTTCTCAGTGAGAAATTGTGCTAGTACAATGTTAAGTACAAAACAACGGTGTTGTTAGAGTAGTTTAGCTGCGAAAGCAATTTAATTTTAGAATAATGGAGTTCCTTTGCAATTTATCTCCAAGTTTATGTTGGGGTTTATTATGTGCACATATAAACTTATAACTTGTTATTTTTTGTCACCACTCGTTGAGTGGGGTGCCTTTGTAACTACAGATCTGTGTTCAGAATCTTCAGGGTTACCCATTTTTTGTCAGGCAGGCTTCTTTGAAGCACGCACCTGCCTGAACCCCCTTTTTCTTGTATTTTTTCGGCTACGCCGTTGTTAAAATATATTTTCAAAGTAAGAATACTATGTGGTTGTTTTTATTATCTGCTTTTCTAGAGTTATGATATGCTTACGAATGTCCCCCTCCAGTCTTAGAAATCAGGCATGTTCGTCAATGATGGAGGGGCCACTAATAAATTATAGGTTTGACTCCTGTAAGGAGATAAAGAAAACCTAATATTTAGTAGTGGCCCCGTAATCATTGACGACTGGGGCCCTCCCGACCGTCCCCTTCCCATTCGTTGATGTATTGAGGATTTTGGTTTACTTGATATGTCAGTGAAGGAAGAATGACGCCTGAATCAGCGTCTGGTCAGAAATCCACACAAGTACATCCACGATATGATGGAAAGCTTATTGGATAGTTATTCTTATTTTCTTTTTGTTTTTATTTTTTACGAAGTTTTTTCGTAGTGAGAACCCAATTCATAATGACTGAAGCCATGAGTGAGGTCACGTGCGCTCATGATGAAGGCTCCTCAGTTTTTAAATGCTCTGCGCGGTAGATTCAAAACTACGGCGGATTAGTGTTTGAAGAGGATGCCTTATGTAATAGGAATGTTCGTCAATGATTACGGGGCCACTACTAAATATTAGGTTTTCTTTATCTCCTTACAGGAGTCAAACCTATAATTTAGTTCTTCCGCAATTTCTGTATCCTCTTCTATGATTCTGTTTCCACTTTTAATCTTTACGATCGTGGCTTTTATCTTCCTTTTGCCGTTTACAAACTTGAAAAACATTTTTGGATTCTTTTCATAGTTCTCCACTATCCCTTTCTCATGGTTTGCCTCTGACCTCCTCCTCATTTCTGTGTGTTTGTTTCTCTCCTCTTTATACTTTTGCCTGTTATCTTCCGAATCCCAGTTTCTCATCTTTTTCCAGGCTTTGTTTTTTGCTTCCTGTGCTTGCCTACATTCGCGGTTAAACCATACTTTGAGATTACGTTTTTTCCTTTTATTAATGTACTTAGGGACAAAAGTTTTTATACCAGTATCATAGATCTCCATGAATGCCTTGAGTTTTTTGTCTACCTCACTTTCAGATAACACCTGATCCCAATTTTGTGACTTGAAAAAATCCCATAGTCCTTCGAAATCGGTTCTGGAATACATCCAGTGAATTTCCTTGTGCTTTTCCCTTCCCTTGGGTAGATTATACTTCAATAGTAAGTCTATGTCTAGAACTGCATGGTCGCTTTTTCCTAGTGGGCATAGGTACTGAATACTTTGAACCTCCTCCTCCCTTCTTGTGAATAGAAGGTCCAATCAAGCTGGTTGATCACTTCCCCTTACTCTTGTTGACTCTTTTACATGTTGGTATATAGAATTTTCCATGGCCATACTTAAAAATTCATAGCCCCAACTTTCCTCTCCTGTTCCGGCTTCAAGATCTTCCCAATTTACTTCCTTGCAGTTAAAGTCCCCACACATGACTATTTCATCCTTTGAAGCCAAGATATTTCCTAGCACACTAATTGTTTCCTTACGCATTAGGCTATGCTCCTCCTTACCCCATGTCTTCGTCTTGGGAGGTACATACGCTACTATCACCACTATTTTTTCGTTTCCACCAATCTCTATTGCTAAAACTTCTGCTGTTGAAGTTTCTAGTTTTATCTCAGACACAATCAAATCTTTCCTAGTAAGGATGCACACTCCACCTCCATGTCGAAATTTTCTGTCCCTCCTCCAAATCCTGTATTTAGACCATCCTAGCAAATTTATATCAAGGTCCTCTCTTAGTTTTGTCTCAGTGAGACATACTATTTCTGGTTTCTTAGTATTGAGTAAGTCTGTTAGTTCTAGTTTCTTAGAGATTAGCCCATCGACATTGCTATATAGAATCCTTATAATTTCTAGTCCCCCATTACCTGCTCCAAGCGCCTTATCTGCGGCGGTCTGTTCCCTACCCTCTTTTTCTTTTAGTTTCTTTTTACCGAAAGTTTCATAATCTTCCCCTTTCTTACTCCGTAAAAAAACTTATTCTTTTCTTGTTCTGTCCTCTTGCTATTTTCCTCCTTGGCGGTTTTCCTTAGTTCAGCCTCCTTCTTTCTCTCTTCTTCTGGTAAGTCTCGCCTGATGTAGATTTTGTCCTTACCCTCTAACCCCTTTAGCCTAGCTGTAGCGCTACTGCCATGATTTCATCACATGTCCTTCTTGACTTAAATTCGATTTTTACCAGTCTATTGTATTCCTTTGTATATTTTCCCAGCCTAAACATGTCTGATATTTCCTCCTTCCAGGTGTCCTCCTCATCTTTAATAGATTCCAGAATCTTGTTGATGCGACCTTCATCCTGCTCTTTTCGTTTTGTCTGTGTGTGTTCTTGTGTTCTTGTGTAGCTATGTCGGCCGTATTGATCGGTCTAGGTAGGGAGTTATTTCTGTATGCAATACAATGTTATTGTAATTATACTCCATGGAATTTAATTTAATTTTACCAAATATGATTTATAATAGTAAAAGTAAAAGAAAAATCCATTAAACTAACTTTATTGAAGGCAGTAGATTGTTGGCCAGCCTAGCAGCAACAACAACAACAATTTGTAACACACTCGTGTGTGTTATTGTTGTGTGGCTATGTCGAGTGTGTGTGTGTGTGTGTGTGTTCAACTAAAGATGCGCGGCATTGTTTTCGTGTCAAATAAATATCATTTCATAGTAGGCTACCAATGGACTTAATTGGATATATTATTGACCCCTGGTATGAAGAGCAGTAATTATTTTCACCCTAGGAAATAGGTTCTAGTGATATATTCGCCGTATAAGCCCAGGCCTACTTTATTAGTCCTTTATCTATTTATTTATCAGCATTATTACAGTGGCAACATACCTTCATACCTAAGGGTCAATAATAATATATCCAAATAAGTCCATTGGTACTATGAAATGACATTTATTTGACACGAAAACAATGCGCCGTGCATCTTTATTTGAACACACGCACACACCCAAGAACAAATTGCCAGCCGAAGTAGTGTCTGCACCATCAGTGCATAGTTTCAAAGCACGGTATGACAAACATATCTTAGGAGGCGGGAATTAACGAGCATGCTCACTCCCGCAAATACAACTAGTGTAAGTACAACTAGTGTAAGTACAGTATGGTGAGTAAAAGTATATGCCATATGTAAGTGTATTACCCACACAAGAGGCAAGATATTTGGTTCCAGCTACAAGAGGAAATAGGTGGGGAAGATGGTTAATGAAGGTGACGAGGGGGCTGAGGAAGAGAGGGGTGATAAAGGCAGGAGTGACGAATCGGAGGGAGAGCCGGATTTTCCCGGTTTCCAGAAATCATGGACGGCAGAGGAAACTGGAAAATTTTGTTACATGCTATTGAACAAAATCAAGAACTTGGAGGACCGAGTGACTGGCTTGGAGACAGTTAAGAAGGAAATTGTTACAGAGAATGGTGAGTTGAAGAACAGGTTGGAGTTAGTGGAGAGAGAAAAGGCAGAGATAATGACTAGGCTAGACACCAGTATCTCGGAAGGTAAAAATGCTTGGGGCATGACTAGAGACCAAGTGGTAAAAGATTTAGACTGTAAGGACGGAAAACAGTGACGAATTCAGGAAGATAATGGATGAACAGAAACAGCAAGATGTTAGGATAAAGGACCAGGTTAAAAGAATGGTTAAGCAAGGCATCCACGAAAACTCTCAGGCCATCCAGGAAGAAAGTCGTAGGGCTAACTGCCTCATAATATCAGGGGTGGAAGAAAAGGAGGAACTAGACTGGACAAAAAGAAGAGAGAAGGATGAAGGTCGCATCAACAAGATTCTGGAATCTATTAAGGATGAGGAGGACAACTGGAAGGAGGAAATATCAGACATGTTTAGGCTGGGAAAATACACAAAGGAATACAATACACTGGTAAAAATCGAATTTAAGTCAAGAAGGAAATGTGATGAAATCATGGCAGTAGCAGCTAGGCTAAAAGAGTTAGATGGTATGGACAAAATCTACATCAGGCGTGACATACCAGAAGAAGAGAGAAAGAAGGAGGCTGAACTAAGGAAAACTGCCATAGAGGAAAATAGCAAGAGGACAGAACAAGAAAAGAATAAGTTTTTTTACGGAGTGAGAAAAGGGAAGATTATGAAACTTCCGGTAAAGAGAAACTAAAAGAAAAAGAGGGTAGGGTACAGACTGCCGCAGATAAGGCACTTGAATCAGGAAATGGGGGACTAGAAAGTATAAGGATTCTATATAGCAATGTCGATGGGCTAATCTCTAAGAAATTAGAACTATCAGACTTACTCAATACTAAGAAACCAGAAATAGTATGTCTAACTGAGACAAAACTAAGAGAGGAACTTGATATAAATCTGCTAGGATAGTCTGAATACAAGATTTGGAGGAGGGACAGAAAACTTCGACATGGAGGTGGAGTGTGCATCCTTACTAGGAAAGATTTGATTGTGTCTGAGATAAAACTAGTATAGAAACTTCAACAGCAGAAGTTTTAGCACTAGAAATTGGTGGAAACGAAAAAATAGTAGTGATAGTAGCGTATGTACCTCCCAAGACGAAGACATGGAGTAAGGAGGAGCATAGCCTAATGCGTAAGGAAACAATTAGTGTGCTAGAAAATATCCTAGCTTCAAAGGATGAAATAGTCATGTGTGGGGACTTTAACTGCAAGGAAGTAAATTGGGAAGAACTTGAACCCGGAACAGGAGAGGAAAGTTGGGGTTATGAATTTTTAAGTATGGCCATGGAAAATTCTATACACCAACATGTAAAAGAGACAACAAGAATAAGGGGAAGTGATCAATCAGCTAGATTGGACCTTCTCTTCACAAGAAGGGAGGAGGAGGTTCAAAGTATTCAGTACCTATGCCCACTAGCAAAAAGCGACCATGCAGTTCTCGACATAGACCTACTATTGAAGCATAAACTACCCAAGGAAAGGGAAAAGCACAAGGAAAATCACTGGATGTATTCCAGAACCGATTTCGCAGGACTACGGGATTTTTTCAAGTCACAAAATTGGGATCAAGTGTTATCTGAAAGTGAGGTAGACAAAAAATTCAAGTTTGTAAATGGCAAAAGGAAGATAAAAGCCACAATCCTAAAAATTAAAAAGTGGAAACAGAATCATAGAAGATGATACAGAAATTGCGGAAGAACTAAATATAAATTTTGCATCAGTATTTACAAAAGAAGGAGAATTCATTGCACCAGAAACCAATGAGATAGGTATAGAGGAAATGCCGGAAGTCACATTTAACAGAGAAGAGCTCATAGACAAAATGAGTAAGGTGGATCCAAACAAAGCCGCCGGACCGGACGGAGTATCAGGCTGGATTATTAAAGAAAATGCCAAGGAACTGAGTATAACAATATATGATATAATGACCAAATCATTGGACACGGGGATAGTACCTACAGAATGAAAAAGAGCAAACATTATTCCTATATTTAAGGGAGGAAGCAGAGATAAACCACTGAATTATAGACCTGTATCACTATTGAGCATCCTCATGAAGATTCTGGAAGGATTAATAAGGGACAAATGGGTGAACTACCTGGAATCCAAAAGATTAATTACTGACCGACAATTTGGATTCAGAGGAGGCAGATCATGTGTAAGCAACTTGTTGAGTTTTTACTCTAGAGTAATAAACACAGTGGACCAGAGGGAAGGATGGGTAGACTGTGCCTACCTAGACTTTAAAAAGGCATTTGACAAAGTTCCACACAAGAGATTGCTGTGGAAATTAAAACATGAGGGAAAAGTAGGAGACAAACTGCTGAAATGGATGGAGAGCTACCTTAGCGAAAGACAGAAGAGAACAACAGTAAGGGGGAAATCGTCAAACTGGACTCAAATTACGAGTGGAGTACCACAAGGATCTGTCCTAGCCCCAATCATGTTTCTAATATTTGTAAATGACTTACCTGAGGGACTAACAAGCTACATGAGCATGTTTGCGGACGATGCTAAGCTGCTTAAAACGATCAGAACCCAGGAGGATTGCCTTGAGCTCCAAGCAGATTTGCAAAAGATCCATGACTGGAGCATCAAATGGAATATGGAGTTCAATGCAGGAAAATGTAAGACTCTAGAAATGGGTAAAAGCAAGTACAGACCTAGAAAAGATTATAAACTAGGAAACGAAGTGATTCCCAAAGCAGAAAAAGAAAAAGACTTGGGGATAGAATTTAGGGATAACATGTCTCCAGAAAGCCACGTAAATAAGATAGTGAGAGAATCACTAGCACTATTGGCAAATATCAGGATGTCTTTCAATTATCTTAATGAAAACACCATGAAACAAATAATAACGGCAATAATAAGACCCAGGATGGAATGTGCATCTGTAGTGTGGTCCCCTCACATGAAGAAACATATCCACAAAATTGAGAGGGTACAGAGAGCAGCTACGAGGATGATCCCAGGTTTGGAAAATTTGGAGTACCAAGAGAGGCTCGAGAGATTGAATCTACCTACACTGGAACAGAGAAGGAAACGAGGACAGCAAATTCAGATATACAAATGTGTTAGAGGTATTGACAAAATCGACCAAGAAAACTTCATAGAGAGGGATGGAGGTGAGAGAACAAGAGGTCACAGCTACAAACTGAAAGTGCCTAATAGTAAATCTGATCTGAAAAGTAAAAGATTTCCTACCAACTCGATTAGTGGGTGGAACAAATTGCCAGCCGAAGTAGTGTCTGCACCATCAGTGCATAGTTTCAAAGCACGGTATGACAAACATATCTTAGGAGGCGGGAATTAACGAGCATGCTCACTCCCGCAAATACAACTAGTGTAATTACACACACACACTCACTCACTCGACATAGCCAAACACCAATAACACGGCAAATAACACACACGTGTTTCGGTAATGGTACCGCTGGTAGACTGATTTTTCATTTGAACTTATAACTCGTTTTATATAAGTTTATTATGAAATATTATAAAGAATTAAGGTAAGTATATAATATATATAGTACTTATGATTAAATTATCGTATTTCGACGATATCGGTCACTTGGAAAATCAGCTGATTAATCTCGGCGCTCCAAATGCACCGTGAACGACCGCAGCAGTGCAAGTACTGGTACTGAGCTGGATACACAGGCATAGTTTGCCCTTTTCCAGAGGATCTACTGTAAGAAACTGTAAGAAAATGCACTTGCCAATATTGAAAGTATAGGCCTATTCGCCAGTATACGGTCGGTGAATGTGTATTCGGACTTATAAACTTCGGACATTATTTCAGCCTTTCGGATTTGTTTGAAAGGCTGAGAAAAATTAAATCGCATTCGGACCAAGAGCCGAGTTTCGGACTTATAAACTAGACATTATTTCAGCCATTCAGACAAATCCGAAAGGCTGAAGTGTGAAGTTCGGACTCGGCCCTTTCGCATTTTTGACACTTTCGGACAGGGGTCTCCCCCAATTAGTCTGAAAGAGTGAGGTTCGACTGTATATTGCGATTTTATGAAGGCCTTCGATAAGGTCCCACATAAAAGATTAATAGAGAAAGTTAGAAGCTATAGTATAGGAGAGAAATGTGTGAAATGGATAGAAGCCTTCCTGAAAGATCGGAGACAGAGGGTACTGGTGAATGGAATAGGCTCTGGGTGGAGGGAAATTACAAGTGGGCTACCTCAGGGATCTGTGTTGGGACCACTTCTGTTCGTTATATTTATCAACGACTTACCTGAAGTTATAAATAATGGAAGTGAGATATACTTGTATGCGGATGACACTAAGCTGTATAGAAGAGTGAGGAGTAAGGAAGATGTGGGTTTGCTTCAAGGAGATGTGGAGGGCATGAAGGGATGGTCTGAACATTGGTTAATGCCTTTTCATCCAAAAAAATGCAAGTACATGCGGATTGGGACAAGCAAGATAGACAAGGTAGGATACAGTATGTATGAAGCGATGGAGGAAGTGAATGCAGAAAAGGATATAGGAGTAGTGATAGACAATAAGTGAAATTTCTCAGAACATTTAGCGGAAAAGATAAACAAAGCCAATAGAATTGTAGGGCTGATAAGGAGGACATTTGTGTCACTTGAAGAAATCTTCAGGAATCTCTATACAGTGCTGGTTAGGCCGCACCTGGAATATGCGAACCAGGTGTGGGCTCCATATATGGTAAAGGATATAGAAGCAGTGGAGAAAGTGCAGAGGAGAGCTAGCAAGCTAGTACCAACGTTGAAGAACGCGGGCTATGAGCAGAGGAGAGCTAGCAAGCTAGTACCAACGTTGAAGAACGCGGGCTATGAGCAGAGGTTGAGGACACTGGGACTTCCGACACTGGCATATAGGAGAAAGAGAGGAGATATGATAGAGACTTTTAAGATAGTGTCAGGAAAGTATGATGAGGATGTGTGTGAAGGTATCTTTATGATGCGGGAGGGAACAAGAACGAGGGGACATGCTAAGAAAATGTACAAAGAAAGAAATAGGCTTGAAAAGGCAAAGAACTCATTTTGTGATAGAGTGGTAAATGAGTGGAACGCACTGCCCCAGTATGTAGTCGATTCCGAATCAATAAGGAAGTTTGAAAGTAATCTTGATAAAGCATGGGGAAGACAAGATTTGAAGTTTGATTATACTGTAAAGCAAAAATACAGAATAGTAAAAAATTTGCGTCTGCTGCCGCCGCCGCCAACACCATGAACGACCGCAGTAGTGCAATTACTGGCACTGAGCTGGATACACAGGCCTAATTTATTAGTGGCCCCTCCATCATTGACAATTATGCCTATTACATAAGGCATCCTCTTCCAAACACTCATTTACCGTAGTTTGAATCTACCGCGCAGAGCATAAAAAAATGAGGAGCCTTCATCATGAGCGCACGCAACCTCACTCATGGTTCGTCATTATGAAATTGGGTACTCACTACGAAAAAACTTCGTAAAAATAACAAATAAAAAGAAAATAAGAATAACTAATCATAAGCTTTCCATAACTTCGTGGATGTACTTGTGTGGATCTTTGACCAGGCGCTGACTTCAGGCGTCATTCTTCCTTCTCTGCTCTGCGCTCAACCTGCCCTGACGTGTCTCCCCACGCTCCGCTGTATTCCGCATTTGCTGCGTCCCTAGTGAGTTTTTTCTCATTTGTTTACTCTGGGATGTATCGAGTAAGGTTAGGATATGCGTAGCAGGAGTGTCAAGGGCGGGTTTCCCGCAGTTCAGTGTATTTGGGTCGTGTGTTTGGGACACCTATTTCGGGTGTACCCTCGTGGTCCCGTGGTGGACGCGTGTTACGTTTTTCGCGGCTAGCTAGCCTAGTTGTTTAGTTGGCTTTAACTACGCGTATCAAGCTTCTTCTTATCTTTCTGATGGAGTTGCCTTATTTGTTTGTTTTCTGACGTTCCTAGCGTATTTTTCTTCACTTAGTGAAGTTTTTTCTAGGTCCCGAGTCAGTGCTTCCCTCTCCCGGGTTTTTTCTACGAGGTGTGTTGGCGGCGGTTCCTGTTGTGATATGATACAGTGCTTTTTGTTTCTATTACGACGTGTTTAAGTGATATTTCCGTCTGCTTAGGCCTAGCCAGCCTCTCGTAGCTGTGACATGTACAAGTGTTATTGATTTATTGTATAAATTTATTCTACTGTGTCATGTGTGTCCTGGATTAGTTGTGTTTTGGCTTAATCCAAGGACTCTTATGTTTTTCAGTCTGTGTCTGATATGTGTGGGTTGCCTTTTCCGGCGGGTTTTCTCGATTGCACCAAGAAAATCCGTCTGGTTGCCGAGTTTTAATCACGCATGGTTAAAAAATGCTTGTTTCCCCCGGCGAGTGGTGGCTTGTGGGCCCTCCAGAAACTGCGTCTCTGTAGTGGAGCCTGTGGTCAGGCTTACTGTTTGTCTCCCGGCGGGATGGCTATCCGAGTTAACTAGGTGTTCATGCGGACACCGGTTAGGTTTAGTGTTTCCCGGTTTTGCAAAACCATTGGAAAACTAGGCTGTTTTTGTTTTATTGGTCTTTCCACCCCGGTGATCTTTTGCAAAGAAGTGGGTGTTTCCCGGTTTTGCAAAACCATTGGAAAATTAGGCTGTTTTTGTTTTATTGGTCTTTCCACCCCGGCGATCTTTGGCAAAGAAGTGGGGAATCGGAACAATTGGGGTTAACTTTTCTCACCCGGCGGTTGAACCATGGGAGAGTGGGATTAACGGATTTGCAATTCAGTATGGTTGACCAGACAATTGAAGGATACAATTAGGTCAATTAGGGTTAACTTTTCTCACCCGGCGGTTGAACCTTGGGAGAGTGAGGTTAACGGATTTGCAATTCAGTATGGTTGACCAGACAATTGAAGGATACCATTAGGTATCGAGACCTTCAAAATACGGCGATCTGTGAGGGCTTCGAGTGAAGTCAGATCTATAAATTAAGACAGGCTCCCCCTTTTTAACTGCAGTATAATAAGGGGGCCGGCGTCTTAATATGGGTTTCCGGTGGACAAAAAACCACTGGGAAGACTGCGTCATTTATAAGGATATGCGTGTCTTTATATTAGGTCAGAGGATATTCTTAAATCTTTTGGTCACGTAGAGATATTCAAAAATTCTTTACGTCTGAACCGGCACGGTGGCGAGAGGTAATAGGGTTGTATTACGTCTCGTTACCCGGCGGTTCATTAACACTTGTGTTAGAACATTGTGGGGTAACCTTATGAGCATTAATTCCTGGAAATTTCTCTTTCCAGGGCGGAGTACCGGCGTTGCGCCAGGTGACCAGGTAGATACCGGGGGCGGGGTAGTTTTCCCCCAGTCTCTGTCATGGCGGCACTTGAACCTCTCATTGCTTTATGTTCAACGCCGTTATGCTCAGGTATCCCTATTTTTGCTCACAAGCTCTGCATAAAATGTGTTAAATGCCTAGAATCTAAAGGCATTACTAGTACTAAGCATAGGTCAAGTAAGAGTCATAAATCATCCAAAAGGGATCCTCCGGCGAGAAAGGCCTCACGGCTGTCGCCGGAGCCTGGTACCCCGCTTTCTGCCCCTACCCCCACCAAGTCTAACGTCCAATCTGACAGGTCGGGGGTGGAGTCAGAGAATGTGGTGGAGGATGCCCCGGCGGACATTTCAGTACCTGATATTCTTGCTTTTTCTACCAGGTCACGTGTGTCAGCCTCAGATTTAGAAGTGTCGTACAGAAACTATGAACCTCTAGGGGGCTCGGGTGAGGGCTCTCAATCAGAGAGTATACCAAGCTCGCAAACGAGTGACAGCCACAGCTAAGGTGTATGGCGATACTCACAGTCCTGGCAGGACAGATCACATCCCTTTGTGACTCAAGTAGTGGCTGACATCCACCGGGAGGCCAATGTACCATCTTCTATCCCAGATTTAACATGGCGGCATGTGGAGGTCCCGGCTTCAGCGGGATCTTCCCATGATAGGCCAGCCTTAACGAAGGAAGCACAACGATCTCTGGTCTCAGAGATGGAGGTTGAAGAGTCTAGTCACCTTTTAGACGACTCTCAGGGTACTGTCGAATCTCCACGGAGTTCGTCATCAGCTAGGTATATATCAGCAGAAGAGATTGATGGATTACTATTGAATGCACTTAATAGGTTCTTTGGCCCTACGCCGGAAACTCCTACAGTTGCTACGGGAGCTCCCGCGACGTCGACGAATGTGCGACCTCTGGCTAAATCCATTGCTTTAGCTAAAATACCTAACCCCCCCTCTTGTGTCAGTTCTAATTTCCAATGTGCCAAGCACAGCAGCTCTCGCTACTTCCAATGTGCGAGTCATATCGGACGTAACTCCCCCTCCTTTAGACAAGGCACCAGTCAAAAAAGGAGCGATGCCTCTTTTATTCGGGCCTGATGAGTCAGGGGTAGCAGTGTTACCAACTAAGCCAGAGGCAGCACAAGCTACTGTTTCGGGGGAGCTCCCTGTACCACATGAGTGGGTAATCCAAGGCAATAAGTCTAGAAAACTCAGAGCTTTGGATAGTCAAGGACATGTTTTGGATGTTCAGATTAAGGCCATTCCAAGTTATTATAACCATGACTTTTTTGTGTATGTGAACTAAGAATGACGGCTTTAACGACGTCAAGGCACTTTCGGCTTTGACGCCGGAGTTGGATATATTTCCATTCACAGACTCAGCCTCTAATCCAGTCTTGCAGGTAGGGCAGTTGGGTATGGGGCCTTGGGTGGAATGGGAAACAGAGGCTCATACTTTTGCCACTACTTTCACGTCAAAATCTTCCCACCAAATCCCTCAAGACCACCATTTTTGGTTCTCTCTTCCGGTTTTTAGTGCCGGAGGAGTTCCCTCTGCTTAGTTTGATTTCTTGGCTGCCCCTAAAAAATCAATTTGTGCGAATTAAAAGATCCTTTTAACACGCCTTCCCCAGCTCACCTAGACCGCGAGGTTAGGTTGAGGGGAAAAGCGTTTAAACTGTTTTCACAATATATTGTTACCCAGCAAGTAACAAAGTCTTTGTTACGCTCTTCTCAGGCAATAGAAGCCGCGGAAGTCAAGAAAGCCATTGAACTTTCCCGGCGCTTGCTTCTCCAGACTTCCATTCAGTCTTTAGGAGATATTTGGACGGCCTTATTAGAGGCAGTTCGAGCAAGGCAGGGTCTGTGGATGTTCTTAGTGAAGAGACTTCCTGACCGTTTTGCAAGCCAAGTAGTTCTGTCTCCAGTTCTAACTCCTTCTTTGATTTCACCAGCAGTTTGGAAGACTGTTTTCAATATGGCACAAGCATTCAAAAGCAAAGTCCCTCTCAGCCTAAGAAACCTACCTTCACTTTCCCTAAAACCAAACCAGTTTCGAGAGCTCAAGCTAGCGGGTCTAAGCCTTTTCATCAGCCAAAGTCCCCTTCCACCCAGGGTCAGGCTCAGTTCAGGTATAAACAGGGTAATTTCTCAGGTAAAGGCCACAAGTTTCACCACCGACCAGGTCAGGGCCCGCCTCCAGCCAAACCCGGCCAGTCGTCCAAGGGTACACCACCACCTGCAAAAAACTAAGGTCTCTCTCACTCCCGGGGCCAGTCAAAGGCGTGTGGGAAAAGAGGGTAGTCCAGCCGGCGAACCCCAGTCTGCTAACTGGGTCCTTCCGGGCGTGTCATCAGGCATGGCCATTAAGAACATGGGCGAGGACTGTGATATGCAAAGGCATCACTTGGCAGAGGCTCCGGCGACTTCGCTTACGTCAGCCAACAACGGCCAATCATGTTTCTTTAAGAGGTGGAGTCACAAGTTCAGGAGATGATTACCAAGAGTGTCATTATCCCTGTCTCCCCGTCTTACCCGGTGTTTACATCCAAACTATTTCTAGTACCAAAAAGGGACAGTATTCAGATGAGACCGGTCGTAGACCTGTCTTATTTGAATCTCCACATTCACAACGTGTCCTTCAGGATGCTGACAGTGAATCAAATCAGGCGCACACTTCCGCCGGGAGGGTGGATGTGTTCGTTAGACCTGACAGACGTGTATTGGCATGTCCCGGTAAACAAGAGATTTAAAAAAAATCTGGCTTTACGAATAAGGCGTCAGACTTATGTCTTTCAAAGGGTGCCGTTTGGGTTGAACCTAGCGCCACGCATATTCACAATATTAGTCCGGCAAGCCCTGATGCCCATTTTAGAACAAGGGATCAGGATCTTGTGGTATCTGGGCGACTGGCTGGTGGTGGCAGAGACGGAAAAGTTATGCAACACTCATGTCACCATTACGTAAAGTCAAACCTTGTTCCCTCACGAGTAATTCAGTGGATAGAGCTGGTCTGGGACACAGCATCTCTCACTCTGAGTCAGAGTGTGGACAATCGGAGCAGATTTCGCAAGAAACTGTTTATGTTTCTCCACAGTCTGACTACGACACGGAGACTCTGGGAATCTCTAGTCGGTTCTCTCAACTGGGTTCAACTAACTGTGAAGTTGGGCCGGTTGAAAGTCAAACGTTTAATCTTGGGAGGGCAACCAATATTTCCCACTCTTACCGGCGGGAAAATTATGGCCTATCCCAACATTAATACACAGCTTCTAGCGGTCTGGGCGAAGAGGGAAATGTTGCACTCGGTCATGTCATGGACCTCTCCTCCGCCGACGGTATGGGTGGACACGGATGCGTCAGGGTGGGGCTTTCAGTCAAACCTCGGGCATCAGGGTCAAGGGCTTTGGTCCCCTTCAGAAACCTTCCACATAAATGTAAAAGAGTTACTAGTCCCCTTGTATTTCCTTCAGGTTCATGGCTCTACTTTACGGGAAAAGTCGGTGGCCTCCAGGATGGACAATCTCAATGCAGTTCACTGCATTCAGAAACAAGGGTCAACGAGGTCTCGGAAGTTGCTAGACGCATCAGAAAAGATTTTTGTGCTAGCCGACAAGCTGCACATTCATGCATCATATCTCCCAGGCGTAGCAAATGTCTGGGCAGACGCGCTGTCTTGGAGACAGAGCACAACAGTTGAGTGGGCACTCAAGCAATTTTTTTTCGATCAAATGATTGCAGAGCCTTACCATCCACAAGTGGATCTGTTTGCGTCAGAGGAGAATCACAAACTCCCTCGGTACCTCACACGCCGGACATTAACACCGGCGGGGGGGCCCGACGCATTGGAACAGGTGGAGTTCCATTTATCTGTTTACGCCACCAGACGCTTCTCTAATGAGCCACGTCGTCAACAAACTACAGGATTATCGAGGCGTAGTCTCGTTAATTGCGCCCCTGTGGCCGGCGCAGTGGTGGTACCAGCAATTGATAATGTGGTGCCCGAACCCGGTGTCGCTCCCGGTCGGGTATTTCCACTTAGACACGATTGGCAACCTAAAGACCTCGCTGACTTTTGCATTATGGACATTCAGGAGGCCAAGTGGCTAACGCCGTATGGTAGAAACGTGACAGATAAAGTTATGAATCAGTACACACAATCTACCAAGAGGCAATATCAATCTCATTGGCAGTCCTTTACTTCTTGGATAGTTAGAACAGAACCGACAGTACCTTCAGTGGCATTAGTTTTTAATTATTTAAACTATTTGTTTGAACAGAAACGTCTATCTGTAGTGAATCTAAAAAATCACTTAACAGCTATCAGGGTGCCATTCTTTGACCTTACAGGTCTAACCATACCACAAGCGGAAGAAACAGGTTTCAAGAGAACATGCTTCAAAACTCCGCCCACCTCCCCGTCAGCTCATGCCTACCTGGTCTCTTGACAAAGAGTCTGTATCAGAATACGGCAGATTTTGAATTGCTATTAAAAAAAGGCTGTGTTCCTTATGTCTTTGGCAACTGGTAACAGGGTGTCTGAGCTGGCGGCGATGAGCAACACCCCTAATTGCATAAGGTTGGGTGGACTAAATGATTGCATTCATATTGCCCTTTCCCCAGGGTTCATCGCCACGAATGAACACAGTGAACATGTTTTCTGAGTTCACGGTGCCGGCGTTGAAACGGGGTAAAGTGCACCATAATTTGTGAGTAGCACCTCTGATTCAACAGGGGGCTTTATGGGTATCAAGTACGGGCAAACGTGTAAGGAAACGTAAAATGGCTTCTCTCCTAGTCGAAGTCATTCGAGAGTAATCCCGGCGTCGTGGGCAGAGCCCACGATTTACGCAAATGGGCAGCCTCTTTGCGTTTTTCTTAGGAATTATTCTGTTAAGGACGTTGCGTCCACGCACCTATGGTCCTCTAATCATACATTTTTGACTCGATACCTTTCAGTAGCTCTAGACAGACCTTCCATGCCATGTATAGCTTTACGGCAGAGGGTCTAGGTGGCCTCTAAGTCACTTAAGGTTTAGATTAAGAAAAGAGGGGGGGGGGGGTGCAGTCAGTGTGACATAGGACACCCTAGACCCCGCCACAGTATGTGTACGGAACATACGAGCTGTGATACTGTGTGTAGGTGTTGTGATATAGAATTTCTCTGAAGTATTCATTAAAGGAAATTGTGCTTTAGTACAATACAGGCACCGGCACTACAACTAATAGAGTTTTCCCATGCTAGAATAAGAAGGGCTATAGAAAAAATGAACAGAAGTAAGTCACCGGGACCGGATGGGATACACCCAAGAATCATAAAGGAAGGAGGTGAGATGTTAGTAGAGCCATTGAAAATGTTATTTGAGGTATCGTTTAATACAGGACAAATCCCGATGGACTGGAGAGAGGCAAACATAACAGCTATATTTAAGAAGGGAAAGAGAAATGACCCAGGGAATTATAGACCAGTCAGTTTGACAAGTGTTGTGTGTAAACTAATGGAAACAGTAATTAGAGAAGGAATAATGGATCATATCAAGTCAAACCAACTTTTCAGTGAGAGACAGTTCGGATTCTTGCCGGGGAGGTCGACGGTACTACAGCTAATTAAGGTGGTAGATGATTGGATGCAAATTCTAGAAGATGGTGATGTAATAGACGTGGTATATTGCGATTTTATGAAGGCCTTCGATAAGGTCCCACATAAAAGGTTAATAGAGAAAGTTAGAAGCTATAATATAGGGGAGAAATGTGTGAAATGGATAGAAGCCTTCCTGAAAGATCGGAGACAGAGGGTACTGGTGAATGGAATAGGCTCGGGGTGGAGGGAAATTACAAGTGGGGTACCTCAGGGATCTGTGTTGGGACCACTGCTGTTCGTTATATTTATCAACGACTTGCCTGAAGTTATAACTAATGGAAGTGAGGTATACCTGTATGCAGATGACACTAAACTGTATAGAAGAGTGAGGAGTAAGGAAGATATGGGTTTGCTTCAAGGAGATGTGGAGGGCATGAAGGGATGGGCTGAGCATTGGTTAATGCCTTGTCATCCAAAAAAATGCAAGTACATGCGGATTGGGACCAGCAAGATAGACAAGGTAGGATACAGTATGTATGAAGCGATGGAGGAAGTGAGTGCAGAAAAGGATATAGGAGTAGTGATAGACAATAAGTGAAATTTCTCAGAACATTTAGCGGAAAAGATAAACAAAGCCAATAGAATTGTAGGGCTGATAAGGAGGACATTTGTGTCACTTGACGAAGAAATCTTCAGGAATCTCTATACAGCGCTGGTTAGGCCGCACCTGGAATATGCGAACCAGGTGTGGGCTCCATATATGGTAAAGGATATAGAAGCAGTGGAGAAAGTGCAGAGGAGAGCTAGCAAGCTGGTACCAACGTTGAAGAACGCGGGCTATGAGCAGAGGTTGAGGACACTGGGGCTTCCGACACTGGCATATAGGAGAAAGAGAGGGGATATGATAGAGACTTTTAAGATAGTGTCAGGAAAGTACGATGAGGATGTGTGTGAAGGTATCTTCTTGATGCGGGAGGGAACAAGAACGAGAGGACACTCTAAGAAAATTTACAAAGAAAGAAATAGGCTTGAGAAGGCAAAGAACTCATTTTGTGATAGAGTGGTAAATGAGTGGAACGTACTGCCCCAGTATGTAGTCGATTCCGAATCAATGAGGGAGTTTGAAAGTAATCTTGATAAAGCATGGGGAAGACAAGATTTGAAGTTTGATTATAAAACAAAAATACAGAATAGTAAAAATGTTGCGTCTGCTACCGCCGCCGCCAACACCGTGAACGACCGCAGCAGTGCAAGTACTGGTACTGAGCTGGATACACAGGCATAGTTTGCCTTTTTCCAGAGGATCTACTGTAAGAAACTGTAAGAAAATAGTAGTAAAACATAAATTCGGGTTGTAAGTGTTTTTGGCTGTGAAGCTATATAATTTTAAGAAATCTCTGTAGTTGCAACTATGTTTTTTCTTTTTGATGTCAGTACTTATGCATAAGTACGAGAGTTCAGTACTTCTGCGGAAGTACAGGAGTTTATTTTATGTTGGATATATTCTTCGGACTATATCCACTAGGCGTATGGGGTTTATATGTGCACATGTAAACTTATAAGTTTTTATTTTTCACCACTTACTTTAAGTGGGGTGTCTTCTTAACTAGCAGATCTGTGTACAGAATCTCAGAGTTAACCCTTTTTGATCAAGCAGGCTTCTTCGAAGCACGCAACTCCCACAACTCCCAAGATCCCTCGTCAAGATGGGGGAGTTCCAGAACCAGGGCTCCCTCCTGGTCCCGGGCACTCTTGACCAGAGGGATCCCAGCAATACCTGACAGAGCGGGGGCATCGACATGGATGTCGTTTCGGGAGTAGTCCGACCATAGTTTGGCCGAACCAGAGGGGGACACCTTAGGATGGTACGTGAAGTACTGTACTGTAAATCGGACCATCCTGGGTTAGCTCTGATGTCCACCTCTGGCACGAGTCCATCCGGAGTCAATGCCCGGAACTGGCCTTTGGCATTGACCTGCACTGTCCATGTTGAAGCCACAGGACGCTCCCCTTGTGGGTGATGCACCGTGCGCTCCGGATGTGAGGCCGTCACGTTCCTCCACGCCGAAGGTTCCCCATAAAGGGAAGGAAACCTTCGTTTAGGGATCTTATAGTGCCCTAAGGAAGGAACGCTGACGGGCTGACCAACCAATCCCAACCCGCTCCCAGGCAGTACGACAAGAGATGCCGCAGCAGCCTGAGAAGGGGCAGGGGGAGGATCACGCGGACCAGCAGCCACAGGGTTAGCGGGCGCTGTCGGCAGGGAAGGCGGCAAACTGTTCTGCGTTTGCCCCCTGGGCCTTCACCTGATCTTCACGCAGGGCGGCAATTTCCAGCTTCCAAGCAGGCGCATCCACCGAAGCCGAGGGAGATGACGAGATCGAGTGAAGGCGTCGACGGCGTCCGACCTTTGGCGGTGGAGAAGGTGTGTAGGCGGAAGACTCGCGTGGAGAGTCTTCGTACAAGGACCCTTCCTCTCCTCCCAAGCTTCCTCTTCTGGATCCACTAGGTCCGCTTCGTCCCATTCCATGTCCGATCCCAACTCGGCCTCACGTGTACCCTGCACGGCCCCAAGAGAGGGACGCGAGGGAGACTCTAGAGAAGACAAGCCCTGACCAGCAGTAGTGGGTGAAGGCTGGCCACAGGCAAAGGCAGGATCGACATTGGAAGCCGAAGCAGGTGGTGAAGTAGATGAAGGCACAGAAGCGGGTACAGACTGGAAGAGTGCAGCAGCTCGAGACGGAGGAGTAGAAAGGACCACCGGTGGAGCAGGCGACGAAGGGCGACGAGGCTCCCCAGCCCTCCCTCCTATCTCCCTGATGAGGTCATGGGTCGTACGGTGAGATGGAGAGAACGCCGGCGCCACAACAGCAGGCAAAGCGACAACAGCGGGTCCACGTCGCTTTGCCCTGAAGATAGTACTGCCCCTGTCAAGCACGGGAGAAAGGGCAGGCCTAGGAGGGGAGTGGGATCGTTGACGTCGAGGTGAGGGTGAGCGGGATCTGCGACGCTTCACCCTCTTCCGTCCAGTAGCTGTAGAAGCCATCGACCGATCTGATACAGGCACTTGAGTCCGGGCGGCCTGGCGCCCAGCCGGCGACGACAGTAGGAGGCACAACAGTACCCTCACGCGTTCTTCCATAACGCGAGGGATCCGATGCAGCAATTCCTTGTCGTATCACGAAATGGCCGTCCACGTAGCACAGAGGCGGGACTTAGCCACCCAGCCTCTGGCGACGTAGGGTTAGACTCCAAGGTTGTGAGGTCCAAAAGTCACGGACCACACCGACGCGGGTTAAAGCCGTTCTTATGGTAGCAGGCCACATGGATGCAGCATTCCTCATGGCCGACACCCAAGGCCCGTTTCCTACACCCCAGGCGTGAGCAGGCAGGACCCGACATATCCCACTACACCCGGAAAGAAAAACCCCATTAGTGTATAAGGAGAAAAACCCCACCGTAAGATAGGGTCCGGTAGTCGTCCAGGTATGTACACAATTAACAGACACTTAGAGATGAGGCATTAATTATAGCAAGCAAATTTAGCATGCACAAAATAAAATCCCGTAATACGCCTTTGGAACCCACTTTCATGTCGGGACTAGGCCAATCATCGTCCGGGATCCCTGCCAAGTATTGGTCTTGGCTTAATGGCCCTAGGGTTTCCCTTGATTGGTTGTCAGATCCCTTCTTCTCGCCCCCTGATAAGAGTGCCCTTGAGCGAGATCACCGGCTTCGACAACGCGCTGCTCTCTACCCTCTTGCTCCAGGTCCAGATGTCTCGGCTTCATCTCCGACTCAATGAAGCCCAACCTGCTGGAGATCTGCGACAGGGTGGGGAGTACTTGCGGCGCGTCCACCTTCAGTTGGCTCTTAACCCCTCAGACCCGGCTATGTATTCCATACCGAAACCCGGGGGTTTTGGCCGAAAAATTTCTACGCATAGGCTACCGTATCTTTGTTATTTTGACTGCTTCCGCATTCCCGCGCATCCCCAAGCATAGATGTGTTTTGTACCTGTAGAATGGCGTTAAGTAGACCTCTCTAAGTTAACTGGTTCAGTTGTGATGAGGACCGCCGAGGGGACGCTAGTCTTGGAGTGCTGGGAAGCATAAGGTGCTGGGCGGTCGATCGCAGCTCACCGCCTCGTCAGTCCCAACAACTAAGTATCGAGGCTTCTTCTCGGCGGTTCGACCAGAGGCAGGGGCATACTCGGCCGGCGCCCGTTTTGGAGAGGCGGCGGGAACCGGGGTGGAGGTAGTCGTGGGGGCCAGTCCCGCCACGACAAGTCTGGGGTGCACTCCGTGTAAACAAAAACGTAGAGCCTCTTGGACTATCCCCTCTTCCCTCTCCCGGCCGTCTTGCCGAATCGTTGTTGAGTCTCACGCAAGGCGCTCACACCGGGTTCTTTCTTCCCCACTATCGGCAATGGCCCTGCCGATCGTGGGCACGTCGGGTAGTGAAGCGGGGTCTGCCCTGGAGGTGGCGGTCAAGGGCTTCCCTCAGGCGGCCTCCCCGACATCGACCAGTGTCTCAAGACGTTGCCAAAGTGATTCAGTCTATGTACGAGGGGGGGATAATTCGGGAGGTCACGTCTCAGCAAAGTGTCTTCCTATCTCATGTATTTCTGGTCCCTAAGAAGGACTGCGATGCGATGAGACCGGTGGTAGATCCGTCCAGCTTAAACCAACACATCGTGAACACCCGATTTCGGATGTTAACCATCAGTCAAGTGCGGCTGGCGCTCCGGCCCGGTTTTTGGGTGGTGACCCTGGATCTAAAGGACGCTTACTGGCATGTGCCTATAGCCCCTCGTTTCCAGGGTTATCTGGCGCTCCAGTCGCACGAGCGGGTGTTCACGTTCGACAGATTGCCGTTCGGCCTCAATATCGCACCGCGGGTCTTTACGAAACTCGTCAAACAGGCTTTGACTCCCCTGCTCCGTCAGGGGATTCAGATCCTGTTTTACTTGGACGATTGGCTCATCTCCGCAGACTCTCCAACAAACTGTGTAAGGGACACACTACTAGTCATACAACATATCACTCGTTAGGGATTCAAGGTAAACGTTCCCAAGTCGTGCCTCACACCGTCGCAAGAAGTGACGTGGGTGGGCCTAGACTGGGACATGACGAGCGCGACGGTCAAACAGAGTCAGGTGAATGCGGCAAAACTTTGAAGGAAACTTTTTGCCACATTGCACTCGATCTCCATTACCAGAAAGATCTGGGACTCGCTAATCGGGTCACTCAATTGGGCGTCACTGACCATACCCTTTGGGCGGCTCAGGCTAAAGCGCCTCATACAGTTGGGCAACAAAGCATTTCCGCTACTGCCTCCCAATCGGTTTTGGCCGGTTCCGCGCTCGATTCATTTGAGATTAACCCTCCAGCCCGGGCTATGTATTCCATATATATTCCCCGAAACCCGGGTGTTTTGGCCGAAAAACGTCTACGCCTAGGCTACCGCATCTTTGTTATTTATTAGTGGCCCCTCCATCATTGACGAACATGCCTATTACATAAGGCACCCTCTTCAAACACTCATCCGCCGTAGTTTGAATCTACCGCGCAGAGCATTTAAAAAACTGAGGAGCCTTCATCATGAGCGCACGCGACCTCACTCATGGCTTCAGTCATAATGAATTGGGTTCTCACTACGAAAAAACTTCGTAAAAATAAAAAGAAAAAGAAAATAAGAATAACTATTCAATAAGCTTTCCATCATATCGTGGATGTACTTGTGTGGATCTTTTGACCAGACGCTACTGCAGGCGTCATTCTTCCTTCTCTGCTCTGCGCTCAGCCTGCCCGGACGTGTCTCCCCACGCTCCGCGGGTTCCGCATTTGTTGCGTCCCTAGTGAGTTTTTTCTCATTTGTTTACTCCGGGATGTATCGAGTAAGGTTAGGATATGCGTAGCAGGAGTGTCCTGGGCTAGTTGCCCGCAGTGCAGTGTATTTTGGGTCGTGTGTTTGGGGCATCTATTTCGGATGTTCCCTCGTGGTCCTGTTGTGGACAGGTGAACTTTTTCACAGTTAGCTAGCTTTGTGATGCAGGCGGCTTTCATTACACGTTATTGCTTCCTTTTATCTTTCTGATGAGATAGCGTATTTTTGCTGTCGTTCCCAGCGTATTTTTCTTCACTTAGTGAAGTTTTTTCTGGGTCCCGAGTCAGTTCTTCCCTTGGCCGGAAGTGTTTGCTACAGTGGTGTGTTGGCGGTGGTTCCTGTTGTGATATAATTCAGTGCTTTTTGTTTATATTCCGACATGTTACTGTTATCCGTCTGCCTAGGCCTAGCCAGCCTCTCGTAGCTTTACCACATATACAAGTGTTATTGATTTATTTTCTAAATATGTACTACTATGTCATGTGTGTCCTGGTTTAGTTGTGTTTTGGCTAATTCCACGGACTATTTATGTGTCCTGGGTTAGTTGTGTATTGGCTAATTCCACGGACTATGTTGGGCCCGCCGTTAGTTGTGTTTTAGCTACGCCTCGGTCCGGTGTTGCGTTCAGATGGTATCTGGACGGGGTGGGTTATTTCCGGCGGGTTTTTCTCGGTTTCACCTTGATAACCCCGGCTGGTTGCCAAGTTTTGGCCACGCGTGGTTTAAAACAGGCTTGTTTCCCCGGCGAGTGGGTGTCTGTGGCTCCCCAGGACTGCGTCTCTGGGGTGCCTGTTTCAGGCTCCTTCTGATTCCCGGCGGGTTGGCTGTACCCATCTAACAGTGTTCATACGGACACGTGTTGTTTGTAGTTTTTTCGGTTTTGCAAAGCCAATATAAAACTATGCTGTAGTTGTATTTCCTCCCCGGCGATCTGTTACAAAGAAGTGGGGATAGGAACAATTGGGGTTAACTTTTAAACTTTAAATCACCCGGTGGGTGCAACCTGGAAGGGTGGGATGACCGAATTTGCAAAATTCAGTTTAGTTGACCAGACAATTGAGGGATGCATTGTGTATCGCCTCCTTCAACATACGGCGCTTTAGGGCACAATTGGGGTTAACGGTTTTTAAACTATTATTCACACCCGGCGGGTGCTCATTGGACGGATGGGAATAACGAATTTACAATTCAGTTAGTTAACCAGACAATTGAGGGATACGTTTTGTATCGCCGCCTTCAACATATGGCGATCTAAAAAGATACTTCGGCAGAAGTTAGATCTCGTATATTTGTCAGGCTTCCCAGTTTTTGATCTACGAGATAATTCGGAGGCCGGCGTCTTTTTTAGGGGGGTTGTTTCCAAAATTTAATCTTGAAACAAACACCACCGGAAAGACTTAAACACTTATAAACGCCATGCTGGTCTTTATATATTATGTCAGAGGGTATTCATAAATCTTTTGGACAAATTAAGATATTCTGAAATCTTTTACTTAGGAAACCCCACCGCGTAGCGAGCTGTGGTCGTTGAGTATTACGTCTCGTTACCCGGCGGGTTATTTAACACTTGTGTGCGAACATGATTGGGTTAACCTTATGAGCATTAATTCCTGGAAATTTTATTTTTCCAGAGCTGGGTCCCGGCGGGTCTATGCAGAACCTGGAGTAAGTTTCCCACCAGTCTCTGTCATGGCTACCTTTGCCCCGGTTTTTGCTTTATGCATTACGCCCTCCTGTTCAGGTATCCCTATTTTTGCGCACACCCTTTGTATAAAATGTGTTAAAATGTCTCGTTTGGTGGGGGTTACCTTTCCGGCGTTTTTCTCGTTGCTCCGAGAACACCGTTTTTGTTTACCGAGTTTTAGTCAGGATGGCTAAAATAGGTAAGTTACCCCGACGAGTTTGGTCGCTTGAGGGCTCATCAGAAACTGCGTTTTCTGTGGTCGAGCCTGGGATCAGGCTTCCTGTGTTATTCATTGCTTTATGCATTACGCCCTCCTGTAATGTCTCGTTTGGTGTGGGTTACCTTTCCGGCGTTTTTCTCGTTGCTCCGAGAACACCGTTTTTGTTTACCGAGTTTTAGTCAGGATGGCTAAAGTAGGTAAGTTACCCCGACGAGTTTGGTCGCTTGAGGGCTCATCAGAAACTGCGTTTTCTGTGGTCGAGCCTGGGATCAGGCTTCCTGTGTTATTCCCGGCGAGGGGGGCTCCACACAGTTATTTTGTTTGGTCTTTCCCTCCCGGCGACCTTTTTACAAAGAGGTCTGGGGCAGGTATAATTGGTTTGACATTGCATATAAAACCCGGCGGTTGTACCTTCGGGTGGTTATATTAACGGATTTGCGATTCGCGATAATTTGCCAAACAATTGATTGATACAATAGGGTATCACGGCCTTCAAGACGGCGATCTATGAGGGCTTCTGGGAGAAGCCGGATTAGAGATTAAGATAGGCTTAGACTTTTTATGGGATAAAAAGATGCCTGAATCTTACTAGTGTTTCAAGTGTAAAGGGATACTTGAAAGACTTCATCTTTAATAAAGATATGCTTCATCTTTATGAGGATTCAGAAGTTATGCTTAATTCTTTTGAACAGGTAAAAGATATGCTGAAATCTTTAATAAACAATTGAAACAATGTTGTTTGTTTGTTTAGTCTTTCCCTCCCGGCGACCTTTTTACAAAAAAGGTCTGGGGCAGGTACAATTGGTTTGACATTGCATATAAAACCCGGCGGTTGTTGTTGTTGTTGTTGTTGTTCCCCAAGCTGCCTGGCCGAACAGCCCCAAGGCCCTGAGCAAGGCCAAGGCCATAACCGAGCGCCCCCACAGAACCCTCCCCGCCGACCACAATAAAGCCTGGGTGACCGAAGCCACTCCATGGCGGGGAGCTGAGGAGGGTGCGGAAATGCCCGGGAAACCAAAGCCCCACCCAGGGCCCTGTGTCCCTCAGCAATTATGAAGAGAAAGTTGAGGGGCAAGGGAAAAATGTGACGCTTTGGCTTCCAATCTTGGTAGATTGGGAGGTCAATCCACGTTAGAGACGCCGTCACTTGAGATCTAGAAAATATATAAGTAAAAGGAACAGTCAGAGTAAGCTATGGGTATGGCAGAGATTGCTCAGTTCTCACTCTTATAGACCAGCCCATCACCACATGACTAGAACCCAATCCTCTCAGCATCAGCTAGGAAAGGCCCTAGAAAGCCGCCTTTGGCGGGGGGATAGCTCCCCTATTTCAACCCTTTTCGGGGTTGGGCACCCGCCCGCGGGTACCTTCGGGTGGTTATATTAACTGATTTGCAATTCGCGATAATTTGCCAAACAATTGATTGATACAATAGGGTATCACGGCCTTCAGGACGGCGATCTATGAGGGCTTCTGGGAGAAGCCGGATTAGAGATTAGGATAGGCTTAGACTTTTTATGGGATAAAAAGATGCCGGAATCTTACTAGTGTTTCAAGTGTAAAGGGATACTTGAAAGACTTCATCTTTAATAAAGATATGCTTCATCTTTATGAGGATTCAGAAGATATGCTTAAATCTTCTGGACAGGTAAATATATCCTGAAATCTTTAATATGAAACTAAAGGAAAACGAAAAGTAGTGGTGGAGTGCTACGGTTCGTTGACCGTCGGTTTTGTGGCACATATTTTGTACCATTTTTTGGGTGTAACCCTATGAGCATTAATCCCCGGAAATTTCTCTTTCCAGGGCGGAGTACCGGTGTTGCACCAGGTGACCAGGTAGTTCCCGGGGGCGGGGTAGTTTCCCCCCAGTCTCTGTCATGTCGGCACTTGAACCTCTCATTGCTGTATGTTCAACGCCGTTAAGATCAGGTATCCCTATATTATTTTTATTTGTTAATGAAATAATTTAATCACTGAATAATAATAACCATATATATTTTCTATGATTATATTATGATAATATTGTGTTTATTTATAGTAATTTATTTTAATACAATTAAATATAAATTAAATTAATTAGTATACTTTATGATTTTGCTCACCAGCTCTGCTTTCAATGTGTTAATGAGCTATGGGAGCTTTTAATTATCATAAACCTTTACAGGGCTCTCTTTTAGAGAGTATACCGAGCTCGCAAGCGAGGGACAGCCACAGCCAAGGTGTATGGCGATACTCACAGTCCTGGCAGGACAGAACACATCCCTTTGTGACTCAACTAGTGCTGACGTCCACGGGATGCCGATGTACCATCTTCTATCCCAGTTTTAACATGGCAACATGTGGAGGTCCCGGCTTCGGCGGGATCTTCCCATGATAAGCCAGACTTAACGGATGAAGAACAACGATCTCTGGTCTCAGAGATGGAGGTTGAAGAGTCCAGTCACCTTCTAGGCGACTCTCAGGGTACTGTCGAATCTCCACGGAGTTCGTCATCGGCTAGGTATGTACCGGCGGAAGAGATTGATGAACTACTATTAAATGCACTTAATAGGTTCATTGGCCCTACGCCGGAAACTCCTTCTGATACGGGAGATCCCGCGATGTCGACGAATGTGCGACCTCTGGCTACATCCTTTGCTTTAGCTAAAATACCTAACCATCCGCTTGTGTCAGACCCAATTTCCAATGTGCCAGGCACAGCAGCTCTCACTACTTCCACTGTGCGAGTCATATCAGACATATCTCCCCCTCCTTTAGACAAGGCGCCAGTCAAAAAACAGGAGCTATGCCTCTTTTATACGGGCCTGATGAGTCAGGGGTAGCAATGTTACGGAAATGTTTTGGATGTTCATATTAAGGACATTCCAAGTTATTATAACCATGACTTATTCTTCCCACCAAATCCCTCCAGAACGCCATTCTTGGTTCTCTCTTCCGGTTTTTGGTGCCGACGGAGTCCCCTCTGCTTGGCTGCCACCCCCAAATAATCAATTTGGGCGAATTATAAGCTCCCTTTAGCACGCCTTCCCCAGCTTACCTAGACCGCGAGTTTAGGTTAAGAGGAAAAGCGTTTAAACTGTTTTCGCAATATATGGTTCCCAGCAAGTAACAAAGTCTCTGTTACGCTCTTCTCAGGCAATAGAAGCCGCGGAAGTCAGGAAAGCCATTGAACTTTCCCGGCGCTTGCTTCTCCAGACTTCCATCCAAGTCTTTAGGAGATATTCGGACGGCCTTATTAGAGGCAGTTCGAGCAAGGCAGGATCTGAGGATGTTCTTAGTGAAGAAACTTCTTGACCGTATTGCAAGCCAAGTACAGTAGGGTCTCACATAAAACGAGTTTATGGTCGATAAACGAGGGCGTTTTATGTGAATTCGTTTTATGTGAACACAGCATTTTGGTGGCGCAATATCGTCAATGTTCACTGTAAGCGAAAATTTTCGTACAAAGCGAACGATATTTCGTACGTTTTGTACGATATTTCGGCGTTTTATATGAAAGCGTACAATATTTTGTACGTTTTGTACGATATTTCGGCGCTCTATATGAAAACTCCTTGTATTTGCCCCACTTTGGCGGCGGACTCGTTTTATGTGATCACATTCGTTCTGATCGAAAATTAAATATTAATATTTTAGGTCGGTCGTTTTAATCGAGACTCGTTTTATGCGAACACGTTTTATGCGGGACCCTACTGTACTGTAGTTCTGTCTCCAGTTCTAATTCCTTCTTTGATTTCACCAGCAGTTTGGAAGACTGTTTTCAATTTGGCACAAGCATTCAAGCAAGGTCCCCGCAAGCCCTGATGCCCTTGTTAGAACAAGGGATCAAGGTCTGGTGGTATCTGGGCGACTAACTGGTGGTGGCAGAAACAGAAAAGTTACGCATCAGTCATGTCTACGTTACGTTAAACCATCTCATATCTCTAGGATTCAAGGTCAACTTAGTAAAAGTCAAACCCTTGTTCCCCCACGAGTATTTCAGGGGATAGGGCTGGTCGAGGACACAGCTTCTCTCACTCTGAGTCAGAGTGTGGACACTCGAAACAGATTTCGCAAAAACTGTTTATGTTTCTCCACAGTCTGACTACGACACAGAGACTTTGGGAATCTCTAGTCGGTTCTCTCAACGGGGTTCAGCTAACTGTGAAGTTGGGCCGGTTGTAAGTCTAACGTTTAATCTTGGAGGGCAACAAATTTTTCCCACTACTACCGGCGGGGATAGTATGTCCTATCCCAACGTTATTACACAACTTACTAGCGGTTTGGGCGACGAGAGAAATGTTGCACGCAGTCATGTCATGAACCTCTCCTCCGCCGTCGGTATGGGTGGACATGGATGCGTCAGGCACGATAGGTTGGGGCTTTTAGTCAAACCTCGGGCATCAGGGTCAAAGGTTTTGGTCCCATTTAGAAATCTTCCACATCAATGTCAAAGACTTACTAAGTCCCCTTATCTGTCCTTCAGGCTCACGGCTCTGCTTTACGGGGCAAGTCGGTGGCCTTCAGAATGGACAATCTGAATGTGGTTCACTGTATTCAGAAACAAGGGTCAATAAGATCTCGGAAGTGGCTAAACGTGTCAGAAAAGATTTTTATACTAGCCAACAGGCTGAACATTCATCTTCACGCATCTTATCTCCCAGGCGTAGCAAACGTCTGGGCAGACGCTCTGTCTCAGAGACAAAGCACATCAGTAGAATGGGCGCTCTTGCATGTGCGGAGCATTACCATCCACAAGTGGATTTGTTTGCATCTGAGAAGACTTGCAAACTCCCACTGTACCTCACCCGCCGGACGATAACGCCGGCGGGCGGACCTGACGCTCTGATGACGGACGAGAACAGATTGAGTTCCATTTATCTATTTTCCGCCGCCAGACGCGTCTCTAATGTGCCACGTAGTCAACAAACTACAGGATTAGCGAGGCGTAGTCTCGCTAATCGCGCCCCTGTGGCCGGTGCAGTGTGGTACCAGCATTTGTACACGTGGTGCCCGCACCCAGTGTCACTCCCGGTCGGGTTGTTCCACTTAGAACACAATTGGCAACCTAGAAACCTCGCGGACTTGTTCATTATGGACATTCAGGAGGCCAAGTGGCTAGCACCATATGGTAGCGACGTGACCAAGATATTCACGAATCAATATACCCAGTCTACAAAGCGACAGTTTCAATCGCATTGGCAAGCTTTTATGTCTTGGATTCTTAGAACAAAACAAACTGTGCCCTCGGTGGCGTTGGTTGTTAATTATTTAATGTATCTGTTCATGCAGAAACATTTATCTGAAATTGATTTATGAGGGCAGGTTTTAAACTCCGCCCACCTCCCCGTCAGCTCAGGCCTACATGGTCTCTGGACAAAGCATCGTAGTTATTCTCGTTCCCGTATGTACCAAAGACTGCAGATTTTACAAAAGGGCAGTATTCCTTATGGCTTTGGCTACCGGGAACAGAGTATCTGAGCTGGCGGCGATGAGCAACACACCTAATTGCCTCAGGTTTGATAGGCTTCATGAGTGTATTCACATTGCACCTTCCCCAGGATTCATAGCCAAGAATGAGCACAGTGAACACATGTTTTCAGAGTTCACGGTGCCGGCGTTAAAAAGGGGAAAGGTGCACCATCTTTTTTTGCCCAGTGCAACCTCTAACCAAATATTTAAGAGTGGCACCTCTAAAATCACCAGGGTGCTTTATGGGTCGCAAGTCCGGGTGAACGCTTGATGGAGCGTACACTGGCTTCTCTCTTGGTCGAGGACTTTAAAGAGAAGAATCACGGCGTTGTGGGTAAGACCCACGATTTACGCAAGGGGACAGCCTCTTTACGTTTCCTTAATAATCTTTCGGTGGAAGTTATTAAGTCCACACAGTTGTGGGCCTCTAATCAGGAGTTTTTGACTCGATACCTTTCAGTAGCTCTGGACAAACCTTCCTTGCCATGTATAGCTTTACGGCAGAGGGTCTAGGTGGCCCTTTTAGTCACGTTTTGTTTAATTTCAAGAAAAAGGGGGGGGGGGGGGAGGGTGCAGTCAGTGTGACATAGGACACCCTAGACCCCTCCGGAGTATGTGTTCGGAACATACGAGCTGTGATACTGTTTGTAGGCATTGTATTATAAAATTTCTCTGTAGTATTCATTGCAGGAAATTGTGCTAAAGGCCAATAGTAGTGTTACAACAATTCTTGTTGTAAGTAGCTTTGGCTGTGAAGCAATAGATTTTTGAGAAATCTCGGTAGTTGCAACTACGACTTTTACTTTTGAAGTAATTACTTCTCCATAAGTACACGAGTTCAGTACTTCTACGAATGTACAAGAATTCATTTAAGTTTGGTTATATTTTTAGGAATATATCCACTAGTTAATGGGGTTTATATGTGCACATGTAAACTTATAAGTTTTTAGTTTTCACCACTTACTTTAAGTGGGGTGCCTTCTTAACTAGCAGATCTGTGTACAGAGTCTCAGAGTTAACCCTTTTTTTCAAGCAGGCTTCTTTGAAGCACGCTCCTGCTTGTACCCCTTTTTGAAGATTTAGGCTGTATAAAGTTTATGCACCCGAATATCTCTTTTTTACAAAAGTAAGAATACTATGTGGTTGTTTGATTATCTGCTTTTCTAGAGTTATGATATGATTACGAATGTCCCCCTCCAGTCTTAGAAATCAGGCATGTTCGTCAATGATGGAGGGGCCACTAATAAATTATAGGTTTGACTCCTGTAAGGAGATAAAGAAAACCTAATATTTAGTAGTGGCCCCGTAATCATTGACGACTGGGGCCCTCCCGACCATCCCCTTCCCATTCGTTGATGTATTCAGGATTTTGGTTTACTTGATATGTCAGTGAAGGAAGAATGACGCCTGCAGTAGCGTCTGGTCAAAAGATCCACACAAGTACATCCACGATATGATGGAAAGCTTATTGAATAGTTATTCTTATTTTCTTTTTGTTTTTATTTTTTACGAAGTTTTTTCGTAGTGAGAACCCAATTCATTATGACTGAAGCCATGAGTGAGGTCGCGTGCGCTCATGATGAAGGCTCCTCAGTTTTTTAAATGCTCTGCGCGGTAGATTCAAACTACGGCGGATGAGTGTTTGAAGAGGGTGCCTTATGTAATAGGCATGTTCGTCAATGATTACGGGGCCACTACTAAATATTAGGTTTTCTTTATCTCCTTACAGGAGTCAAACCTATAATTTGGCTTGCTTCCACATTCCCGCACATTGCCAAGCGTAGATGTGTTTCGTACCTGTAGAATGGCGTTAAGTAGAGCTCTCTAAGTCAACTGGTTCAGTTGTGATGATGATTTCATTGGAGATAACTTTATGGCAAAAACAGCCACTTTACACTACTTTTCGATACTTAACAATAACATACAGGCACACATGAACAAGCGACGCACTCCTTCTTGTGGTCGGAGATGCGGGGCGTCGGTCCAGCCGGCTGTTGTTTACATGCGTCGGACGGACGCCTCGCACACCAAGCTTACAGGCTTTGAGCTCATGAGTGCCTCAGAGCCCTTCCGGGTAGCTCGGGTGTGTTTTTTATGGGTGCCTCAGAGCCCTTCCGGGTCTGATGGGTTAACACACTGGGTCGCTCAGGGCACACTCACAAAGGTTGTGCCCTGGACCGCTCCACCGCCGACCATCTGGGTAGATACCGATGCGTCAAGCGAAGTGGGGTGGGGCTACCAATCAAACATGGGTCATCAAAATCAGGGCAGGTGGACAGGTCTCACACACTTACACATCAATGTCTTGGATCTGTTAGTCCCGTTGTTCTTCCTGGGGGATCATGGACGGGCCCTCACCGGCAAGTCGATAGCCTTCAGGATGGACAATATGACAGCGGTTCATTGCATTCAGAAGCAGGGCTCCTCCAGGTCCGCAGTTCTACAGGACCTGGCGGAGAAATTGTTTTATCGGGCCGACACTTTCAGCATCACCCTGCATGCGACTTACCTGCCCGGGACTGCCAATCCTTGGGCGGATGCTCTGTCAAGGGGACAGAGCACCCAGGTAGAATGGTCTTTCAAACAGAACGTATTAGACGACCTAGCCGCCTCCTGGGGTGTTCCGCAGGTAGACTTGTTCGCCTCCCACGAGACGAACAAGTTGCCTGTGTTCCTGACCCGCTGGACTCGCACTTCAGCAGGGGGGCCGAACGCGGTTAGTGAGGACTGGAACAGGTGGCAGTCAATATACGTGTTTCCACCACCAGACGCACTTTTAATGTGCAAAGTCCTCCACAGGCTGAGAGAGTACCATGGCAGGGTTTGGTTGGTCGCGCCCCTCTGGCCGGCGCAAGTCTGGTACGCTCAGCTGAAGCGATGGTGCCCGAGTCCCGTTCCCCTGTCGGTCTCAGACTTCCACTTGGGGTCGATTGGAGACCTAGGGACCTCGTTGGCATTCGCATCGTGGATGTTTGTGAGGCAGGGTGGCTCCCAGAGTTTGGAAGAATCTTGACAGACAAGTTTAATCTGCATTGGACAAGGGCTACATGGAAGACTTACGAGTCTCATTGGAAAAGTTTTACTAAATGGATTAATGACACTGACATAACAGTTCCATCAGTAGCATTGGTGTTTCACTACCTTAACTTTTTATTTGAATCCCGTCACAACATGTACAACACCCTTAGGAACCACCTGTCTGCCATACGGGAGCCTTTTGAGACCTTAACGGGGTTGGCCGTACCTCAGCGAGAGCGGGATTTTTTTATGAAAGCCTGTTTTAGGCTTAGGCCACCCCCGCACCAGATTCCCCCTCAGTGGTCTCTGGCGGAAGCTCTCAAACTCCTATCTACACCCACTTACACTACCAACCCAACACCTGAGCACTAGCAAGGCCGAAAAAGAAAAAGATTTAGGGTTGATTATACAAGATAATTTGTCGCCAGAGAAACATATTAACAAGCTCTTTAGCGGAATGTATGCAATGGCCGGGAATATGAAAGTTGCTCTGAACTATTTGGATGAGACCATGGTAGCGAAAATTATGAAGAGTATGATTAGACCAAGATTGGAGTATGCAGCAGTGGTGTGGTCCCCGCATCTAAAGAAGCATATTCACAAGTTAGAAAGAATCCAGAGAGCAGTCACTAGATTGGTTCCAAGTCTCAGAGAACTGCCATATGAAGGGAGGCTAGACAAATTAAATCTACCGAGTCTAAAAGAGAGAGAGAGGGGAGACATGATAATGATGTACAAATGTACCCGGGGGCTGGAGAGGCTGGATAGGGAGGATATATTAATTATGGATACAGGAATAACTAGAGGCCACAGCTACAAAGTAAAAAGACCTACCTGCAAGAACGATATCAGGAAGTTTAGCTTCCCCTATAGATGTATTGATAAATGGAATGGGCTGGAGGAGGAGGTGGTAGGGGCAAGGAACATCCATATTTTCAAGAAAAAATTGGATAAAAAGTAGACTGAGAGACGGGACAACACGAGCTTAGCTCAACTCCTGTAAACTACAATTAGGTAAATACAATTAGGTAAATACTAACTTGAAAAGACATTGTTTCTTCTTGCGTTAGCTACGGGAGAGAGTGTCTCAGAGATGGCTGCCATGTCTAGGGCCCAGAATTGCTTGCGATTTTCTCCCATCCTTGGGGCGGTCACTTTAGCTCCGTCTGTTCATTTTGTGGCTAAGAATGAACGTGAGGCGCACGTTTTTAAGCCGTTCGTTGTGCCAGCTTTAAAACGAGGACGTGTTCATCATACGCTATGCCCGGTGAAAGCTTTGCATACATATTTCTTACAGTTTCTTACAGTAGATCCTCTGGAAAAAGGCAAACTATGCCTGTGTATGCCTCAGTACCAGTACTTGCACTGCTGGGGTCGTTCACGGTGTTGGCGGCGGCGGTAGCAGACGCAACATTTTTACTATTCTGTATTTTTGTTTTATAATCAAACTTCAAATCTTGTCTTCCCCATGCTTTATCAAGATTACTTTCAAACTCCCTTATTGATTCGGAATCGACTACATACTGGGGCAGTGCGTTCCACTCATTTACCACTCTATCACAAAATGAGTTCTTCGCCTTCTCAAGCCTATTTCTTTCTTTGTAAATTTTCTTAGAGTGTCCTCTCGTTCTTGTTCCCTCCCGCATCAAGAAGATACCTTCACACACATCCTCATCGTACTTTCCTGACACTATCTTAAAAGTCTCTATCATATCCCCTCTCTTTCTCCTATATGCCAGTGTCGGAAGCCCCAGTGTCCTCAACCTCTGCTCATAGCCCGCGTTCTTCAACGTTGGTACCAGCTTGCTAGCTCTCCTCTGCACTTTCTCCACTGCTTCTATATCCTTTACCATATATGGAGCCCACACCTGGTTTGCATATTCCAGGTGCGGCCTAACCAGCGCTGTATATAGATTCCTGAAGATTTCTTCGTCAAGTGACACAAATGTCCTCCTCATCAGCCCTACAATTCTATTGGCTTTGTTTATCTTTTCCGCTAAATGTTCTGAGAAATTTAACTTATTGTCTATCACTACTCCTATATCCTTTTCTGCACTCACTTCCTCCATCGCAGTGGCAGTATCGTAACCAATGAGGTTTAGTTTTCCGAGTGACGTATCTGCTACTGCTGAAGGCCCAAAACACGGTTAAAGTTTTCACATTTCATCTTTGCCTAGTACTTGCGACACCTCGGTTGGGTTACCTTCTTTGGAAGGTAATCAAGTCGTACCCCACCTGCTCGTGGTGACCTCGCAAACACCCATTTCTATTTATTTTTTCCATTTATTCTTTTTTCAAGATAGGGTGACACAAACGGGGGCGGCGCTACCTGGGTTTATCCCAGGTAGTAGTTTAATTTTACTCTAAATTTTATTAAGTGTTTTGTATATTTTTAATTGTAGGCTACATAAATATAAACAATGGCCGGCCAAGGCAAACGGAGGCAGAGTTTATTGGGAGATGAAGAGAGCTACGAGTTTGAGGGATTTCTGGCAGAGGGTGGTGAAGTGGAGGATCAATTGACTGTAGTGAAAAGACAGATGATGGGTCTGTTAAGATGGAAGGGAGTTATGGAGAATTGGAGGAGAGATATAGGTGTGAAGGTGGAGTCACTGACAGAAATATGTGGAGCCAGTTCAGTAGCAACTGCAGATGGGCCATTAATTGCTAACCTAGATGCAGTGATAAGGAAAGTAGATGAGCTGGAGGCAGAGAACATGGCACTCAAGGAGCAGCTAAAGGAGTATGAGGGCCATTTAAGTGAGAAAGTAAAGGGAGTAATAAGTGAGGAGAAAGATGAGTGGACAAGGGTGGGGAATGCTAAGGTGGATGCATTGGAAGAAATCATGAAGGAGCAGGTGGAAGAGAGAGAAAAAGAAAAAAGAGAGTTTGAGAAGAATGTAGTGCAGGTTTTGAAGAGCAAGGAAAAGGTAGTGAGGGAAACAGCGGAGACCAAAAAGGAGCCGACCAAACGCACCACTGAGGTGGTAGATGGTGGAAAGAAAAAAACTGTCTGGGACCATCAGGTCCTGGTAGTAAAGCCAAAAGACCGATCCTCCGAGCCAGTAAGCCCACCAGATACAAAGGCAATCGAGACTGCTTTGGCTTCGGTTCCGGTTAACAAGTTAACTAGAACTGAGTCAGGTGTACTGGTGGTACGACTTCCATCCAAGAAAGCCAAAGAAGATGCAGGAAGGGCCATCAATCAGTATTTGGGGGTGGACAGTGCCTTCAGTGTCTCCGAACCAAAGAAGATGATGCCAAAAATGACTCTGGTAGGCATTGCTAATGACGCTGAGGATAATGAGATCATTCCCAGCATCCTCAACAAGAACCCAAGAATAAAGTCCCTGGTCGACGATGGCTTAGCTATGAATTTGCTATTCACTAAGCAAAAGAGTGATGCACACACTAAGATTGCGGTAGTAAAAATGTCACCTGAAATACGCTCTTCCATTGTGGATGATGGCAATTCTGTGTATGTTGGACTTGTGAGATGTCGTGCATACGATCGCTTCTGGGTAACACAATGTTACCATTGCCAGGGCTTTGGTCATACCAGTGACAGGTGTTATCGGAAAAATGAGGATCCAAAATGCAACTTCTGTGCTGGTACTCATAACTCAAAAGACTGCACCAACAGGACTTCTCCCAAATGTATAAATTGTATGAGCTCCACATCAGTTACGGAGCCGCCAAATCATTTCGCCTCAAGTAGAAATTGTCCTTTAATGACAGCTCAGAGAAATAAAGTTATTGAGAACACCGATTTTGTAGGTTCAAAAAACTGAAAAATGCACATGGGAGCCGGTTGAAACTGGGTCTGTTGAATGTTCGTTCCTTGCGTAACAAAATGGATCATATTTGCGAGATCTTGGATGAACGTAACCTTGATGTATTATGTCTCACTGAGACCTGGTTGTTCGAGTCAGATCTGAATATTATCCAGGCGGCATTGCCTAAAACCCATTCCATAATAAATGTTCCTAGGCCTAGGGGAGATCATCCGGGTGGTGGAGTGGCAGTTGTCTACTCCACATCTCTGGTGAATATCTTGCAAATAAGCCATAACCCAGCCCCTCTTTATTATGAACTGTTGGAAGTGGAAATAAAACTCCATCAACAAATTCTAAGAATGGCAGTTGTCTATAGGCCTGGCCATCGTGGCACAGATAGGGGTTTTATGGAAGAGTTTGGGCAGTTTCTCGAGGAATTTTCTGCTAAAACTGGAAGACTTTTGATGTGTGGAGATTTTAATTACTGGGTTGACAGCCCTCATCTGAAGCCATTCTCTCCTGAGTTCCTTGAGTTGACTGATCAGAACAATTTTGTAAACCATGTGTCCCACCCAACTCATATCTTAGGACACACCCTTGACTTGGTTTTCTCTCCTGTGGGTTGTGGTGGTGTTCTGGATGTTGATGTTGAGAATGCTGACCCTAATACCTCTGATCATGCTTTGATTACTTTCAGCTTTGATTTCCCTAAGCCACTCACACATGAAAAAGTAATCAGATTTAGAAATTATAAAAATGCAGACCTAAATTTGGCTAGCAGTGAAGTAAAACAGTACTTGGGAAGTATTGATACTTCCAACCTTACTTCAGATGAGCTGGTGGAGGTACATGGAAATGCACTTAAATTAGTGTTCGATCATCACTGTCCAGAAGTAGAGAAGAAAATCATAGTACGAGATGATTCGCCCTGGTATAGCACTCGAGTTAAATTTCTTAGAAGAGCGCGTAGAAGAGCTGAACGTGAATGGCGGAAAAATAAAACAGACTCTACATGGTTGCAATACCTGTCAGCCAGAAGAGCTGTGGTCTACAAAATCAAAGATGAAAAGAAAGTGTATTATCAGGGAAAAGTTGACTCGTGTGGTAACGACCAGAGGAGGTTGGCTTCAATTGTAAACAGTTTACTTGGAAAAACAAGAGTCAGCTTAAGACCTTCTGTACCTGATGCCGAGTTGGCTGCCAACTTTGTGGCATTTTTTGCTGGCAAGATAACTCGCATAAGACAGGAACTGGATGATGCTTCTGTTGGTGAAGAACTTTCAGTTGTACTCCAACCCCGACACATTCCTAATAATGTCCTCTCATCCTTTCACTCAGTAGAGGTGGGCATGATCTCGTCCTACATAAGAAACCTCAATAAAACAAGTTGCCCGTTGGATCCCATAAATGTTTCCAAGCTACCAAGAGTCTATGATCACACAGTTGAGTTTATTTCCAAAATAATTAATAAGTGCTTCTCTGAAGGTAGCTTCCCACATTCTGAAAAGCATGCACTACTCCAACCTACTCTAAAGAAACCTGGACTTGATGTTGAGAACATGTTGAACTATCGTCCTGTCTCCAACCTGTCCTTCATATCAAAGATATTAGAGCGTGCAATACTTGACCAATTACAACCACTACTTCAGCAGAATGAAACTATCCCAATTTTTCAGTCTGCTTACCGACAGCATCATTCAACTGAAACAGCATTGATTAGAGTACATAATGATCTAGTTGAGAACATTTGCAATGGTGTGGCCTCACTATTGGTCTTGCTTGATCTCTCTGCGGCTTTTGACAAAGTGGATCACGAGTTGTTATTGAGTGATCTTTATGATTGTGGTGTGCGTGACTCCGCTCTCTTGCTTCTTGGGTCGTACTTGTCAGGTAGATCCCAGAGTGTGATGGTAAATCAAGTGGTCTCGGACTCGACACCCCTGCAGTATGGTGTTCCGCAGGGATCATTTTTGGGTCCTATCCTATTTATAATTTATATTAGCAGTTTGTCTCTTCTGCTTCGTGCACATAATGTCACCTTTCACTTTTATGCAGATGACACCCAGATTTATGTGAGAATCACAAATATAGTTGATATACGGAGTAAGATGGAATTGTTGATGTCTGATATCAAGAAGTGGATGAGAGCGAGAAAACTTAAACTAAATGATGGTAAAACTGATATTCTCATCATCCGAGGAAATAGAAGAGCTGATGATATGGTAGGTGCCCTCTCCATCAATGTGGGTGGATCTCAGCTGCGACCGGCCAACTCTGTTCGAAATCTGGGTGTATATGTGAACTCCCGATTAGATTTCAAAGAGCATGTAAACCAGATAGTTAAAAGTTGTTACTTGCACATCAGAAATCTCTATTTGGTGAAGCCGTTTATAACCAGACGTTGCCTTCTGACGTTGGTTCACTCATTCGTCTTCTCTCGTGTTGATTATTGCAATGCCCTGTTGGTGGGTCTTCCAAATTATATTTTGAAGAAAGTTCAGTCTGTTCTTAACAGGGCCGCAAGACTAATTTTTGGTGTTCCACCTAGAACTCCTACTACATCTCTTCACATAGAACTGCACTGGCTGCCAGTAAGAGCAAGAATAGAATTTAAGTTGTGTTTGGTGACTTTTAAGGTTCTCAAATTTGGTGAGCCTAGGTACCTTGCGGAGCTGCTCAGGCGCCCACCGGCACACCATGGTGTAGTTGTGCGTCATGACAATGACCCTTTTCGTCTTGATGAACCAAGGGCTTTCCAGCAGTCTTCTTTCTTTGAGAGGTCATTCTCCTACATGGCTCCGAGGTTGTATAACAGGTTGCCGCTGTCCATGAGACAACTGAGTTCTGTTGAATGCTTCAAGAGACAACTTAAGACTTTTCTCTTTGAGAGAAGCTATGATCTTGAGAGAGGTGTCATGACAGATGGCTATAGAGTTTAGGCTATTTTGCCACTGCTGGTGATTGTTAAATGTGTGTTGTATATGAGCCTTCTTTTGATGCATTGATTTTTGTTCTTTTTTCTTTCTCTTTTCGAGCGCTAGTGAATTCTTCGGAAAAATTGGCGCTTATGAGAAATAAGTAACATGCTTATTATTATTATTTTTATTATCGCTTCATACATACTGTATCCTACCTTGTCTATCTTGCTGGTCCCAATCCGCATGTACTTGCATTTTTTTGGATGAAAAGGCATTAACCAATGCTCAGACCATCCCTTCATGCCCTCCACATCTCCTTGAAGCAAACCCATATCTTCCTTACTCCTCACTCTTCTATACAGTTTAGTGTCATCCGCATACAGGTATACCTCACTTCCATTAGTTATAACTTCAGGTCGTTGATAAATATAACGAACAGCAGTGGTCCCAACACAGATCCCTGAGGTACCCCACTTGTAATTTCCCTCCACCCCGAGCCTATTCCATCACAATACCCTCTGTCTCCGATCTTTCAGGAAGGCTTCTATCCATTTCACACATTTCTCCCCTATATTATAGCTTCTAACTTTCTCTATTAACATTTTATGTGGGACCTTATCGAAGGCCTTCATAAAATCGCAATATACCACGTCTATTACATCACCATCTTCTAGAATTTGCATCCAATCATCTACCACCTAATTAGCTGTAGTACGTCGACCTCCCCGGCAAGAATCCGAACTGTCTCCCACTGAAAAGTTGGTTTGACTTCATATGATCCATTATTCCTTCTCTAATTACCGTTTCCATTAGTTTACACACAACACTTGTCAAACTGACTGGTCTATAATTCCCTGGGTCATTTCTCTTTCCCTTCTTAAATATAGCTGTTATGTTCGCCTCTCTCCAGTCCATCAGGATTTGTCCTGTATTAAACGATACCTCAAATAACATTTTCAATGGCTCTACTAACATCTCCCCTCCTTCATATGTGCACTCCGCCAGGCCGGTGTCGGGGGTGGCGCTGTGGGTGGCACCAAAGACCGGTAGGAGACTTGGCAAACGTGCTGTGGGAATTCGCCTGTGTCGGATTATGCGTGCCAGTAATCCTCACCTTTCAGGGTCGGCTCACGACATTCGATCGTATGCTGCTACAATTAGGTTTTTGAATAATCATTCACTATCTGACATTGCCGACACAGGGCTTTGGTCTTCCCACAATACGTTGGTCTCCCCCTATCTGTCCATGTCCACGGGCAGCCCGGGTCGTCCTTGTGTTGCGTTGGGCCAAAGGGTTCACTAGGGGTATTACCTGCACTGATCCTTCAGTCTGTGTTCCTCCTACTATCCTTTCCTTTCCATTTTGGGGGGAGGGGGGTGTATATAAAGTACTTGCACTTATTACCTAGGTTTAAGGGGTTATTCTACTCTTAAGTCACCATTATATGTGTGTTCTTCCCTAGATTAAGGAATTGCCTTAATGTAATCTTAAGTCTGCTTCACTGTACTTTGGTATGTCTATGCCTCATACCCATTTTTGTCAGGAAATAATTAAGTGCTGGTCGCTTATATGTAGTGTATCACACACTCCGTGCTGTACTAATGTTTCATGCATGTGTATTTATTAGTGGCCCCTCCATCATTGACGAACATGCCTATTACATAAGGCATCCTCTTCAAACACTAATCCGCCGTAGTTTGAATCTACCGCGCAGAGCATTTAAAATCTGAGGAGCCTTCATCATGAGCGCACGCGACCTCACTCATGGCTTCAGTCATTATGAATTGGGTTCTCACTACGAAAAAACTTCGTAAAAAAATAAAAACAAAAACAAAATAAGAATAACTATCCAATAAGCTTTCCATCATATCGTGAATGTACTTGTGTGGATCTTTGACCAGACGCTGATTCAGGCGTCATTCTTCCTTCTCTGCTCTGCGCTCAGCCTGCCCGGACGTGTCTCCCCACGCTCCGCTGGTTCCGCATTTGCTGCATCCCTAGTGAGTTTTTTCTCATTTGGTTACTCCGGGATGTATCGAGTAAGGTTAGGATATGTGTAGCAGGAGTGTCCTGGGCTGGTTGCCCGCAGTGCAGTGTATTTTGGGTCGTGTGTTTGGGGCACCTATTTCGGATGTACCCTCGTGGTCCTGTTGTGGACATGTGATCTTTTCACAGTTGAGTTAGCTTGTGATGCAGGCGGCTTTCATTACGCGTTATTTTATGCTGCCTTTTATCTTTCTGATGAGGTAAGCGTTGCTTCTGACGTTCCCAGCGTATTTTTCTTCACTTAGTGAAGTTTTTTCTGCGTCCCGAGTCAGTCTTCCCTTTGTCGGAAGTATTTGCTACAGTGGTGTGTTGGCGGTGGTTCCTGTTGTTATATTTCCAGTGTTTTTGTTTATATTCCAACATTTCTTGTGCCGTCTGCTTAGGCCTAGCCAGCCGCTCGTAGCTTTGCCACATGTACAAGTGTTATTGATTTATTTTATAAATATGTCCTACTGTGTCATGTGTATCCGGGTTTAGTTGTGTTTTTTTTTTTTTCTTTTTTTTAAGAGACAATGAACGGAGGAAGGAAAAACACAGATAAAACAAAAAGGTCCATGTGCCTAAAGGCATCCTCCATTCATAAAATGTTTGTAACAACTGGATTTAAACATTTGTAGATTGTAAGTTTGTGGAAAGCAATTCGAGGGAAGTGAATTCCAAAGAGTAGTAGCTCTGGGGATAAATGAATTCTGATAAGCAGAAGTTCTGCATTGGGGAGGGAAAGTGTTAAATTCATGGGCGCTCTCAGCTGCCCTAGTTCTACGGGGAAGATGTGGAGAGGCGGCCACAATGAAGCAAGTTCCTCGGAACAATTGCTGTGAAAATATCTGTAGAATAATGCAAGGGATGCAACGTTTCTTCGTATGGATAATGTAGGAAGGTCCTGTGTGATTGCAGGGTTATTGATTAATCTAATAGCTTTATTTTGAATTTTGTCCAACTGCCTCAATGCAACCACTCCACTTCCACCCCACAGAGGTGAACAGTAATCCATCTGAGAACGCACATGACTTTTATATAGCCAACTGCTCGTCAGTGAAGAATTCTCGAACTCTGTACAGGAGTCCCAGTTTTTTAGAGGCATTCTAGCAATACTTCTAATATGTGTCCAGCTCAAGTTAGTAGTTAATGTTACACCGAGATGTCAATACTAGGGGAAGTGGGAATATTTACATCTTAAAAATATATGGGAGTCAAGTGAGATTCTGTCGGTTAGAAATTGAATGTACTGTTTTCTGTGCATTAAAGGAAACTAGATTCTTTTGTCCCATCCATTATTAGAAAGGTCCTGGTTCAGAGAAATTGCAGTGTTTATTTTTGAATTTATAAGATCGGGTTGGGTGAAAGAATTGGTAAATGTGAAGGAACTGTGGAGTGTTGAGTCATCTGCGTAGGAATGTATTGGATTATGAGTTAAAATGTAAAACTTGCAAACTAAACAAACCAAAATTGGGACAAGGACAATATAAAGTCAAATTAAATTATCAAAATCGCTATGTGGAACAACGCTTACTAAAATGAAAATTATTAAATAAAAGAACACAATCATAGGGTGTACATCACTACATGAGCAAGTTAATCTGTTTCCCAAGCAAACCAATCGCACATATAACAACGCACTATCGTCACGTTAAAGGAAGTAGTCAAGTTTGGAAGTCCGGGACGTTCTGGCAAATTTTACTAAACTCTGCATGAATAAGAACTACATGTTAAATGTCAAAATATTATTAAAATCAAATTTGCAACATGACAAGACATTAACAATAGTAAAAAATACAATATTGATAAGATATCTATACTATTACAAAATAATATATAAAATTAAAATGTAAAACTTGCAAACTAACAAACCAAAATTGGGACAAGGACAATATAAAAGTCAAAATTAAATTATCAAAATCTATGTGGAAACAACTCTTTACTAATGAAATTATAAATAAAAGTAACACAATCCACCACATAGGGTGTACATCCTACATGAGCAAGTTAATCTGTGCCCAAGCAAACACCATCCACAGATAACAACGCACTATCGTCACGTTAAAGGAAGTAGTCAAGTGTGGGAATCCGGGACTTTCTGGCAAATTTACTAAACTCTGCATGAATAAAGAAACTACATGTTAAATGTCAAAATTTATTAAAATCAAATTTGCAACATTGACAAGACATTAACAATAGTAAAAAATACAAATATTGATAAGAATCTATACTATTACAAAATAATATATAAAAATACAGTACAGCACTCACTAACGATAGTGCTATCGGTACCTGTAAGCATAGCATGCCTCAAGTGACCCCCTATCAAATAACTACCCTACAAATACCTACATTTATAGCACAAATAAAATAAGGAAATCGCAAAAGTAAGCATTGATACTATCGACAATGAATACATATAATATAATTGCAAAATATGAAGTAACAACCTAAACAAAGAGTACTCTTTTAACAAGAACAATAAATTTAAAAAAATCAGCAATCCATATTAATAATAATAAATATAAGAATAGAAAAAGAAAAGATAAACAATAAATACAGACAAAAATTAAGCAGAGTTTATACAAGAAACTTCAGGTTAAAAATGCTTGATTAAATTATTGATGTCAAATTTTAGAATACAGTCACAATAATTGACCCTAAAAAGATTAAATTTATGGAACAATTTACTTGCCTCAAAACCTCTGTCCACTAAGAGTCTGTATAGTAACCTAGCTCTATCCCAAAAGTCATCTACTTTGTGCAGATTTTACAAAATCTTTATTGGGAATAAAAACAGTTATAAGTTATTTTACTATCGATCTTACACTAGGGAAAGGAAAGTTTATTACGTTAAAACATCATCAACTTTGTGATATACTTTAAGTATTCCTGTTCATTAACAATCTCTATATTATATCAAGAAAATTTCAACTTTATAATTTACGTTACATTGTGTGAGGGGAATAGAATTAGGGTAAATAATTTAGCAACTTGATTAAATTTAACAAATTGCAAACAAGAAATCATCAAATATATCTACTATTATTACTTAACAGTTTAGCAAGTGCTAATTTTTCTGGAATTTTATTTTTCTTGCTACTGTCAACTAAGTCTTTTATATATTTAAATTCTAAAGCAAGCCAGAATAAGTCTGCAATTAAAGGGCTAGCATTTCCACCCATAGGAATTCCTAATATTTGTTTGAAAATGTACAGCCCGAATCTAACATAGTATTGAAAAGGAGGAATTTAAGGCATCTTTAAGTTTAGTTCTATCAAATATACAGAACTAGTGGGAGTAGAGCTAAGTGATGCATTATTAAATATGTATAAACATTATGAAATATTCAAGATGTGGTAGATATGAGATCATTGATATGAATGAGGAACAGAATTGTCAAAACTGATCCCTGGGAACACCAGCATTATTGAGTGAAATGAGATAAGGCCATCTCACCATTACACATACTTTTCTGTTATGAAGATAAGAAGAAATTAGTGGAACTAATGATGCAAGGCCGTAGTGTGACATCTTCGACAATAAGGATTGATGCCAGACTCTATCAAATGCCTTTGATATATCCAGTGCTATTGTATGTGTTTCACCATGTTGGTCTGTAGCTTGGTTGATTTGATGCGTAAGAAGGCAAAGCATGTCTGCAGTTGATCACATCGTCTAAAACCATATTGCCTATCACTGATTAATTTATTATTCTCAAGATGCTTAATTATGTGATTATTTAATATAATTTCAAAGACTTTACCAAGATGTAGTCATAGCTATTGGTCTGTAGTTTGATGGATCTGAAGAGGCACCTTTTTTAGGAACTGGATGGATGTTTGCTTCTTTCCAGGGTACTGGGGAGCATGAGGTATGAGTACACAGACGGACTTTTTTGGCAATACAGGAGCGAGCGCCAAGGTGTAATTCTTAAGTACTATTGGAGGAATTCATCTTACCAGGAGCCTATCTACTGAGAGATTCTGAAAAATAGTTTTGACATTGTCTGGGTGGATCTTAAGTGAGGGAATTTCAGGCGAATTAAAATTAAGTACAGGGACATCTTGATTTATTCATCTAAGGTTGAGTTGGTGGAGAAATATCCGCAAGAAGGTTAGCTTTACCTCGTGGGTCACTTACAAGATTGCCAGTCGGAGATTTTAAGGTGGAATGGATGAAGCAGTAGTGAAGTTGGATTTAAATGAGTTAGAGTAGACCAACATATTTTGTTATCATTTGGATTATTTAGAAGTTTATTTGCCTGCTTGTGGGACAAATTGTATTGACAATATGGGCTGGAATGGAGGGGCAAGGAAACATCCATATTTTCAAGTAAAAATTGGATAAAAAAAGTAGACTGAGAGATGGGACAACACGAGCTTAGCTCAACTCCTGTAAACTACAATTAGGTAGCCCACTGGGCCTAGGCCCTCTCAAGGCTAGTGGTGCAGGAGGAGGTACAGAGTTTAAAGTCACGTATATGTCAGTAGTTATATGTCATGTATAAATTTATAGCTCTCAGGAAGTGACGAATAGGGGTGATATTGAAAGAGTCTGAGTCAGAGAGGATGCCATGTAATGAGGTGGTCAGCAAGAATCTCCGTCTTACAGATGCATAGACGCGACAAATACAAAGAAAGTGAAAAATAGTCAATGATGTATGGCAATGTTGGCATTCAGGTGGTTGACCACGAGGGGTGGACATCAGGTAACCATGTGTGTGGCGTGTGTGGCCTAAACGTAATGTAGTTAATAGGGTTTGGTCTGCAAGTGAACAATTAATTCAAGAGGGGCACAAGTGTATGTCATCCTTAATGGAGCGAAGGTGGCCATTAATGGTTGCGCTCTCCACTCAACTCGCCAAGCGTCATAAACATGGCGACGGAGAACAGGGACCATATCCTCCGAACGCAGCAAAGTAGTAGAGGGTGTACCATGACACGCTTGCTTAGCGAGGAAGTCTGCACGCTCATTCCCGGGAATTCCTACATGCGCGGGGATCCAGCACAGTGTGATGGAACGATTAGCGCACTGTAATTTGTGTATTGTGTGGATGATAGTCTTGACCAATGGGTCCTTGGGGGCAAATACACATAAGGCTTGCAGTGCACTCTTTGATTCACTACAGATAACGACCCGTGGAGAGTTCCTCGACAATGAAGAGATGGTGCTTAAAGCACCTTGAATAACCCATAATTCAGCAGTGAAAACAGTGGAGTAATGGTGTAAGGTACTTTTGATACAAGCCATGGTCTGAGACTGCAGCGCAACCCACGGCATCCGCATTTTTCGAGCCATCGGTGTAAATGAAAACAGCCGGGATGTGATCATCAAGATGTTGGAAAGCGAGATGTCGACATTGAGATGGGGCTTGGGCATCAAGTTGTTGTTGTTGTTGCTGTTCCCCAGGATGTTCTGGCCGAAGCAGCCCCAAGGTCCCGAGCAAGGCCAAGGCCACAACCGAGCACCCCCACAGGTCCCTCCCAGCTTACCACTAATAATGCCCAGGTGACCGAAGCCACTCAAAGGCGGGGAGCTGAGGAGGGTGCGGAAACGCCCGGGAAACAAAACCCAAGGCCCTGTGCCCCTCAGCAATTATAAAGGGAAAGTTGAGGGGCAAAGGGAAAATGTGACGCTTTGGCTCCCAATCTGCCAGGGTTGGCAGTAGGGAGGTCAATCCACGGAAAAAGACGCCGTCACTTGAGATCTAGAAAATATATAAGTAAAAGAAACAGTCAGAGTAAGCTATGGGTATGGCAGAGAACGCTCAACTCTCATTCTGACAGACCAGCCCATCACCAGTGGGCATCAAGTTGATCTGCTAAGTGAAAGCAAACT